>QLOH01000422.1:0-600000 GCA_026901365.1 Sesbania bispinosa
TCTCAATGAAGCGATGATGTGGCCTGCCAAGTGCCACATCACACAGTGGCACATAGCCAAAAAATATCCACCTCATTACAAGAAAATTGCTATTTAGCGACGGTCATGGGTCGTCGCTAAACAAGTAAAAGTCGTCTCTACATGTTACGTAGAGACGACCACATGGACGTCACTACAGAGCTCGTCGTAAATACAATAGCGACGAGGAAAATGAGTTGTCGCTACGTAGAGACGACCTGGTTGTCGCTGAAGCCGTCTCTAAAAACATGGCCGTCGCTGTGAATAATTGTTTTTTTATTTCATTTAGAGACGACGTTAGTGACGGCCATAGCCGATGCTACTGGTATTTTTTTAAATTAAACTTATTATTATTTATTTATTTTAATAATTTATTAATTTCTAAAATTTATTAAATTTTATAATTTATTTTATTATTTGTTAATTTTAAAATTATAAACAGTACTAAATAAAAAATATATATATGAAATATATACACATAATCTATTAAAAAATAATATAATAAAACCATACAAAAACATAATGAAAAAGAAATCAATGGCGGCGGCGACGCTGAGGCTGTGGTGGGGCCGACTCCTCCTCCTCATCCAACAGTAGGTCATCCAGGGCGGCATCAAAATGGGGGTGCGGCTGTGCCTGAGCTTGAGCTGGATCCTGAGCGTCCAAGATATGCTGCATCTATCGTCGGATTCGTCCTAACTGGTCCTCCATCTCTGCAGTCTTTGTCATGGCCTGGCGAAACTGCTCCCTTGCTTCATTGACTTCTTGGCGCAGCGCCTCCTCAGTTGAATGTCGTGACTCGGACCTGTCAGTACTCCCGCTGGGGCGAGCTTGGGACTCCTGAGTCAAGCTGGTCACACCTGGACGAATGCTGGAGGCCAAGTCCCCGGTGCCATAACAACGATCTCGGGTCTTGCCATCCGCAACATCCCTTCAGATCTCCAGCTTGGTGGAGGCATCAGTCATTGAGGTGTCCCCCATTTGTGACTCCACCTTCCTCATGTGCCCCTTGTAATTTGTCTGTTGAGGTAAAAGTAAAATTAGTTATTAGTTATGTATTCAATTTAAAAAAACACTTATAAAAAAACACTTACATAGGTGGACCGCCCCCGGTCATCTACCCAACCACCATCCTTTTTGGCGTGGGTGGCAGCAAAGAACTCGTCCAGCTCGACCTCCCGTCCAAGTTGTCGAGCCTACACAGAAAAATTACACAAATTAATTAATTTAACAATAAATAGAAACATAATATAAAGAGAGTGTTTGTTTATACATACCATATCCAATGCCACCTCATGGTGGGCCCTGCGACCCGTGGTGTGGGTCCCTCCGTGTTGAGAAGCCCGGTTGCTCTTGTTACGAGCGGACTTCCCCCTTGAACTCCGCAGAGTACCAGTAGGCCAAAAGACCCTCCCAGGCCTCCTCACGACACCACGTGGGCCTCTTCCCAGCCTTTCGAGCCTTGTTCATCATATCTCGAAGGCGACGAGCAACCCTTTGCTCGTACACCTTCTTGATTTGGGCCTCACCAAAAGGGTCCCAAGTAACTCGGGTCTGCAAAATAAAAATAGGGTAAGTCCTACCAAATTGACATATCTTAAGGAAAAAAATTAAAGTGTTTAGGGTTTATAATTACCATGAACTCTTCCCACCACCTGTCTCTAACATCCTTCGGGTTGACCTTCCAAAGGTAGTGAGGAACCCGGAATTGCGAACGGATCGCATGACCAATGGCTGCGATAGGTGGGGCGTTAGGCACCCACCTGCAAAATAAAATATTCAATATTAATGGTTAAAACAATCAAAGATTCAATATTAATATCAATTCTAAAGAAGAAGAAAATAAACAAATTCACCCCTTGCCAAATGGTAGGATAATAACCCGACCTCGAGCGTCTACCTCATAAGGTCTGCTTGAGCCGGCACAACCGAGATGGCTCCCCATCAGACTCATGGTCAACATCCCTATCCAGCTCATCCTGAGCGTCGTCAGCATCTGGGGGGCACAATGTCCTCTTGCACTAGAGGCATCTGAACTAATCCCGGTGTCGAGATGAACCCCATACCATCGAACTGGGCCGGAGCAGATGGTGGAGGGGAGGAAGAAGAAGAAGTCTGGATGGCGGCCGCCGGAGCTGATGAAGTAGATGGATTCTCCGACATCGATCTAATCAGAGTGTGCGTGAGAGAGGTTGGCGTTCTCCCACATCGCGCGAGATGCCTGTGCACATAGCTCGCCCGGAGGGATGGACCTCCCTCTACTCGGTGGGATCTTCTCTCCACCTCTACCACACATTCTAGGCACTAATGACTATAGACATTATATAATAATTAAATAATTATATAAATTAAAAAAACTAATTACTAATTACTATAGACATTGTATAAAAAATAAGTAATTATATAAATTAATAAAACAAATAAACTAATAATTATAAATAAATTAATTAAACTATTAATTACAAATAAAACTAATTTCTATATCACATCAATAAATTAATAAATAAATAAACCTAATTAAAAATAAATTAATGAGAGCTATTAATTAGAAATAAACTATTTACAAATAAACTATTTACAAATAAATAAATTAATAAAAAAACTAACTACAAATAAACTATTAATTACAAATAAACCTAATTCCTATATCACATTAATAAATTAATAAAACAAATATATTATTAATTACAAATAAATTGATTAAAGCTATAAAAAACTTACTTGTTGCGACTCCAAATAAGGAACAAATCTGGAACGAGCTCTAACGTCACCTACAGGCAACTATTTTGAAAACTGATCGGTTCAAAATGATCCTATGAAGGGGGGAACATTTTAATCGGTCAGTTTTTCAAAATAAACAGAGGGGGGGACAAAAATAAGGGTGGTTGTATGAAAGGAAAAAGGGAGTTTGGAGGAAAATTTACTTGGAAATGGAGGAAGAGGGGAAGGGGGGAGGTTTTAACGCGTCCAGGTTTTTAACGTAGCGACGGTCTAGCCTGACCGTCGCTACATTTTTTTTAATTTTTTCAGAAACAAATAAATAAATTTTAATGGTAGCGAGAAGAATTAATTGCACTGAACAGTGCATTTAATGTTGTAGCGATGACATGGGGCCGTCGCTAAAAACTAAATTTCTTGTAGTGTCATCCCTTCTTCCATGTTTCAACTTTCCCCGTCCTTTTCCTTCCATAGTCATCACACCCATTTCCTTCCCTTCCTCATGTTGTTGCACCTCTGGCGTTACATTGCTGCAAATTGGACTAGTGTTGGTGTCGCGTGGGAGACATTGGGTCTTAGTGGTAGAGAGGGCGAAGGGTTGGAGGAAACGACACGACCCTACGAGCTGATACTTGACAGAGAGGTAGCACATGGCTTAGCTAGGGATGATGGTGGTCTCAAGTCGACAGTGAAAGGGTGAAGGGTTAGGGACGTTGACGGTTGAAGGAGTTTGATGGTGTTGCAACAATGGATGGCAATTCGAGGATTGGATGAGATGGAGTTGTTCTGGTTTGGGATGAAAGGGCGTTGACGGTTATGGACAAGAGGATACCAACCTGAGACACTATGATGCCCATTTCCATCTCTCTCATACGTGGTGGCAATGAAATAGTGTTGTGTAGGAAATTAACGGAATACTAAGGAGGGAGAATGATGAGTTCAATCCCAATTTCATCAACCCATTTTTAACCAACTTTTATCGCATTTGCTTTAGCTTTATTAACTTGTTTTGCCAAGCTTTCATCACAAAATCAACATGACAACTCAAATGTTTTTATGTAAATATTTAGTGAACTAAATTGTAGTGAATTAATAGTAGTTCAAGTTCCTCGTGGGTACGACAACCCTTACTTATAAACTATTATACTACTATGACTTTGGTACACTTGTCAATGTTCCAACAAAGGCCTGTTAAGCTTACGGGTGTGCATAAAAGTCTACATCTCAACCTTTCATCTCATATCCATCAACTTCACCCCACCTCCCTCAAACTAAATCTCCCCGTCCTAGACGCTGAGCTCATCCTCACTGTCCACATCACCAACCTCAACATAGCCTCAATCCACTACTCCTCCACCACCATGTCTATCTTCTACGTTGGTTCATTCCTCGGCTTAGCTCAAGTCCAAGTCGGTTCACAACCCACTTGCCTTTAAGCCATTCATCTCACCCAACATACCACTCATTTCCTCGCCGGCTTTGCAAAATGCGAGATGCTACTTGGCACCATCATCAACATCGCTGGCATTGCCAAGGTCATCTAATGGGACCATCACTTCAAGGTCCAAGTGGATAGCAATGTCACCGTTGTTCCCGTCTTTCTTGATGTAGATGATCAGGAAAATATCGCTGAACTTGAACTCTTCGCTGCAGCATAACCATAGTCAATTGAGTAGTGAGATGTAAATGAAAGTGTTGGAAATAAAATTCATGCTTCTCTGAAGTGCAATAATGTATAATAGTTTTAAAAAGTTCTTCATAAAGTAGTAGGTTATATTGTTGAAAATATCTTAACTTGTCCGTCGAAGTACACTAAACTTTTAAGTGCACCACCAAGATGACTAAAACAATTATTTAGAATATTTCTCTTAATTCTTTTCAGTTTGTTTCTTTTCTTGACAAAATAAAAGTTAAGGATGATATACACTTGATTGGTAACTATTTTATGCATTAATAGTACATTATAATATTACATACATGATCTTTTTTGTTACTATTTTTCTATTTTTTAGACGAATATATAATTATTTTTTGGTGGTAGACCTGTCTTCTTGAAATCAGTGCTACATTTGATCCTGATCTACTTCCTTTCCTTTTCCAAAGCTCCCACATGTATCATTTCACATCTCGAATCTTTATTTTTCTTTGTGGTGGAGATGATGACCATAGGAAAATAATATGGGTTTCTTAGGACGATGTATGTAAAAGAAAAAAATCGTGGGGGGACTAAGTTTGGGGGACTTGAAAGCTTTTAATTTAGTTCTTTTAGGAAAGTGGAGGTGACGTATCTTAGTGGAGAGGGGTAGTTAGTGGAATAGAGTGTTAACATCTATCTATGGGTTGTCTTCTATGAGAAGGGATGTTGAGAGGGGTGTTGGATCTAGGTGGTGGAAGGATTTGTTGAGTATTGAAGAGGGTGAGAATATATCCTGTGACCGGTTCTCTAATAGTTGTGTTAAAATGGTAGGGAATGGGAAAAACATTTCTTTTTGGAGGGACTCATGGTGTGATTCAATCCCTTTTTGTGAGCGACGTAGTAGGTTATCATCCATTGCTACAATTAAAGAGGTGGTTGTTGAGGATATAATTGCGAGAGGAGGGAGACAATTATTTCACTCGGAATTATCCCAACTTTCATTACTTCTCCAAGGTCTAAGTTTATGAATGGAACGAGGATTCATGGCGCTGGGCAACTGACCCAAGCATTTATTTTCCAGTCAACTCAACATATAGTGCAATTGTCAATGCTTTTATATACGTACATGCAGTTCTGCATAAGTTTATTTAGTGTCATTTTCCCCCTCTTAAGATGTCTTGCTTTGCATGGAGGGTGATGTTAGATATAATTCCATCAAAGCCAATCTTGTTAATAGGAGAATTATGCTTTTTTCTTATGTCGGTTGTGTATGGTGTAATCAAGGATTGAAATCCTCTAACCATATCTTTTTTTAGTGTCATTTTTCCTATCATATTTGGATTGTATTTTTGGAATGGTGTGGTATTTATTTGGTACTACAAAATTCTTATACTGCTCATTTTTTAAACAATTTTCGGGACTTCTCAATTACAGTTCGACAATGCCATATAGGTGGCCAATGGTTTGGCTGACCATTATGTGGAGTCTTTGGTTGGCGAGAAATGTAGTTGTTTTTCCAAACAAAATTTTAGATTCAGTAGATTTGTTTGAGCTAATAACGTTCTTGGAAGTGACTAAAAGCTTAAGATCATTCATTTTGTTATCAATTTTCTTGCTAGTTTGATCAACCTATGGTATGCTTTGATCTCAAATCATGATCTAGTTTCAACAGTATTGTTTGGATGGGTGAGTCTTTCTTATGACTAATTTACTGGTATTTGCTTATGCTGCTTATTTTGCACTTAATGGATCTTCATTCTTGCTCATATTTGGTTACTGTTTGTGTGAGGTTATTATGTTGTTCAGTTTGATTACTGGTTTTGTGATACCAATCTATTCCACTGATGTTCTTTTCGGGTCTCATTTCATTTTGGTGCCATATTAATATTGGTGTTGTGGTCAGGTTTTGTGCCGCGTTTTGTTTTGTTCCTTAGTCTAATGGTCTAATTACTACATTTGTTATTTGTAAGGGAACGTTGCATGCAACCTGGAAATTGTTGTTACTGCTGGAATTTACTGCGAAAGTACCACCTTTTCAAATATGGCGTTTACTTTGGTTTTGCTTTTAAAGTGATTTTGTGGCAATGTTGTTCATAGTTGGCTTAAGTGTTTTTTTTGGTGATTTAGCTTAATTATCAAGATTGGCGGAAGGCTTGGTGGCTATTATGTTTTAGTTGCATTATCAATAATTATTCAATATATGTGGGTGTATTGTTGTTTTGTTTTCTTACCATGTTATTTTAAATTTTGTAATATGTTGTTGTATCTCTTGTACAATTGTACTCCTATTAATTCATTTTGCTTATAAAAAACAATTCAACGAATCAATCAATAATTACTTGTTATTATGAATAAAATTAATTATTTGTTGAAAATTAGTTTCAATTTATAGAAATTCAAAAAAGATTTTAGCTGAAATTTATGAAACACATACACATTGAAATTAAATAAACAAAATTTGAACATATATTATTAAATCAATATAATAGTTAACTATATATTAAAAAAATCAAGAACAATCATTTAGATCTGTGTTAATAGATTCCAATATTTTTTTCTAAGCGAAGAGAATTAAAATAACAGGGAGTACAAGGGGTACTCCAATCCATACATAGTTACAAACCAATAGCATAAGGGAAAAAACTAAAAGGGCAAAACATGTTGCCACAATAACAATACCAACCAATACTATTAAACACATGAATTGGCAAAGCCAAAATGGATACCCACGGCTAGCGCCTAACAAATCCACCTAACCAACATGAAATTGACTCCAAGTCAATCTTAGAAATATTATATGAATTATCAATAATAAGTAAAACACCAATAGTAAGCCCGTGAAAATATAGAATACTAGCCAACAATGAACCAATAACCAAGACTATGAGGCCTCCAGCAACAATGGGACAAAAACATAAAACTAGCATAAATTGGTCTTCAGAGGTTGAACCAATAGCAAAAATAAATAGCACCAGCAACTACCAAATATTTAATATTCATTACCCAGGACCTCACAAAACTCAAAGATTTGCATAAAATTGAGATAGATTGGTAATTTTGATGGCCCCAGTGCAAACTCCTAAACCAACCCGATCCCATCCAAAAGAAATAGTCGAGAGGAGTGAGAATCACACATGCACAACACTAGTAAGGCCAGGAAAAATCGAACAATAGCAAAGCCAGGAAAGGAAACACCAATAGTTGCAGTAGGATCATCTAGCACCAATATGAACTAAGATGCTCCACGAAAAGTCAGGAGGGAATTTTGACCAGTCACATAAATAACAAGATACAATGAAACTTCAGAGTCAACCAAATCTAAAATGTATGGCATAAGAGATGACACTGAACCCTTTTAGTAGTGATTGAAACTGAATCAAGATCTGAATTCCACGCATACAGAAGGTTGCTTAGACCAACATAAAAAGGGATAGGTAAAAAGCATAATCTTAAGCTCTAAGCCACTTCCAAGACCTTAATTTTACCAACTCACTCAAATAAGATGGGGCTAACAAATTATTTGAAAAGACAACTTCATTCCTTGCCAACCAAAGACTCCATATAACAGACAACCAAACTAAGGCCCACCTATATTGCATCTTTGAGTTACAGTTTGGGAGACTCAAGAACTGTTCAAAATGAGCAGTAAAAAAGTGATGAAGTACCGGATGCAAACCACACCATTGCAAGCAAAACATCCATATCTGCTAGGCGAAGGGACACTCGAAAAAATATGAGAGGAGATAGATTTCAATGTTAATAGATTGAAAACAAGTATTAATTAATTGAAACTCAAACAATATTGATGTTTGAAATATATATTTTGTATTTAAATTGAAATTAAATAGACATAATTTAATTATGCCAAATTAATTCAAACATATCTTGAATTATATAATTTAAAAAATCTAATATCAAAGTACACAATCAACAAATAGGTTAAAATATAGATTCATTGGAAACCACAGACATCAAAGTACACAAACGCTCATTTTGAAAGCCACAAAAAATATTTTTTTGTTTTCAGTTTCGAATTGTAAAAACTTGGTTGAAGTTTTTGAAAACCAAAAACTGAAAACTCGCAATCACCCCAAGTGTTAATATATTATAAATATCATTATAAAATAATAAAAATTTTCATCATAAAATAATAATAAAACCTAATATTTAAATATATTTAATAGCAAGTATATTTGAATGAGTATGCGGGTACCTAGAGCCGCCAAAATGGGCTAGCCTGACCGGGCCAACCTGCAAAAATGTAGGGCTCAGACACTTATTTAGAAGTCTGAATAACTCCCGGGCTTTTCAGCCCAACCTAATAAAGCTCACTACCCGAAAAAACCCGCCAAAGGCCTGGTGGCCCGTAAAACCCACAAAAATCGGGCTTCTCGAAAAAAAGCGCAAAAGTGTAGGGCTCAAATAACTTATGGGTTTTTTTGCTAGCCCGATAAAGCCCGCTACCTGCATTAGACTAGGCCAAGCCGGACTGGGTAGCCTGAAGCGTCAGCTCTACGGGTACCCATGGGGTGGGTAGTATAATATATGCCCCCACCTATTTATAAAATATGCGGATATCCATTCCAGGTACATCCATGGGTACAAATTTTTTTACCATCCATATTTGAAGCCAATTATATTAGTCCATGAGAGATGAAAATTATATTTTTTGTCTATGAAAGATGAAAAATTGTTCAATGCAGTCCTTTTAAATAGGGGCACACATGAATTGAGTAGACCCGATCAACCCAAGGTAAAAATGACGGGTCGAGTCACTGAGTTGAATGAGATTCAATGAAGTGGAACCTCAAATAATTCGGGTTGGTTACTGCATTTCCGCATTTCCAACCCAAACAACCCAACCCGACCAATACCATAAATATAAAAAATAATAAAAATGATATAAATACTGAAATATCTAACATTTTCTCAAATGGACTCAACCCAACCTGATCCAACTACATGTTGTTTTTGTGTTTCTTTCTATTTTTTCTATTTTTTTTAATTTCTTTTAATTTTAATGTGAACCCGATCACCCAACCTGAATATTAGTTTGGTCCGCGTTTCAATTTAAAAACAAAGAAAATCGACCCAACACAACTTGAACTTCTTTAATCGGGTTGGGTACAAAATATTTCAAAAAACGACCCATGAACACTCTTACATTTAGATATGAAATATCGTTCAATTTAGTAATTGAAAGATTTTTTTAACATCAATTTAGTTCCTTAAAATGACTAAATTTTTCAGGAACTAAATTGAATGATTTTTTCATTTTTTAGAAACGAAAATGTATTTTTCATTTTTTAGAGACTATAGGACCAATTCCAAATGAGTAAACCCTTAAAATGGTCCCTGAAAGATATGGGGTCAGTCACATTGGTCCCTGAAAGATAATAAATTGTAAAAACGTCCCTGAGAGATAGTAACGTCGGTCAATTAGGTCCTTCTGTTAACTCCCTCTGTTAAAGTTAACAGAACTGTAAGTAAATTCTCAAAATGGTCCCTGAAAGATATAGGGGTTGGTCACATTGGTCCCTAAAAGATAATAAATTGTAAAAACGTCCCTGAGAAATAATAACATCATTTATAAACCCTCAAAATGATCCCTGAAAGATATGGGGTCTATCACATTGGTCCCTAGAAGATAATAAATTGTAAAAACGTCTCAAAGAAATAATAACATCATTTATTATGCTTTCTTTTTCCTAGTTGATTTCGTTTCATTCCCAAATATTGTTGGTCAACCACCCAATATATGTATATGTTTCTACTATAATGCTTTACACACCTCTGGTCCGTGTCTGCTATTGTTGGTTTTCTCTCCCTTGGCTAATGTATCATGAACTCCAAGTCCTTTGATTTCCTCTTTCACTAGAAGCAATCTAACTGAGTGGCTGTAGAGAAACTCCAAGAGAGACAAAAGAGCTTTTCCACTGAAGTTGCAACTAATATTTTGGGAAATGTTTATCAGGCTCCAGAAGCACTGAAAGTGATGAAGCCATCACAGAAGTGGGGTGTTTATTCATACGGTGTGATTTTGTTAGAAATGATCACATGACGATTACCCATTATCCAAGTGGGTAACTCAGAAATAGACCTTTGTTCAATGGATTTAGTTCTACATTGAGGAGAAGAAATCACTCTCAAACGTATTAGACCCATACTTGGCTGAAGATGCAGATAAGGAAGAAGAGATCATTGCTGTTTTAAAAATTGTGATGGCTTGTGTCCATAACAGCCCTGATAAGAGACCTACAATGAGGCACGTGCTTGATGCTTTGGATAAATTGTCCATTTTCTCTGATTGAGAAATTCCAGGGAGTTGTGAATTGTGAATCCAGCTCATGTGTGAAGGTTTTGCTTTTACTCTTTCTTGCCATATCATTTTTACTTCTATTTCTTTATGCTTTCTAAAGTTTTCCCCTCCTTCAACAGAATATTATTTCAGGATTCATTTGATGGTAGGCTTCGTCATAGTCATCTTCAACAAGAAGATGATATTTGACTCATACACTTTCTTTGTCCTTAAAAGTTTTGGAGTTTCTTTTTATTCTTAGACTGCAGAGAAAGAAGATGCAATACATGAGTTTCTAGTGAAAGAGGAAACCAAATGACTTGGAGTTTATGATACATTAGCCAAGGGAGAGAAAACCAACAATAGCAGACACGGACCGAAGGTGTGTAGAGCATTATAGTAGAAACATATGCATGTATTGGATGGTCGACCAACAATATTTAGGAATGAAACGAAATCAGCTAGGAAAAATAAAGCATAATAAATGATGTTATTATTTCTTTAGGACGTTTTTACACTTTATTATCTTTTAGGGACCAATCTGATCGACCCCATATCTTTCCAAGGACCATTTTGAGGGTTTATAAATGATGTTATCATTTCTCAGGGACGTTTTTACAATTTATTATCTTTCAAGAACCAATGTGACCGACTTCATATCTTTCAGGGACCATTTTGAGGATTTACTTGCAGTTCTGTTAACTTTAATTGAGGGGAGTTAACAAAAGGACCTAATCGAATGACGTAACTATCTCTCAGGGACGTTTTTACAATTTATTATTTTTCAGGGATCAATGTGAACGACCCCATATCTTTTAGGGACCATTTTGAGAGTTTACTCAATTCCAAATATTCCAGAGATTAAAACAAGGGTTTACTATTTTAAAATTTAAAATTTATTAAGATTTAAAGTTTCATCCTATTATTTTTTATTCTATTTTTTCATTATTAAAATTAAAATTTATTACAAATTTAATTATAATTATAATTATAATTTGAGTTTAATATATGTACATTGTCGATATAAAGAAGTTTTACACAGACGTCCAATGATGTGTTGACACATCATTTATTAAATTTAATAACACGTAATCCGTGTAAAATTTCTTTACCTATTGTATTTAATTAATTCCTACGTTTACTTATATACTGGTTAAAAAGGGAGGAAAAACCGCGGAAATAGTGCAGTGCTGAAGCCTGAAGGCTAGGGTTTAACCAGCAGCTAAGCATTACCATACTCAGAGTTTGGTTGTTTGGGTTTCGCTAATTCTAGAAGGAACAAAAAGCAGTTATGGCCGAAGCAGAACACGACCATCACACCTCGCCTGAGTACGAGGACCAAGCTAAGAAGAAGAAGAAGCTGCGCAAGAGGAAAAGATCTCGTAAGACCGAACAAGAAGAGGAGAATGGGGTTGCAGAATCTGTGGAGGACAACAAGGCTGAGAATGGGCAACCACATACTGAAGGAGAAGAAGGAGGGGAAGAGAAAAAGGTGGAGAACGCTGCGTCTGGAATAATGAGTGCTCAGCCTTTTTCATCTCTGGGATTGTCTGAACCTACTTCTAAGGCTATTATGGATATGAGTTTCCATCATATGACTCAGGTAACGTATTTTGCTATTTTTTTTCACTAATAGGGGTTTTTAATTAATCACATAAGCAATAATACCATAGAGATTGGTTTTAGTTTACGTGAATGAATGAATAAATGACAAAGTGCAGATTCAAGCGAGAGCAATTCCGCCTCTTCTGATGGGAAAGGACGTTCTTGGTGCTGCGAGGACAGGTGCTGGAAAAACTCTTGCTTTTTTAATTCCAGCCGTAGAATTGTTGTACAACATTCAGTTTACACCTCGTAATGGAACTGGTGTTGTTGTCATATGCCCAACTAGAGAGCTTGCCATTCAGGTATAATATGTTGCTCTTCATCCAGATATTTCCCTTTTTCTGCAACTTTTATTTTGTCTTTTTTGGGGAGGAGTGGTGTTTTTTTTTTGTTTTTTTGCAATTGAATGTTGCTTTGGTTGTGGGTTTTATCATTTAGTTATTCTTATTGATTGACTGATTTTACCACTTCCTTTTATAGACACATGCTGTGGCAAAGGAACTACTGAAGTATCATTCACAAACTCTTGGATTGGTTATTGGGGGTTCAGGTAGAAGGGGAGAAGCAGAGCGCATTGTTAAAGGGGTAAATCTGTTGGTAGCAACTCCTGGTCGCCTTCTCGACCACCTTCAGAATACTAAAGGATTCATATATAAAAACTTGAAGGTAAGTCATGGATCTTCATACGGTTGTTATGCTCATATTTGACTACTGACACTGACAAACTGTTAATGTTTGTTAATCTTACTTTCTGTTCATTGTATAGATGAGTCTATATTCTGGTTATCCTTCTCACTTTGAGCTCTTTCATGATTTGGCAGTGTCTCATGATTGATGAGGCGGACAGGCTATTGGAAGCAAACTTTGAGGAGGAAATGAAGCAGATCATCAATATACTTCCAAAGGTATTGAAATTTTAATGAAGACATGAGATTGAATCATGCCCAACCAGGTTGCCTCTGTGTGGATGGGATTATTCAACTGGAAAACACAAAAATAAAAATATAAAAGTACTTAAATGATTATATGTATTATACATCATTATAGAGAAAAATACATTGGACAAATAATTAGTAATAAACAGAATTTTGAATGATTATTTCGATTGTCTTTTGAGCTGTCAATGAAAATGAATGAAAAGTTTATGATGCTCCCAAAAAATGAGTCGTTTTCAAAGCTCTGGAAAGAATAAAAGTAAGACAGGAGGTGATATCGCTTCAGAAGGAAGGTTCAAGTTGTTTTCCATATTTTTTTGACCAGTATATGATTGTTTGTTGTCTCCAACAAGATGTAGAATTGTGGAAGGTTTTCATTTCCGTGAGAGTAGTCTATTTCTGCTATAACATTTTTGGTGTTGGCTACTCTGCACCACCAGTTCACTTAATACTGCATAGTGAGTTAATTGACTTTGAATATCAGCAGCTGCTTGCAGCTAAACTTGTAAGATTCTGATAATAGTGCTTTTTTTCTCTGACAAAGAAGCATTGCTTTTTTTCTGGCTGGTATATTGTTTGGGTACCAATAATATTCAATATTTCTTGTAAAGGTTCCAAATATTTGTGGTTAAACATCTTTTAGGTTTGGGGCCAAGCATTTTAGGCTGATATGTGGCTGTTATATCTCCTGTTTAATTTTTCCCATCTTTTCCTGAATGTATATCAAATGTAGCTGTAAGTTTATATCTAGTTTTTGGTTTTACCTAATTTTTATGAGCTTGGCTAGGCTAAATAATCTGCCTCTCATTTGACAGAAAAGGCAAACGGCTTTGTTTTCAGCTACACAAACAAAGAAGGTTTGTTCCTCATTTTCCCTCCCTCATCACACTCCTTCGTGTGAGTCAAATTTCAGTGTCGATCTCTTCACTCAGTTTTAATAATTGTCATATAACTGTGCCTTTTTCCCTTGATATACTAGAAGTTAATGCTTGATAATGCATGTCATGTTTGAAAGTGAGAATCTTGGGAATGCAACTATGCAAGCATACTGCTTATTTATTGTCTGTGCTTTCAAATAAATTTTCCCTGTTAAATTACAGGTTGAGGATCTTGCCCGTTTGTCATTTCAAACAACTCCCATCTATATTGATGTAGATGATGGGAGAAAAAAGGTGTTGCCTCCTCACTTGTATCTTAACCTTTGAAGTTTGTTTTTTTAGCATCATCATATTATCTGACACGATCCTCATCATTGTAGGTCACAAATGAAGGATTGCAGCAGGGCTATGTTGTTGTTTCATGTGCTAAGCGTTTTGTTGTTCTCTACTCATTCTTGAGGAGATATCAATCAAAAAAAGTGATGGTCTTTTCTCTTCGTGCAACTCTGTCAGATTCCATGCAGATCTTCTCAAGTGTACTGGGTTAGACTGCTTAAATATTCATGGAAAACAGAAGCAGCATGCCAGGACAACTACCTTCTTTAACTTCTGCAAAGCAGAAAAGGGGATCTTGCTCTGTACTGATGTTGCAGCTCGTGGGCTCGACATACCTGATGTGGTATGTCGTCTTTTTTTCAAATGTTGCACGAATATTTCTGACCTGTAAATGTGATTTAAGTTATATCAGACTCTTGAGGTTTTCACCCAAAATTCTCCAGTTACAACTTGCAATAATCAAGGACAACTGTCTCTAAGGAAATATTAGAAGAAAACAATGCAATCTTCCTTTTTTTTTAAAAAAAATTGTAGATGGGTGGGAGTGTAGAAAGTGTAGAAGAGAATTAAAAAAAAGGGGAATTCTGTGGTACGCTATAACTTGGTAACCCTGCATAGCTGATAGTGTCCTTGCCTGGGTGACTGTTGGATGAATTTTGATATAGAATCCAATGGTGGATGCAAGGATATCAAAGTTATAGGGTTACCTAAGAAACATCCATGAAAGGCACAAGGAAAAAAGATCAGTTATCTGATAGGTCTGGATAAGAAAGTTAGATGAAAAATAGGAAAGAGTTGAAGCTTATTATTGCTGTAACCTTCACCAGCCCTGGATCAAAGGAGAACCCAGTTTGGGCAGGGAAAGACTGAATACAGTCATGAGCCTGACTTCTCCTACCCACTCCATGGATTACAACCGTATACCCCAACAATTCATCCCTAACAGTTAGTCCTAACTACGATTAACTAACCGTTGTGGGGCCTAACTGTCATTAGCCAACAGTTTTGAGCCCAATTGATTTGGTGGGCCTTTTCTTACCTCTCCTCCCATATACTTTCCAAATTGAGGGCCTATTCCCAACAATATCCTACCAAGAGAAACCAAATAGTACAAAAATCTGAACATATAGTAAAAGCACATCAACTAAGTTAAGCTCACCAGATTTCCTACATTCTCAATGACAAAACCCCTTAAATAGCCACTAACTGAACTACATAACAAGGTTAGCATACAATCAACACTTCTTACTCTCTTTACTCCTCTCAACCTTGAAATGGTGTATGTGAAAGTGCTCATAACTCTAGCCAAATCCAACTTCCAACATTCCCCAAAAATACCAGAGACACCACAAATAGCTAGCAGCTGGACAGTGTAGGAATAAAAGGCTACTAGTCTCAAACATTAGGAGAATGACTTTTGTGTGGTCTTCAAATCTGCCAGATGTCATTTGTGTAGATTCTTAAATATACCAGAGTCCAACTGAAAAACTTCACAATACAAATGGGCCCTGGATTTCCAAAGTGGGTTAGCAAAACAGAAGTTGAATTTCTTGCCTATCATGATATCTCCATGTAAAAGCTGAACCAGAAACAGCTGTAGATTTTATGCATTTAGTTTGGTTCATATGATAATGGTAAAAGTGGACAAATTTTGACTGAACTGTTGTATTTATGCTACAATTATATTCTGTTAATTTGAAATCGTTAACCTTGTGTTTGGATAGAGTTATTTGAAATTACTAGATTTCATGTGTTATAATAGTAAAAGAGAAAAATTCAAATGACAAATAGGAGGAATTTTTATGACAAATAGGAGAATTTTCAAATGATATATTGAGAGAGAATTTCAACATTTCTCTGTTATGTTTAACTTTATAGATTATCATTTATAATTCCTCATACTTACAATCCACTCAACATTCCCTATCACAATTTTGGGAATTTTAAAATTCTCCATCCAACACATACTAAAGGTCATGTTAAACATTTTGTCACTTTTTCTCCTTTTCTGCTTTGTAGGACTGGATTGTGCAGTATGATCCACCTGATGAACCAAAGGTGCTTCCTGTTCTTTATTGATGGTCACCATCTTTTTCCATTTATTTCTATGTATTATTATACATCAATGCGCATTATAACATATGCTGTTATACTTCTTTCAGGAATATATCCACAGGGTTGGTAGAACAGCTCGTGGGGAAGGTGCAAAAGGAAATGCTTTACTTTTCTTGATTCCTGAAGAATTGAAATTTCTTCGCTATTTGAAGGTCAGTTTCTCTCTCTTCTTTAAACAAGAAGGTAATAGTAAACAAGAGGTCTCTAATGTATGCACTTGCTTTTTGTTAAAGTTCCAATATAGATTACTATAGGAAATCTTGAGTGAATAACACCTATATTAGTGAATGGCGGTTTTGGTCCTTGTGGAAGTGTACAAAATTAGGTGGTGAAATGAAAGTATAATATAATACAGGTTGTTGAAAGATTATTCTTAGATTATCCTACAATAACAACCAAAGCCTAGCCTTTTCTCACTAGGTGGGATTAGCTACATGGATGATTAAATTTTATATTAATGATTAATTTCAGGCAGCAAAGGTTCCTGTGAAAGAGTATGCATTTGATGATAAGAAGCTTGCAAATGTACAATCTCAACTGGTATATACTATCTTCCTCAAGTGCTCATTAAAAAATTAGTCAATATGGTAACCAATTGCAGCTTATCTTACACAGCACCATCTTGTATTGTGCAGGAGAAGTTGGTGGCTGGCATTTATCATTTGAACAATATGGCTAAAGATGCTTATAGGTCATATATATTAGCATATAATTCACATTCTATGAAGGATATATTCAATGTTCACCGCCTTGATTTACAGGTAAAATATTCTCATTACATTCTACGTTATATTATTTTCATGATTTCCTGAACTGTATGGATATCCAAGTCTATCAAATAGACAGATACAAATCTGAGTTGATCTAGAGTCTGAAGTTGTGTGTACAAACACATACATACCATACCTGACATAAATCAACTTCCTTTGGGATTTCTCGTTTTCCTTTCATTTTAATCTCAAACTTCAGAACAGGGCAGATTGTAATGGTTGAGTGATCAACAAGATTATGAGAATAAAGTAGTATAATAACCCGCGTAATACTCGGATAAATGTATATTTTTATATAATTAAAATAGTATTGTAATAAATTAATATTTTTAAAATTAAAAAATAAAAATTAGAATAACTTTTGACAATTATTCAATTACAAATTATAATAGTAGATTATATTTGGATTTAATTAATATGTAAAGAAATTTTACACAGACATCCAATGATGTGCCGCCACATCATTTAATGAATGTGACACCTCATGTGTTATTAAATTCAATAAATGATGTGGCAGCATATCATTGGATGTCTGTGTAAAATTTCTTTACACTGACGGTGTATATATATTAAACTCATTATATTTTACTATTGAAATCTAATTTACATTATTATTTGATAATAAGATATAATTAAATTATTAAAATCATAATGATAAGAATAAAGATTTATATTAATTATTAAAAATAAGGATTGAAATAGAAAATGATGGGACAAGATTTTAAATCTTAATAATTTCAAAATTTAGCATTAACAATGATCAGCATTTAAAAATTCAAATAGGAAGAGAGAGAAGATTAATATTAAGGATTAAGTGGGTGAATCTCATTCTCACAAGTAGTGTGTGAAATTCACCATCTAATGAGAGAATAGTGAGAATGCTAAAAATTATTGAGAGGGAGAATAGAGTGAGTGTCTCACGCTCCAAAATGAGGTCTCAAAATTATAATATAGAGAGTTGATTGCTGAAACAAAAATAATTAAAATGGAAACATAAAGAAAATTTCATGTTAAATGGTTCATCGTATGTCTACATTTGCTGTTATGTACATCAAATTGTAGGTTCCAGGATAGGTTAGAAGGTAAATAAAAGATGGTGGTGACAAGTTATTGATAATCTTTCCTGGTTTCCTTTTGATACCTAATCCCACGCTGCTCTTCTTTAATTCTTTCATCTTTCAATATATCAGGTCCATTCATCCCTCCTTACCTAACATTTATCAAGTATTGTCAATCTCTCCTTTTTTATTTCCCTACAGTACCATGCATAGTTTTCTCCCCCCTTTTTTCCATCATTGCTCATGGCTAAATACTAGCTCTCTCAAGTCTCTGTTTGACGTAATGCTGGCTGCAAGATGAGAAATGCTCTGCACCATGGCTTTGCAAAAAAAGTTAGCAGATATTTAGTTAGTTGCAGAACCTATTTTTTTTATTTTTTAGGAGCAATTGGTAAATTCTTGTAATTTAGGGGTTTTATATAAAAAAATTGGTGTACTCTTGTCTTGTACACTACATACCATGCCAGTTATTGAACTTTTTTTGGAATTATTGCACTATGTATAATATTGACTTCAATTACAATATGATAGCACAAGTTACTGTCCTTGTGCAGGCTGTTGCTGCTTCTTTCTGTTTTTCAAATCCACCGAAGATAAATCTAAACATAGACAGCAGTGCTTCGAAGCACAGGAAGAAAATACGCAAGGTGGAAGGAGGAAGGCATTGATTCAACGAAAGCAATCCTTGTAGAAAGAGAAATGCAGATGATAATCGGCTATTTATGCAGATTAGCAGGAGACAAGCTAAAGCTGTGCAGTGGATATGATTCCCCATCTTCTCCCTCCCACAACCCCCTAGAAAGTTTTGATAGGAATCCCAATTTTATATATAGTGAGATGGATTTTGCAATTTTGTCAAACATTAGAATGTTAGAGGGATTAGAAGTTTTCAAATGGAATGTGTTACGACATTTTTGAACTGTAATATTCGATACGATTACCAGTTTCCCATCCTATATTTCCAATTTGTAAGCCTATATTTTGATTTTTGTTGTAAGTTCTTTCATCAACTTTCTAATGCAGCTTTTGAAAAGTAATAGCAATGTTGAATTGAGCCAGGTCGATCATTTTTCTGTTAATATGTTGAGCTTATAAAGAGTGAAATTCCTAGAGATGGGAGAGGGCCTTGTCGGCTTGTCCATGTACAAAGGATAAATTGGAATAATTGTGTCCAAAATACATTCTTTTCAAAAGTGGCATTTTGGTATATTATATTTTGGGTACCGAAATGCATCCGACTTGCTCAGCATGAATTATGAACAATACCAAACATCTTAAATAATTCAAATACCAAACTAAGCTTAATCTTCTAACACTTGTTAAATGTGAGGACAAGGATCTCATCAACCAGATTATACATCAATAGAGTTCCTTGGAGCTGGTTACTGCCAATCACTGTAAGAGCAGAGCTTTTTCCTTCTGCAAATGATAGGCAAACTGTGCCTTCTGCTCTGATGAGTAATTGGTTGTTGTTCAAAATATAAGACACAAAATTTCCACCAGCAATATTGCCATTTTCAAAGTAAAATTCAATGGATGGATAGACATTGGAAGGATCATCTTTATAACAAAACTCTAACCCCTCATATGCTGGCTTCTTTGTAAGATTATGATCTGTTCTGTGTATCTCTGACCTGAATACACTGTATGCATCACTTGGTAAATATGTTAGTGTTGTTCCTATATCTATAATAACCCCACCATCATAGTTCAAACCATAACCCCAAACTCTAGATGGAATATCTAACATAAACCCATTAATGCCTATACCCACAAATTGCACAAAGTAATAATAAGGGTATGCACTATTCTCTCTCAAGGGAACCATAATGGAACTGTTACCAACACCATGTTGATCTGCTGCAGGTGGAGTGTCATAAAATTGAAGAGAGGAAGGTTTCTCTGATCCATGACTTACTGGGCAAAAAGAAAAAGCACTTGCATGGAGTTGACTCTGCACTGAAAGTGGACCACGTCCTAGACCAAAAACTCCTGAGAATTGAGTCCAAAATGGACCCTCATATGAATCTCCACATCCCATGATGAAGTCCTTTACCTCTATATTGGAATACTCAAAGTTCAGTGTATCAGTCACCATGACACCAAAGGAGCGAGATTCCCTATCATATTTCACATTGTATCTACAGGCAATTTCAGTGCAATGTCCAAAAACCTCTCTCAACATTGGGATCAAGCATGTGTCAGAGTAACATCCAAGTTTTTTGAAGGTACTTGATGCTTGAGTATTAAAGGGAGAGCGTTGCATAGGGTAACAATTGGTGCAAGGGTCGCATTGGGACCATGAGATGGGGCTCCCTGTGTCCACTCTAACAAATACAATTTGTGCTGGAGTACCTATCAACAAGAATGTTGCATAAGCATCATTAACTGGGTATATATCTGTTGTGGCTTCCATGTGAGGGTAATGAACTTCTGTTGAGGCCATGACAGTGTTCTTGAGCATTCCCCTGTGATATAGTGGGATGCTAATGATTGGAACTAAAGGAGGTGGTGGGGTAGAGGTAGAATGGGATAGAGGAATTGCCAATAATGCACACCAAAATGTCAATAGAAACTTCATTTTGGCTGTGAAGTAAAAGGTGAATAGTTTAGTTCTTTCTCTGATAGTTTGGTGATCTAATTTAGAAATATTGGTTGTTGTTTATATACTATATTGCTTTGGGATTTTGGTCCTTTGAGGGGTTCTTAACTCTTGCAATTAGAGATGGCAAATAGCCGATTCACATAAGTAGTCTAGTTCAACTTAATTAAATGCATTGGTTAATAATACAGAGTCATTTGATGTTTGGTATAAACCAGTATCTGGGGCAATCATGCTAGAGCTGTGAACATCCACATGAGCTTAGCTCTACGAGCGGGGATTTTCTTTCTATACACACGACTTGAACCGAGACCGTGCTTAAGGGGAACCAAGCATGTAATTACTCGTTGCTATATTGAGTCATTTCATGAGCCTTAAGATTTGGTAACTCATTTCATTTGCATGGTTCACATGAAACGTTAGAATTGTCGTTAGTAAACAACTTTCACCATCACATCCTTTCCACTAGAAACCTACCCACTTCCATAGTTTTGAGAAAAAAGGAACACGATAAATAAATAAAAAAAGACCCTTTTGATTTATGTGTGACGGTAGAAAAGAGAATTTGTGTGAAATGTTATAGCATTTCTATTAATTTTATTTGGGGAAAATTTATTGGATATTGAGGTGAGATTTGCGTTTTCTTTTGAAAGTTATATCTTGTTAAGATTGGAAAAATAAAGCAAATACGACTGTTACTTTAGGGGTATATAATATATTTCAATTTTTTTTCTAGGCAAAGAGATTAAATTAAAAGGGAGTACAAGGGGTATTCCAACCCATACACAATTACAAGAGTCATAAGAGCTGGGATAATTGAGTACCCAACACATAACAACCAAAAGGATAATGCCCTGTAAATCAAGCTACAATGAATACATAATAGGAAATATAATTGGAAATGAATAACCACCTAACACAACCCATAGCCTTAATATGACACCAACCAGAACACCTCCAAAAAAAAAATGACGCAGAAAAATGATAGCAGAAACTCTTATCCTTGGACTTTAACCATTTCCATGATCTTAGCTTTATAAGTCCTAACACTTCTGAGGGATTTAAGTGTTTATCGGAAAAAACAGCTTCATTTCTTGATAGCCAAAGACTCCATAGAACAATTAACCAAATAACACACCATCTATCTCACATTTTTTGGGTACAAGTAGGAATGCTAAAAAATTGTTCAAAATGGTCAATAAATGTATTTTGAAGCACTGAAAAGAAGCCAAACCATTCCAAACTAAGCATCCAAATCTGATAGGCATAGCTGCACTCAGAGAATGGATGAGTAGAGGACTTTATCCCTTGATCGCACCACACAAACAACTGCTAAATTCTGAATTATCTTCCTCCTAACTAAATTGATTCTTGAAAGAATTCTATCTAACATTACTCTCCAAGCAAAACAAGAGACTTTAGAAGGAACTAATTTACACCATATAAACCTATACAGTGGAATATCTGCATATATAGACTCGTTAACAATAGCATAATAAGCAAATTTAATTGAATAAACACCACTTGAGTCAGCTTTCCAATGCCAAGTATCATCATTCCGGTCAAGAACATGAACCAAAGATAGGTCCAGTAAAAGAAAGGAAAGCTATGACAATTCCCATTGAAATGACTATATACGCCAACACCACTTCCACCTAACTCCTCCTTCACAACACTCAAACATTTCCGCAACAGATGCATCTTTATTAATAATAATGAAAAATAATTTACTATACCGCTCAAATAATGGAGTTGAGCTGCACGAATAATCTTTCAATTATATATACCGAATACCAATTCAATTCTAGGATCAAATCATCTTGAATTCATAATTTAATATATTAGTTATTGCGCGCAAATTTATCTGAAGTTAATAATTATTTTTTAATTTCACCAAATTAGATTATTTGAAATCTTAAATATTCTTTCTCAGCCACAAGAAAACTTTACAACATTCTACATATGCTGCGATGAAATACAGTCTAAAAGGATTTGTTTAGTGCATCTGGTTTGAGTAGAAGGATTTGGCACTAGAAGTCACATTTATGTTACAAAACCAATTGCACATTTCAAAAATGTTATTGTTTTTTCTTTTGGTAGCATTAAAACTAAATCTAATTGCATTTACAAACGACAAAACGAAAGTAACGAAGATATAAATCCAGAACGTCCTCTGATACCTATGACGACACTACCACTTCCCCATACGAAAACACTAGACGACAACATTAAAGCTCGCTTATTCAAACCCAATTGGTGTTTATTTTAAAAAAAAAATATAAATATAAGAAATGTTATCCTCATCCATAAGGACACATTGTGATTCTGGGTTTGTGACGTTGATACTCTCTTTAATTTCCAGGGGATAGTAATCACACGGTTCCACAGTACAAAACAAGTAACATACAATATGCTGAAGTGCTAAATATGCTGAAGTTTAGTTAAGAAATTAGGTAAACTATGTTAATGCTTCCGGAATGAACAAACTAGGAGTTTTAGAGTGAGTTTGGTAAAACTAGTTGCAAAACTAGTTGAAAACTTAAAGTTATTGAATGTGTTTAGTAAGAGTGTGTTTGGTAAAATTAGTTGAAAAACTAGTTGAAAGCTTAAAGCTAGCTGAAAGCTTAAAAACTCGTCGAAAGCTGAAAAGTTATTGAATGTGTTTGGTAAAACTAACTGAGAATGGTAAAATGACATTTAAGGACAACATTAATTATTAAATAATGGTAAGTGAGGGTGGCTGAGGGCTAAACATGTAATTAACTTTCAGCTACTAGCTGAAAATTGGAACTTTTTTAAAAAAGCTACCCCAAGTAGCTTTTTAAGAAAAGTTTGTAGCTACAAAAAAAAACTATCTTCCCAAACACTGCTTAAATGGTTTTAGCTATTATTTTCAACTTTCAGCTAGCTGAAATGGCAAGCCAAGCACACTCTGAAACTAGCTGAAAATGGTAAAATGACATATAAGGACATCATTAATTATTAAATAATGATAAGTGAGGATGGTTAAGGGATAAATTTGTAATTAATTTTCAGCTAGTTTTTTTAAAGGGTTAATTTGAAAGCTAGTAGCTGAAAATTGGAGTTTTTTTTTTTTTTTTAAAAAAACTACCTCAAGTACATTTTCAAGAAAAACTAGTAGCCACTCAAAAAGGTACCTTACCAAGCACAGCTGAAATGGTTTCAGCTACTAATTTCAACTTTCAGTTAGCTGAAATGTCGTACCAAACACACTTTTAGTCTTTCATATATATGAGTTTTGTGATAACTATGAAATTTTAAAAGGGTTAATTTGATGAAAAAGATTTTAAGAGACTTATATTTTTGAGGGGGACCGATATTTATTAACCATATATATCCCCTATGCGAGGCAATACTACTCGAATTGAAAATATCTATATTATGAGAATTAAGTATGTATCATTTAAATCAATTTTACTAGTATTTGAGGGATTGATTTAATAACAAGTTTTTTTAGGGAATAACAAAAAGTTTTTAAGACTAGTATGATCACAATCTTATTTTTATCGTGCTGAGTTGAGAGTACTATTATAGAGATGCAAAAGAGTTAAAAGATATAATATAAAATTGTTTATCAACTAAAGTTAAGTATTCTATATTAAACTTTTTTAGAGTTAAGAATGATTCAAAATTAATATTATAAATTGTTAATTATTTTTAATGAGATTGGTTGTGTAAAAGCAGTTAATTATTTTATTCGATGTAAAATGAATATTGCTCATAAATTATTCAAGTTCATTAGAATATATGAAATTATTAACTTGAATTTTTAACCACATAAATTATATAATATACACATTTAAAAAATTTAAATGTCTAATACCCTTTTTAAAAAATAAAGTGCTAGTGGTAGTTATATTATATTAACAGAACGTAATGAAGTATTGTTTTTCAATTTATAATTTTATTATTTTAACATATATCTTTATATTTTTATTAAAGTTTGAATCTTCACACCTTTTATTAAAATTTTTAATATGTTATAGATTTTTTAAATACTATGATATATCGGTGAGAGTCACAACAAAATAACTTTATTACCAGATTTAATTTCTTTTTGCAAATTTATTTGTATACTGAAAACTATTTTTTTTTAAAGAATTCGGATCGGTTTTACTTTAATTAACAATTGATAATCTTCTTAACAAATGGCAATACAAATTATTGTGACTTCGTGCACATTTTTTTAATTTGAAAAGGACGAATTAGACCACGACACAACCATTTTTAATGACATGTTCAAAGCAACTATACGTCACATACATATTTAATATTTTATTTCATTCTGAGCGCTTACTTTCTTGATCACAAATGCCGCTTAAGATTATTTTTATTATTTAAAAACTCACAACAAAACCCACTTACTTCCACGTCCTATTAATGTTAAATTTATATTAAGAAGGTGAAATTGAAAATAATTTGATCATAAAGGTTGAAAATATATAGATCAGTTTTAATTTTCGAGCTAGAAGAATAACATCCCATCTTTTTTTTTCTCCAATAACTTGAGTAAACCCTCAATTTGGTCCCTGAAAGATATCAGTCACATTAATCTTTGAAAGATGAAAATTACATTTTTATCCTTGAAAGATGAAAAAGTCATTCATTTGGTCCTTTTTAGAGATTAAATTGACATTTTAAAAAATCTTTCAAGAACTAAAGTGAATGATTTTTTTATCTTTCAGAGACTAAATTAAATAATTTTTCATCTTTTAAAAACGAAAAATATAATTTCATTCTTTCAATAATTAATATGATTGACACAAAATCTTTCAGTAAACAAAATAGGGGTTTAGTCCCTATAACTCACATCGATATAAATTGTTTTTATCAAGGAATACAGTAACATGTGCCAAAAAATGTTTTATATTGAAGGTGAACAAGGCTTTTTTTTTTTAAAATTTAAATTTTTTGTGTAGTAAGGAACATGGAATTTAGAATGTATTATTATGATTCACCTAAAAATACTAACACTATGAAGCACCTAGCAAACTTCTCCTTATTCTTGTGGACATGATTTGTCCACTTGTGAAACTGTAACTCGATAGTTATTGCAACCACTATATTTCTTTTCTTTATCTTTTTGCTTTTTTTTTTGTCTGTGCTTGGTTAAATAAAAATGAAGGGAAAAAAACAAAGAAAAAAAATTAAGTTTTCTATTATTTGATTGTATAAAGACAAAACTCTCTAAATATATAAAAAACATAGGGAAGAGACGATTTCTTTTTCCAAAAAATTTAAACTACAAATAGTCCACACAATAAAATTATTTAAATAAAATAATCAAATATCGGTGAGATGAGAGATTTTGAAAATTGTCATAGAGTAATTAATTATTGATGGTTATTTAATTAAATATAAAAAATATTAAATTATATATTATTATATTATAAGTATATAAATGTTATTTAACTTATTCAGTATTTTACTCTTTTCATTTAATAAAATAAAAGAAGAAAAATTGTCATACTATTTTTTCCTCTTGGTTAAAACACACATTTTTTTATTTTTATTTTTTTGCGTTAACTATATATGTCTTGTTATGGACTCAGATCCTCTCCATTTTTTTTAAAAATTAGATGAGATTTCGACCGTCGAAATTTCACTGGATTTAATAAAAAAATAATATAAAATTCCTGACCATTGGATGTCCATGGGACACTCTTGAGTACTAGAAAGGATCCCGACCCAACTTATTACCGGGCGTTCGAAGTTTAGTTACAACTCTTTAGGCCATGTGAGCGTGTTAATAAAGATGGAAAAGTTCTACAATTTCAGCTTGAGTTCCCATATGAGTCACAACCTTTTGATATATTTATTTTTGTTCACTTTGTTCTTTCCTTTTCAATTTCTATCATTCCAAATTAATAGACACAGAGAAAGACAGTTTTGGCTTAAGCTAATGATATATAAATAAAGAACATAGAAGAGAGAGAGAAAGAGAAGGAAGTGGAGAGATACACACAACACAAAATGGATGTGAAGAAAATTGTGGTGGTTGTGGAAGATGTAGATGCAGCTAGAACTGCTCTACAATGGGCTCTTAGAAACATCATTCGCTGTGGTGACATAATCACACTACTTCATGTCTACCATTCCTCAAGATCAAAAACCAGAAGCAGAGCTCGTCTTCTTCGCCTCAATGGCTTCCGTTTAGCCCTTTCCTTTCAAGACATCTGCAACAACTACTCCAACGTACGTAACCTTTTTGTTCTCTTTCAAATATTATTACTATTATTGTTGTTGTTTTAGTAGTTTTGCTATGTTCAAAGTAACGGATATGTGCCATAATCTTAGGATTGTGTTACAGACAAAGGTTGAGATTATTGTCACCGAAGGGGACCAAGAGGGAAAGAAGATTGCTTCTACTGTGCGAGAGATTGGAGCTTCAATGCTTGTGCTTGGACTCCATGATCATAGTTTTCTTTATAAGTAAGTCCAATGTATTGAAAATATTTCAGATTTTGATTTGAAGTCAATTTTAAAGGTTGTGATGGATGTTGATGACTCTCCCTAATAATAAATGGGTCCTCCTTCTCCTTAGAATTTATTGCTTTTTGAGACAAATTTCAAGTTGGATATTTCTTGTGTCATTGTCATCTTGATGTGGGAGATCATTATCAATGAACACCTGAATTTCAAGGTTCTTTGGATATGTATTTGGGGAAAAGAGAAAGGTTAGGTTCTGGTTAGAGGTCAACTCCTACCTAATGGGTTCTGGGGATTTAACTTTAATCACATCTTACTCAGCATCTACATGGGTTTATTAATTCTCCAATTTGTGTTATGTTCATTCAGATGTTTTAAATTAAAAATGTTGATGCTAGTGAGCTTTAAAAATTGGTCACAAAAAGGCTAGGCAAATGCACGTGCCTTCTTTAATGGTGACAAAACAAGCCAAAAGCTTTTGGGATCCACATCTGAATATACTTTGCCTATTCCATGTTACGTTCAGAAATGGCTATACTCTTACCATGTAATGTATCTATCTATCTATCTATATTCTAAGTTAATGGAACACAAGGGAGCCTTCTAAGATAATAGGGTCCAATGTTATGTTATCTATATATGGCAAAGATGAGCTCTGAGCTGGCCCCAATAGAGAGAAACATTTGGCTCAGAGAATTGATGTGGTGGCTCCACCAAATACTTACAGAACCATTCCATTGCATTTGACACCTATTCATTGTATTTTATGTCTTAATCAGATACCAAATGCATTGATTTCTGTTTGTTTCTTTTGTTTACTTTTACCTATGCAACTTTGCAGTACTAGTAGGGGAAATCATACAACTCAAAGCAGTGTTTTTATTCATTTGTAAACAGATTCACAATGGCCCATTCTCATGATAGCATAGCCAGCAACTTCAACTGCAGAGTACTTGCCATCAAGCAGCCTCATGCTGCTGACCCACTGAGGCCCATGATATCTGCAGTAGCTGTATTAGACAGTTCAACCAACATGGACTTTTCACAGATTGACATTTCTAAATTAGAGTGAGTTTCTTGACAATCTATCTCACCATAAAAAAATTCCTCAACATATTCAATTTTTTTATTTAATATTAGGAATTTGGAAGTTTAAATATTATTAGAAGCATACAGTGTTTGCATATGCTTATAAAGTAAAAACCTATTTTAAGTATTTTTAGTGTATTTTTGTTTGGTTTTATCAAAAGGGACATTCTTTATAAATGAAACAATTAGGAGCATAATGAGAGTTACAAACACTCAATTAAGGTTTCTTAATACAGCTGCTAATAACTCAGTTTTAGAATTGCATTGCAGAGTCCCTCATACCCCTACACCAAAAATTCCATACCGAATCTGCCCAAACCCATCTGCAATTATTTGGAGATCAAGGAGGACAAGGAGAAGGTGAAGGACACAATTTCATTCAGTAAATCTTCTTTTCATTTAAGTGGTCCCAAAAGTAATTTGGGCCTTTTTTTTATCCCTTTCCAATTTCCTATAATTTATGTTCACCTGCCACACATATACACATACAAAAGAAGAGTGCAATTGACATAGTATAGTTTGGTTGTTTATGCCTACATTTTTCTGATTGTATAAAGGATCTTGTTATAACATTACCTCATTACAGATTTGAAGTGTGAGGTAGAGTTTTCCGATTTCTTTATCTTTTTTGTCTTTTATCATTCGAATCTTTCCCCAGCAATGACGCCGAAGATGCTATGACAATGCCTCACTGACACAGCATTTTTTTTTTCTCATTTGTACAAGCTCTTCCCGATCAAATTATAACAATATAATTTATGAAAAAGTAGTCATTGCAAAAAAGTATAGAACATATCTTACTTTCACAAATATTTTATCATCAATAGAATCCCTCAAAACTATAATTGATAATCAAATTTGTCCCTTTAGATGATGTGAGATGACCTATTTCCGGTGTCTTTTCTTGCCCGCTAAAAAAAGTGTATATATTATTAATATAAAGAAATTTCACAATGTCATACAATAATGTGTTATCACATGAGTTATTAAGTTTTTTACGTAACAAAATTATTAAGTTTAATAACATATAAGATGTTATATTTGGTAAATAATGTGATAATATACCATTAAATAATAATATAAATTTTTCCAAAAAAAACAAGATATATCCATTAAACTTATAAAAAATATCATATTAATAAAAAATATTTTGACTCTAAAAAGTATGAGATACATTTTAAAAGGTAAAAATAAAATGATAATCAATTAAAAAAATAATGGTTAAAATTATAATTAAATACATGTAACTATATCACAAAGTCACAAACTATGAAATTATCAATTTCAACCATTAATTTTTCAATCAATAATTATCCCGGTGCATTAAAATTTAGGGTGAGGGGATGGTGCCCCAATCCAAGGCAGGGAAAGCCTCCGGACTCAAAGAGCACTTACAGAAGTACTTACATTTTACCTCACCCCAAGAGGACAAGTGGGGATTCAAACCTGGGACCTGTCAGATACGTTCAATCAATAATTATAACACTGCATTTTAACCTCTAAAATTACATTTTAGTGGGGCCAAGTTTTATAATTTTACACAAATTTATTCTTTAATATATTATATTATATAATATTAAAAATATATATTTAATTATAACTAACCAATCAACTATAATCCAATAATCTTATTCATAAATCTGCATTCGATAGATTATTTCAGTTTTAACTATGACACTGAGTCAACACAATATCAGATGTAGTTTTTACAAACTACAGAGCAACAAGGTAGCAGGAAAATAATCTGATACGAAAAAATCGATTTGTTATTAAGTTGCTTTCAATTTCGCCTCACGGTCTCTTTAGCTATATGAAAGAATTTTGGAACTATAAGAATATGCATCTTTTTGACCAAAAGAAAAAAAAATATGCATCTCCTTAATAATTGGGAGAGAAAAAGCTAAAAAATTTCGACCTTTGGATCTAAACATCGAGTCTATATATAGTAAAGTTCCATTTAACAAAATTGGTTCTGGGCTGTTAAAGCCACCACCTGACTTCTCTGTATCTCTATATCAAGTGCTCTCGCCCATACTCGCGTACAATTACGGGCACACTTGTAGGAGGGATCTGCAACAAGAAAAACAGATAAAATTGCCAAACTGGAAATTATGCTAAAACAAGAAATAGAAAGAGAGTATGCAAAAATATTCATAATATTAACCTCGTTCTCCAAGAAAATAATCGCATTTAAGAGTTAAGGGCCAAAGGTTATCAATAGGGCAAAATGATATCATTTCAAAGTTAAACCATAAATCACAAAAAAGGATCCATAAGCAAAATTATAATGGAAGAGGTTAGAATTCTAACATAATGAATACAGAAAACGAGCTAAACAGAAGTCAACTGATTTTAAAAGAAAGTTCCAAGTGGTGACACACTGCATTACCATAAAACTCGTACAGTATACACTAATCAACTTACCATTCCATGATCTGTAATAATCGCCGAGACATAATCTGAAGGAGTAGCATCATACCTGTCAATCAAAATGAAATCAGTTTATCCAATTTTGGGGGGCTGTTCACACGAATAGAATATCTAAAGCTTACATCAAATTCAAAAGCTGCAAATTGCCTTCATTAGTCCAATTGTGTAGATAATTGACATCCGTTCTTCCAGGAACCATGGCAACAGCATCTGGGTCACCTGCATGCAACTTTGAGTTTGTCAAATTCTGCTGCTCACTACGTTTCAAATACAGTGTGCAGCTTGTTAGGCAGAGCTGGAAGCCAATAAATGTGGAAGGAACATGCCCCATTTTTTCATAATAACACTTGATAGCAGTACAAATAATTTCCCATCCCAATCCCTCCTCTCAATACATATCATATGCTAAAGTGAAAATTAAACACGAACAAGCTGATGCTCAAACTTACCTAGTTCATTGGAACATATTGAATCAAGTTGCACCCTCTCATGAAACTTATAAGCTTCACAACAGATTAATACAGGAACACGAAATGCATGTGCCACCATTGCAACACATGCAGTCCCAACCCTTGAATATACAGTTCCATTACACAGAATGGAAGAAGCTCCCAGAAAAACTCGTGTGACCTCATGCATGATATAAGAAATGGCATTTATATGAGTATATGTACAATTCAGGCCCTTGGCAACCAGCCTACGAAGTAAGGCCTGACTTTCAAGCTTTGGCCGTGAGCCTACCACCACAACTCGGAACTGTTTCCCAAGATCATGGGCATGTGAAAGAATCATCTCAACAACACAAGATGATCCATATGTAAGAAGAACATCTCCATCCCTAACCTTTGTAGCAGCATGTCCAACAATCACCTTATCAGCAAGAATTATTTTTTCATTAATGAATTGGTCAATATCAGAACAAAGAGCTGCTTTTGCCTCAGATTCCGTATGACTTAAAGGCAACTTGGCAATACGACTCTTTACAAACCTAATTGCATTTCCCATGCTAATAGAAAGCGGTCTGCATTCAGTAAAAAATGAAACATAACTACTGATTTTTGCAGTTAAATCCCTAACAAGGACTTTTTCAGGTGGTGTGGAGTAGTCTATAATGGCTTCCTGCAATGCTCTAAGCATTTCAATACAACGAGCATTACCCCCTGATATATCTCCAGCCAAATAACGCAATCCAACCTGACAATTAAATAAGCTGATGAGCACCATACCTAAATCACCATTGTTCTTACGTTTATTTGCAAATCATGGACTAATAATACACAAAGACAAGTGGCTTAAGAATTTAAGCTAAGAAATAAAAAAGGAACAACTAAATTGACAGTAGAGGTAGTGGATGTCATGTCGAAGGGCATAACATTTTCCCCCTTCTGCATGGCAGGAAGGAATATTAATGATGCAGGTTTTTAGTTCAAAATAATAAAGCATAGAATACTCAATATGCATATTCAGATTGATGAACATACACAACATACACGCAAGCTTGAACAAAGAGCTGAAGTTAACAAATTTGATATTATCAACGTCTTTGAAAATATTTTTAAGCATTGAAAACATGCTTTTAATAACAAGAAATAAATAACAACTATAAATAATATTAAAGAAATTGGAGATTGGGTATAATTCATTTGAGATGGTCCTCCTGTTGCAGTTAAATTACATGTAAGTACAAATTATGGACTCTAGTGAATGAAAAGAATAATTTAGTTTTAATATTATTACTCATCTACCGATCACATATTTAACTAATCTTGTCGCCAAGATGCCATCTACATTATTTTGAACCAACCTTACAAAATTGCAAAAGAGTACCTTGAGCACAGAAGGATGCACTGAATCAAGTTGGAAAAACTTCGATTCGAGTTTAGGAAGCTGAGTCCCATGTTCATATTGAGGCAAATGCTGAAATAATTCAACTCGGTTTCTAGCTTCAGTTTGATTCATTACTGCACGCCTCTTGGCCTTTTCCACCTTGTTTTTGTCATCAAATTGCATTCGCGGTGGAGGAGCATCTTTTTTCCTCTCTTTCTCCAAAGGACGATCTCCAAATTTCTTATCAGTAGCCACCGATGATGTAACAGGAGTACCAACTTTCTTTTGTGAAGTTTGCTTCATACTTTTACCTGGGGCTGCTCTGCCAGATTCAGTGACTGCTGTACTTCCTCCAGCTGGATACAGAACAATAAAAACCATAAGCACAGACAACAAGATTAATATGAAGGGAATAGAATTCCTGAATATCAACAACTAGAAAATGAACTATCTGACAATTAAGAACCATCCACTAAAACACTGAACTCCATATTCGCTCTTTCAAGGCCAAATTTTATACAAATGATAGGATTATAATGCAATCTGAACTAAACAACTTTATCTCACTTCAACAGGACTTTCAGTAAAACAAAAGAGAGAAAAATGAAGCTACTACAATATAAGTAAACCCAAAATGCCACCAGACTGCTCAAAGGAAAAGTTTACCTTAACACATAATTCATAAAACTTTCTGAAATTATGCATGGTTCATTTACTCCTCCAAATACAAAGAACGAACCAAGATTGATTTAATAATCCATACCTTTCATTTCATCTAAAATCCAATTAAGGATAACTTAGATCAAGTTCCTTATATCCTTTCCATCAAGTTCTTAAATCTAATAATGACATGTGAATATTTATTTTATAATTCAGTAACATATTATTAATGAATGCTATTTAAAGTTGGAAAAACATTCACATGCCATTGTTTGATTTGAGAACTTGATGGCAAGAATAGAAGGAGCTTGATCTAAGCTTTGTCCATCAAGGAAACAACAGTCTAATGTAACAGAAAGATGTCAATATTTAGACTGTGAAAAAAGCTAGAATGTAAACTTTATAGGAATATACATGAATGAAATCAATCCACATATATAGGCATCAGAATTCTAAATTATTTTTCATACATTGAATCAGCCCGATAAGTTTATCTTTTCATCAGAAAAATTCAAGGGAAAGAATGAATTTTCATCGCCACAACCTTTAGAAGAAGCTTTTGCAGCTCTTTGTGCCTCCTGCAAGGCTCGTCTTTCTGCCTTTGTAGTTTTTTCTTTCAGTGGCTTCGAAATTGATGGCAGATCAGGGCATACTTCTTTGCTAGCCCCTTCCCTCTTTTCTGTAGGATTTTTGCTCACCATTAATATGTGAAAGAAGAAGACACACAAATAATTCTATCTAGAATCAGGCTATATATCAGACACAAAACAACTTACAGAGGAGTAGGAAGCAAAAATAAAAAATCACTCTGGTCGAAGAGAAAAAAAACCACCTAGGTACTAAACAGCCCTTCCAGTAGCAGGATGTAAACCATAAACTGATTGATGGATAGAATGAAATTTAAAAAATAAAAACTCTGCCACTACAGCACTACCCTTCACAACTCAATAATTCGGTTTATACCACCTACATAATTTCCCTTAATTCTACAATTCTATATGTTTTTTCTTTTACTTTATCCTCGAGTATAAAGCATAATCACTTCTAAAAGGAAGAGGCAAATATCCCAAATTCCAGTAAATGCATGAGCTTTCTTTTTATGAATTTTGTAAAAGGATCTCAGCAAATTGACAAATTGACAATCATATCAAGACTCTAATGCTGTGTTTGGTTGTATAGAATTAACAGAGAAATAGGGAGAGAGGAGAGAAGTGGGTGAGAAATCTCAAACTTCTCTTGTTTGCTTCAGCATAGAAGTACTAGAGAAAAACATAAAGTAAGCAGGGCCTACACAGTAAGGATTTGTCTGCGAGAATGGCGAGAGATAGCACATAAGTGAATGAGCAGATGATTTCTTGACTTTTATATGGAGCATTGAAATGGTTAATGGACCTATGGCTTTCCACTTCAAGAATATTTTATTATTCTTAGTATTCGAACATCTATAACCTGTGACCATGCAACTGCAAATTACTTGAGATTTGAAAATCTTTAACACTAGCATAAGTTGATAAGCATGTTAAGAAAATCAACTTTTGAACAAAAGAAATCGATTATAAGAAATATGTATAGCAGAAACAGTTGACAAATTAATAAAAATATAATTTCTCTCATTTCGCTTCTATCAAACCAAACAACTAACTTTTTTATTTCTCTCACACCAAACAACCTATAAATCATCTCTATCTCATCACTATTTCTCTCTTCCCTATTTCCTTTCTCCCACCAAACAAAGTGTAAACCTTTTCTAAATTAACGAGTTCTCTTATGCCAAAAGCATAAACACAACACAATAATGCAAACATCCATGCTCACCAGTCTTTGATTTTGCAACAAACTAATCCTTATAAGAAACATGCTTTACGTAACTCAGTACATACATCTGAACATCCATGCTCAACAGTCTTTGATTTTGCAAGCTTTATATAACTCAGTACACACATCTGAACCCCAAGCACGAAATCTTATAGAACGTCTATGATGAGTTTAAATCTTATAGAACGACTAGTCATAACCCTGCACCTAACAGCTTAAGCTTTACTTGGAGTTGACCTTTGACATAATATCAAAGCCTCTATGATGGGTTTGATTACTGCCGCCCCATTTTTCAAAATTAAATTATGTTTTTAGCAAAAAGTATGGTAAGCCTGTGTGTGCATCATCCACAATGAGGGCCTAAGCATATGCAGGAGCGAACCATTGCATTAAGGTTTCCCTTCCACAAGGAAGCTAATTATCAAACACTAAAATATATATCCTAAATTGAATTGAATCATAAGGCAACTTATCCACATTCAGTTAATCAGTCTACTGGTCACACATTAAAATGCATCACCAATCAAATTTATGTAATGTATTCAACAAGTCAAGAACAATGTACCAGTGCCTCCAGGAATATTTTTCACATTCACCGCCACAGCGAAGCTGTTCTCCGTCGAATTTTCCGGAGGCTTCACGGCCGGCAAATCGAACCCTGCGCCGCGGAAACTCAATTCGCTGCCACGGAACCAGCCAGCGCCAGAACAGTCCTCAGAGAACTCTCCATCGCCGATGCCGGCACCGCTAGAAGAATGCGACGCTGCCGGCGAGGTTCCGAGCAGCGACTCGGAAGGGTTGTAGCTCCCGATAGGCAGCCGGTCGCCGGAAACCTGGCGCCGGAGCCCAGTCTCTGGGACGGGCACGGCGGCGGTCCGCTCGGAAAGATGACGTGGAGGCGGTATCGTGATGGAGGAGGGAGACTCCGATAGCGGCAGGGGGTCGTGTTCGGGCGGGTCGGGTTCTGCCCGCGCAGCAAAGAATCCGACGCGCCTTAATTTGGGGTCGATGATGGCCCGCGAGGCGCGTCGCGAGTCCATGGGATCAAGGCGCGTTGATGGTTGCGATAAGGATTAACGAAGAGTAATTTTTGTGTGAAGAGGAAGATATAAATCATGTAACAGTGAATATTAGTAGTATATTCTGAATCTGATGAAGGAATTAGGGTTCAAAATCCCGATGGAGTGTGTCAATCGGATCTCTACGGAAGACAAGTAAAAAGTACTCCTTTTTTAACTCCTTTTTACAGCTTTCCCTTTTCTCCTTTTATTTTTCTTGTATGCAGACAGCCAAATAGAATACTAGTAGGTTTAATTGAGATTTTATTTTCTTAAAATATTACAATTTGATGACATGTATACACTTTTATAGAAAAAAAATAAAAATATAATTTTAACAAATGAAAGTTAATAATATTTTTTGTATTTAATATAAATATTTTATTAATTTTAATATATAAGATATATATACTTATAAAAAATTTGAAGCCTTTTATAAGAAGGCCTAGAGCCATTGTTTTAGTAACCTTTCTTTTGGGCTGGCCATGAGAAGACATGTATGAAAAATTTCAAAATATAGGGCTAAATTGTGAAAATCACAATATTTAAAAAAAACATATTGAAGTCAGAATAATATGCTATTTTAATTATTTTTTAAGAAAATCTTATTTTGCCTTTTGAATTATTTTAGTAAAATTTTAACTATAAATAATTTTAATTTAATAAAAATAAATTAACCGGAACACGTACTAAAACTAAAACAAAATATTATTAGTGAAGTCTAAATAAAAAAATAAATATAAATTGAACTAAGACGGGCTATTTGTTTGAGACCTTTGACCGACTAAAGTCTAAAACAAACAGGACGACTATATATTGGCACACAATATAGGTAGATGAGAATTAAGACATTTACGGTTTGTTTAGTTCAAGCGAAAACAGGTGAAAATATTTTGTAGGGAAATAAAAGAGCATTTTGTTTTTTTTTGTCCAAAAAAAGCATTTTGTTGGTCACAGAGAAGAGGGGAAAGAAAACTTATGTGAGGCCCACCACTACACTAAACAATGTTTTCATCTACTGCCTAAAATAAGTGTGTGGGAACATGGAAAGAATGAGAAAATGTCAAATGACTATGTTACCCTTATCAATATCTCATTGATTAGAGGTGTTCATGGGATGAGTTTTACTTGTTCCTAACCCGATCCTAATTTTTTATTGAGCCAATTTTATAGACCTGAACTCATTCAAGTATCTGGAGAGACCCGATGATGTAGGGTCCGAGTAAGACTGGGTTTAAGTAGGACAGAATCCGGTTAACTCGATATATAAGTTAAATATAATCATGAAATGATCTTATAACAATGCTCAAAAGTAAATAGTTCATACAATTAGTAAATAAATTACATACAATAGAATTCCTCTTAACGTATGTAATAATTTTTACTTTCTTTAAAGTTTGGGACATTACTAAATCAAGAATAACATTATATCACTATATAACTTTACATATAGAATGTATTTTTAAGGTAGATAGAGGAAACTTAAACTCAGAAACCTTATGCTTACAAAAAAAACTCAAAAACCATATCTAAAAGAAAAAGTATGGTTAAAACTTTACATAATAGAAAATTATAAGTAATAAATATTACATTTATATACAAAGGACGGGTCGGGTAACCCGAACCCGTCCCCAACCCAATGTCGGGTTAAATAAGACTCGATTTGGTCTTATCCTTTTTTGTATGACAGAATTAAACCCGATCCAAATAAAACGGGTTGGGAGTTGGGACAGGTCAAAGAGACAGACCGGGTCTTGAACACCCCTATCACTAACCATATTTAGCGGTGTTCAAGACTCGTCATGAACCACTGACTCATCACTACTTGAGTTATTCGGGTCGGGTCTGACCCTGTCCTACAAGAACGAGTTGACCAAATCGAGTCTCATTTTATGATTCAATATCGGGTCGAGAACTAGTCAAAAATAAAAAAAAATGAAATAAAAAATAAAAAATATATACTTGCAAGATGGATTTATTTTGAGGAAGTTTGCATTTGCGTTTTTTAGTTCTATTATTTATATAATAAATTCATATACTTTAAATTCATATAATATTTTTTATCTCTCTATTATATCATTTATTATGTCTCAAATTTCTTTTTTTTCTTTTTTTATTGTAAAAATTATTTTGTAAAAAGTATTATATAAATATTTTTTGTTGATACAACTAACAACAAACCTCTCTACATTTAAGAACACAACGATTTATGAGAAATGATACTTGTGCATTTAAAATGAACAAGATATGATATGGAAAAATTAAAAGAAAAAAAATGTTATATGAATTATTATATGTTTTTATTTAATTTTAGGGAGCCTTCAAAGTCCAAACTAATAACCGAATGTTCTCCAAAATCGCATGTGCACTTTTGAAGCTATCTTTTTTACATAAATTTATCCAAGAACAAGGGAGACCCACTTTTAGGATGGTACTCCTCATATATATCTGCTACATGGTGAGCGAATATGTTAATCACACGGGTCACAGGAAGTTGCTAATCTATTCATTCTCGACCCCTTGAAAGTTATGGCTATTCACATGTCTTGCTTCTTAGCAACATTAACAGATTTTTTTTTTTTTTAATTATTGGAATCAAACAAAAAGGTCTCAGATATTTCCCAAGCACGTAAAGGAAAATACTCTCCCTTTGTGTCGTACTATATGTTTGTCTCCATGAGTTCTAATGCACGCGCAAGAAAAAGTGTGTAGAATAAATACAAAAAAGTGAGTATCGTTTTCTTCCAATGGCATTCAATTCAATTGTCTTGAACAAAGCCAACCACTACTTTGTGATGAGCTTCACCATTATTTTAACTTGGCTTTGTTATATATATGAAGGTGATAAGAGTGTAGTGATTGTTAAACTAGGAGTTCACAAGATTCAATCCAGTTCAGTGGCATGCACCAAATTCCAATTTGGGAACCAAACTATTCTAAATTGTGTGCTAGCTGGACTACATGATAATCAGAGTCAGCTTCATGGTCGTAGCTTCGGTTGCTGCACTCAAGATTTCGCATACAAAAAGAAACGGTACAATGAAATATCAAGGTACTACCATCATTGTTCCTCTGTTAATTTGACTACCATTTTTCCCTATAAATTACTTTATGTAATGATGATATATAGTCTTAAACAAGTTTCAATCCTATATTATAAAATCCTATTTTACCTAATTCATCATCTTTGTACTTCATTATGTTGGATTTATATTTGGGAACTAAGGAAGTGATGGCTCACACTTGGGAAATGAAGAGAGGGAAAATAGCACTGCAAATGCTAATCATATAACACAGGTACTCTTTACATGTTTTTTGGCAAAAAGTTCAACAGAAATGTTTAAAGAAATTGTGTCATGAACCAATTATCACAAAAGCTTAAGTTCTTGTTTGGTTTGTAATTAGGCACAGTACAGAATCAATCACACATAATTGATTTTAAATCATTTCTGTCCAACATGCATCATTCATTTTCCATCATTGGTTTTAGAATCAGTTCTACTCAATTGTAAAATAAACGGTCAATTGTTGGATGAAAATATATTTTAACATTATATTTCTAATATGTTGATTGTTTTTGGTGCAGAACGAAGAAGAGAAGCAGATTGAAATTAAAATGCCACAAAATCTGCTAACAGGAGAATTTGAGGATATAGGTGGTGAGAAAATGGATAATATCACTGAAAAGGAGCTATTACAGAATTTAGTACAGAATTACAAGCAGAGGGAAGTATACCTAGAAAGGAAACTTCTCAAATTGAATAGTTTGAAGGAAGAGCAATCAGCCATTGCCCAAATGCAAAGGCAATTAGAGAATAAGACAGCAAAATTAAACTCTCTTAAGAAAACCATTGCTTCCTTGCAGTCAGAGAACAAAGTTATTGGAGAAAAAATAAGAGATGATGCTTTGTCTAAAAAGCAGATGGACATTGCAAAGAAAATGATAAATGAGATGCAAAGGAAGAAGGATATCAATGGAAGCCCTGTCAAGGAGCAGATGTTGATTCTCCAACAGCAAGTAATTGAATTACACAAGTATAATAACTCAGGTAGAAATGCTATGGTGAATAAGAAACTTAAAGATGCTCAAGACATAGAATTACAAGTTTTGGAGCTGAAGAGGAAAAATAAAGAGCTTGAATTGGAAAAGAGGGAGATAGGAACTAAGTTGGCTACTACTCAAGCAAGAATCAGAACAGAGGTAGGAAAGCTCCATCATAGAAAAAATAGGATGCAATATTATTCATTGATTATTGTCATGCACATTAAATTATGAGTTTAATATATATACACTGTAACTGTAAAATTAAATGACGTGGCGGCATATCATTGATGTCAGTGTAAAATTCTTTACACCAGTGTATATCAATTTAATCCTTAAATTATTTTGCGTGGGTTTATAATGCATTCTCCATGAGTTATTATTCTGCTTGACATTTAACTTTTGCAGGAGGAAACAATGGCCCATATAAAAGAAGAGATAAGTGGTTTAAGGCATGTTCATGAAGAACTTTCAGAACAATTTGAAAGATTGCAGAGAAACAGATTTGACATGGTCCAGGAACTTGTGTACCAACGATGGCTTTACACATGCTTGAGGTTTGAAGTCCACTATCATCAAAAACAAAGTAGAAAGGCCTCAAGACAAGATAGCAGCCATAGTTCAAGCAAAATGTATGAGAAAACTCTTGCATTTACATCTGATACAGAGCTAGACAGCATCTCTTCTTCCAATGCCACATTGAATGAGAGTGATGATATTGAAACTACTACCCTTGAAAGCTCTTCCAGTAGTCAAAGTAGCAGTAGCAACAATTCTAGTTTGCTTAATAAAATGAAGAGATGGAGGAAAAGCAAAGATTATTCCAACAAGGTTTCATTAGAAGGTAGAAATAGTCCAAGCAGCCCTGGCTTGATATGCAGGTTTTCCATGTCAATGGTTGCATCAGATTTACCAAAGCCAAGGAATAGTGGTTGTGGTGGTGATAGTCCAGTCATGAATCAATCCCACAGAATCAAGATGAAGAGTTCTTCCAAATCACCAGAGAGACCAAGATTGAAGAGAGTGTCTTTCAGTGATTCAGTTAAAACATCTACTAATCAAGATGTGTCAGAGGCAGTTGAGGATGTAATATATGATAAAGAAACAAATTCTGAGCAAATCATGGAGCTGACTTCAACTATTACCAGCTGGGATGAACATAAGGCAGAGCAATGTGATAAACTTAGCAAGTCAAATGAATATGCAGTTGGTAACCCCATCAACAATGATTCCACTGCTGAGAATGAAGGTACTACCAAGAATCAAATTGGTCATTCAGATGAATTGTATTCAAGGAATGAGCTCGTTCCTAGAAAGGATGACAGGATTAAAACCCAACTGGTGCAGCTGCTAGCATTTTTCTTCTTTTCACTGATCCTCCTAGTCCTACCATATTTCATGATCAAATAACAATAGGCTTGAAAGTTGTGTTATTTAGTAATCCCACGTTGTCATATTATTTGTTAATTGTTATGAAAATAATGCTAAGAAATAACAACAGAGTTTAATTAACGTGTAAAATAGTTTTACACTATTATCTAATGATGTGTTGACATATCATTTATCGAGTGTACTGTCATATTATTTAATGAATATAACATCATATGTTATTAAAGTGGTAACATTATTATTGGATGGCAGTGTATACAAAGTAGAGATAAGAGAGAAGAAGAGATTAAGAGTGTGTTTGATTCAGTTTTATTTTTTAGTTTTTGAAAACTGTTTTACAAAATAATTTTTAAGAACTATTTTTTATAAATAAAATGATTTATTTACAACACTTCCATCACAAAAACTAAAAAAACTAAAAAACATATTTGTAAAACATTTTAAAATAATTTCAGAATTTTAATTTTTAAAAACTAAAAAATAGTTACACATTTCAAAATTGTTTTTAAAAATTATCTATCAAACAGATTTTACAGTTTTCTATTTTCTAAACATTTTTAAAAATTATAAATAAACATATCCTAATAGTATCCGTGTCTTCTTCCATTCACACAAAAGTAACCTACAAGCGGCCGCATAAGGAGGAAATTGTGTTGAGTCTAATCTTCAAGTGGATATGGCCAATTGTGTTGTAGACAGTATATATGTAGCAATAGTAAATGGTGATGTTGAGAAATGATATACAGATACAAAATGAGAAGAGACCATGTGTTTTGAAGAAATATTTTATATTATTGGGATTAGACAAAATGATCAGAGTTAACCCATCAAAGAGTAATTGCTTGTAAGAATTAGTCATGTCAATCCTTAAAAAATAAGAGATAACATGTCACAAATTAATAAAGGATCAAAATAATAAAGGTAAATAGATAGAGATTAAAAATAAAAACCATTATATTTCGACGAAAAAAATATTTTAATCTAAGAATTAGATTGAATGTAAATATATGTTTTATTTTCTTACAAACTTTAGAAGAGTTATAACTTTTTAAGATCGTTCTTTCATTTATAAATATAAAATAAAAAGACAATACAACCCCTTGGTCATGTTAATTTGTCAAAAAGAGGTCATAAATGAAATATAAATGAAACTCTAATCGGTTACAAATGGGTCTTGCCTTGGAGGGCATTCCAACTCCGATTGTCTAGTCCGATACATTGGTCACACCTCACATGCAGAATTTTCAAGAAAAACAACTTATGACAATAAAAAAAAACTTTGATTTATAGGAATTTTTTTAAACGAGTCCCATAAAGAGGAAATTGTGTTGGGTCTAATATTCAAGTCACAGTGGATATGGCGAATTCTATTATGGGCAATCTACATGAAATAGTAAACTCCGAAGTTGTAAAATTGTATATAGATAAAAAGGTGAGAAGTAGGGATGGCATCCGCGCGGGGCGGGGGCGGGGGCAGGGAGTGACCCCCGTTCCCGATTTTCTAACTTCTTCCTGTTCCCGTCCCCGATCCCCGTCGCGGGGTATAATTCCCCCTGTCCCCGTTCCCCGACTCCCCGCAAATACCCGCGGGGATCCCTAAATGATATTAGATAATTTAAAAAAATTAAAAAATAGAAAAAACCAATATTTTTATTTATAATAAATATATTAATTATTTATGAAAAGATAAAAATATTCATTCTATATTATATATATGAGTTTTTTTATAGATAATAGGTGGGACGGGGATCTGTGGGGTAAGAGGTATGGTCCCCGTCCCCGTCCCCGAATCTCTCTCGGGGGAATTTTTCTCCCCATTCCCGTTCGCACGGGGAAAAGTCCCCATTCCCGGGGTCCCAAATGGGGCAGTCCCCGCAGGGATTCCCAGATTCAGTATGAAATTGTCATCGCTAGTGAGAAGAGACAATGTTTTGAAGAAATATTTTATATTATTGGAGTTAGACAAAAGTGACCATACAAGTGCAGACTTATTACAGAATAACTCAGGTAATGAACTAATAATTAGTCACATCAATCCTTAAAAAAAGATAACATGGCCAAATTTATAAAGAATCAAAATATTAATGAAAAATAGATAAAGAATAAAAATAGAAGCCACTAAGAAAGTATTTAAGTATAATATTTAGATTGAATGTAAGTATATATTTTATTTCCTTTTAAATTTTAAAATAGTTATAACTTTTTATGATATTTTTTCCTATATAAATATAAAATACAAAAGTCATTCGTTGGTCACCTTAATTTGTTAAAAATTTGTTACAAACGGTTTATAAATGAAACTTTGATAGATTACAAATGGTCTTGGATCACACTCCAACTCCACAACACTATGCTAAAAAAAGCCTTAGAGGGCGCTCCCGTGCGCACTAATAGAATCTGCTCTTGTTTGGTCAACAAAATGAGGACGCTCATGGAGCGCCCTGATAGAAGGGCAAAGAGGGCGCTCCCGTGCAGACTAATAGGGCGCACAGTGGAGCGCCCTCTATTTGTTATAACAAGGGCGCTCCTAGGAGCGCCCTCTTTGGTTTTTTTTTTTCAAAACAAGGGCGCTCCTTGGAGCGCCCTCTTTTTCCTTTTTTTTTTCATTTTTTAATTTTTAAAGTATAATAACCTGCATATTTATTTCGGTCTGATCCCAATGACTTAATAATCCTAAATCATGCATATTAATTCCTTAAAATTCAAACACTTAGTCATACTATGAACAACACTTAGTAAAAACACACATATCAACTTGAAACAATAATTCAAACTTGTCATAATATGAATAGTTTCCTATGCAAGATATAACTTAGTGGTGTAAGTATGAAGTACCTATGCAACTATACATCAGTTGGTTTTGATCAATGATCTCCTTCATGTAACGCATTACGAAGAGCCCACAATCCGAGTCGTTTTTTTGGACAAGAGACTACAAGTATAATGAATTTAAAAATAAGTGATGCTTATGCGCTTACTAATGAAGAAACAAAATGTCCAGAAGAGATCAATATTACCTTAATGCGGTACCATGTGGGATCTGGTAAAATACTATGGAAGGAGGAACAATTTGTCTTGTCCGCGTCTATTATACAACAAACTTCCCACCAACTTATGTTGCATTGTGTTCGTGTCGAATAAAGTGGTGGTTTGCGGAGATATGAAAACATATCGATTAGTGCGAGAAGACGGGGCTAAGACTGAATGATATAGATAACTATATGAAAAAATATACAATGTCAATCCAAGCAAATAAAACGAGATAAACAACTTATGAGATGCTTTGGATAGAAATTACCTGCAATAGACGTTCATAACAGTGCCATCCAACCACAACCCAAACAAAACCGAACGCAGAGAATTCTAATCAAGCCATTCAACCATTTCAGCCATACTTACAACGCCTGAAGCTATCATACAATTAATCACGTCAGCTTCCTCTTGCATGTTTTCAGAATAGTAAGTTTATATAATTAACACAAGTATTCAACTTTAGGGATAATTAGGGAAAATAAAAACATAATTGTATTATACTTAGATTTCCTCAAAAATTCATGCATTCAAAATGTCATCTATCTCTTCTTTTCCTGTTATTGCTTAATCCAACGTTTACTTAGATTTCCTCAAAATTCATGCATTCAAAATTCTCATGCCAATTCTAACTTAACAATCAGGAAAAGAACCAACACATTTAAGTGTTAAGGTTCAGAAACTTCTACCGAAAATCCGACAGAGTTTCCCCTGTAAACTGGACATTTCCAATTTTTAGAACTTCACCTGAAACCCAGAAAATACCAGTGCAGTTTATAATATCCAAAGCACTAATACAATTCAATAACAATAGGCCTCTGTGGCCAAACCAAAGACTACAATATCCTGTATCAGAGTCTAATCTCAAATACATCTTTATATAAATATACATTATCAACTTGAAATAATTCCAACTTGTCATAATAATATATATTTATAAAACATTACTAAATGCATAATAAAGCACCACCAAACAAATTTATAAAACAATTTTATAGCTCAAACCAACAACAATACATTAACCAAAAGGGTTCAATAAAACCAATAATGTTCAATAATAATAATATGTTCATAGTGATCAGATAGCAAAACAATAGGTGCAGATAGCAAAAAAAAACTATAACCAGAATAAAAAAGGACAAAAATGGAGGTTTAGGGTTTCCTTACCCTAACGCTTGCGGCGGCTGAACTGTATGTGTGGGGGAAGGGGACGAACAGCTGCGCCGGAGAAGAAAAAGACAGCTGCGCCGGCGAAGATAGCTCCCTCGACCGGAACCGCGCCGGAGAAGAAGAAGACAACACCTTCGAAGGTGGAAACCGCGCCGGAGAAGAGAACTAGAGCTTGCGCACGAACGGGAGAAGACGGGTGACGGAGAGGGCGGAGGAGCGGCCGTGGGAAGGCGGAGGAGCGCGACGGAGACAGCCGGAGGAGTTAGAGAGAGAGGGGGAAGAGCTCAGAGAGAGAGAGACGAACGGAATGATGTACTGGCAACTGGTTTTATTAGATCTCCGGGAAAAGAGGGCGCTCCGGTGGAGCGCCCTCTATTCCTCATAATAAAAAAAATTTAATCATGTAACAAGGGCGCTCCAGGGAGCGCCCTGTAAAACAGGCAAATAGGGCGCTCCTTGGAGCGCCCTCTAATCTAGACAAATAAAAATTAATTAAATAAAAGAAAAAAGAAAAGAGGGCGCTCATAAGAGCGCCCTCTATTTCACAGAAATAAAAAATTTTGAAGAAAAATAACGAGGACGCTCCTGTGAGCGCCCTCTATTTTAGGGATATAAAAAAAATATTAAAAAAGAAAAATGAAAGGAGGGCGCTCCCAGGAGCGCCCTCTATTTCAGGGAAATAAAAAATTGCTGCTATACGAGGGCGCTCCTAGTGAGCGCCCTCTATTTCACCTTTACATGGCGCTCCCGTCCAAATTTTGGAGCGCCCTCAATTTAAAACGATCATTGTTAACACAACCTAACACGGGAGCGCCCTAAAGACAGTGCTCTAATATCCCAAAATTGTTGTAGTGCAATTATCTATTTTGATATTTTTTATCACACCTCCCACGCAAAATCTCCAACAAAACTCATTACAACAAGAAAACTTTGATTTATAGGAATGTCTTGTATGAGATGTAAAAAATTATTCTAAGATAGGCTTTGAAATTTCGCTTTAAACAAGTCCCGTGAAAAGGAAATTGTGTTGTGTCTAAACTTAAAGTGATGGTGTATGGCGAATTGTGTTATATGGAATCTACAAGGAGGAATAGTAAAAGATGATGTTATATTTTTTTTTGTGCAATACCACAGGTATCCTCCACGGGAGGCAATCCTGTTCGAGCCGGGTAGGATCTCTATGGGCGACAAAGCTCTCCCTCCGAGTATTTAACACAGCTGCATACCCATGACTCGAACTCGAGACAAAGGATGATGAGGTTGTTATATGATATATAAATAAAAAGGTGAGAAGAAACAATGTTTTGAAGAAATGTATAACACTATGGGTGTTAGACAAAAAGTAACCATAATAGAGTTGGCCCCTTGCACAATAAGAGGCTAATAATTAGTTATGTCTATCCTTACTAAATAAGAGACGATATAGCTCAAATTAATAAATGATCAAAATAATAAAGAAAAATAAATAGAGATTAAAAATAAAAGCCACTATATTTAGACAGAAAAACATTTTAATCTAATATCTTGATTGAATGGAAGTCTATATTTTATTTTCATATATACAAATTTTAAAAGAGTTATACTTTTTTTTTTATATTTTTTCCTTTATAAATATAAAATAAAAAGACATTTAAACTCCTTGGTTATGTTAATTTGTTAAAAATAGGCTACAAATGGATTATAAAAGAAACTCTATTCGGTTACAAACAGGTCTTGCTTTGGACGCCATTCCAAATTCACCATTGTCTATTTTGATATATTGGACACACGCAAAATCTTCAACAAAAATAACGCATTCCAACAATAAATCTTTGATTTATAACAATATTTTGTATGAGATGTAAAAACATTATTGTTAGATTGGACATGAAATTGCTCCTTAAACAAGTCCCATAAAGAGGTAATTCTGTTGGTTCCAATCTTCAAGTGATGATGGATATGACGAATTGTGTTATAGGGAATCTACAAGAAAGAATGGTAAATGGTGATGTTTAATATGATATATAGATAATAAGGTGAGAAGAGACATTGTTTTGAAGAAATATTTTTCATTTTTTATTAGACAAATGTGACCATATAAGAGCTGACTCATCGCAAAATAACTCAGGTAATAATTAGTCATGTCAATCCTTGATATAAGACATAACATAGCTAAAAAACAACCCATTACAACAAGAAAAGTTTGATATATATGATTCTTTTGTATGAGATATAATTAGAGCCGTCAAAATGGGCTGACCTGATCGGGCCAACCCGTAAAAACCCGCAAAAATGTAGGGCTTGGGAGCCTAATTTAGAAGCCCGAATAATTCTCGGGTTTTTTAACTCAGTCCAATAAAGTCCGCTACCCGCAAAAATTCACAAAAATGTTGGATAGCCCGCAAAACCCGCAAAAATATCGGGCTACCCGCAAAAAACCCACTAAAGGGTAGGGCCCGGACGCTTATTTTAGAAGCTGAATAATTTCCAGACTTTTTAGCTCAGCCCGATAAAGTCTGCTACCCGCATCAAGTCGGGTCGGACCGGGTAGCCCGAATTTACAGCTTTAGCTATAATAATATCATTCTTAGTTTTGACATGGAATTTGGCCTTAAACAAGTCCTATAAGGAGAAGATTGTGTTGGGTCTAAACTTCAAGTGATGGTAGATATAGATAATTGTGTTATAGGGAATCTACAAGGAAGAATAATAAATAGTGATGTTGTAATATGGTATATAGATAAAAAGATGAGAACAGACAATGTTTTAAAGAAAGATTTGGCAAAAAAAATGACCATACAAAAGCCGACTCACAGAATAAAAAAAAATGACCATACAAAAGCCGACTCACAGAATCACTCAGGCTAATAATTAGTCATGTCAATCCTTAATAAATAAGAAATAACATTGCTCAAATTAATAAAGAAATTAAAATAATAAAAAAATAGATAAAGATTAAAAATAAAACCCACTATATTTAGACAAAAAAATTAATCTAATAATTAGATTGAATCTAAGTTTATATTTTTTTTCTTAAAAATTGTAAAAGGGTTATAAATTTTTTTTAAGCAAAAAGAAGATTCATTAATAAAGAATACATGGGTTACTCAAAACCCATACACAAAATATAGAGGCAAGTAGCCTAACCAAATCAAAAAATACACCTAATAAAATACAAAGAGAGCCTTCTCAAAAAGACAAACCACGAGTACATAACCATAAAAATACAAGAAGCCTTCCAGAAAGCAAATTACCAGACCATGACATCCACCCACTAGAGTTATAAGTTTTTATGCTTTGTTTGTTTGAGTAGAGTTTGTGAAGAGAGAAATAGAAGAGAGGGAGATTGGGGAGAAATTGTACAACCACCTTGTTTGGAATGGAAGGATATGGGAGAGAGAGTTTGTGTGGATTGCTATGGTGGGGTCCACAAGAATTCCAATCTCTCTAGTTTAGGGGAGAAATAGGGAGAGATGGGAGAATGGTTTATGAATTGTCTTTTTTGCCCCTCATATATATCAATGGTTATAAAAAATTAAATTTCAACTAACAAGGGTAGTTTATTCTTTTCATCTTTTGACACATCTCTCTCCCCCTCATTTCTCCACAACCAAACTATCATAATTAATTTCTCTTCTATCTCTCTCATTTCTCTAAAATCAAACAACCTCTATTTCTACTCTATTTTCCCAATATTTCTCTCTTCCCTATCTCTCTCTTCCCTATTTCTCTCTTTCCTATTTCTCACCATAAACCAAACAAAGGGTTAGGGATTGGTAACAAAGCATAATTTGATGTTGTGCTGAAGAAGGTTTTCATGTGAGTCAATTGTACGGTGGATTTCATAATTTTACAAATGTCAATTTCATTGACTAATCATATTTGCAGATCAAAGAACTATGCCTCATTTGACAATGCGGATGAGATTGTGGAAAAAGTTTCGAGGTTGGATGTCCACTAATTATACTTTTAAGGAGGGGTGAAGAGCTTTAAATGTAATTAAAACATGAATAAGATTGTTCTTGATAATAGAGGATACATGTGGCTGACATAAAAAGTCATATTGGCACGGATTAGAAAATAAATCTATAAATTATTTAAAACCCATGATGACAGGTTAAATTGCTCAGCTCACGGGTGAGAAAGATTTATTCTCCCTCACCTTAGAATCTACTCAGGGATGACAAAAAAATTCGTACCCGTGAATATCCGCGTATAGACCCGCATTGGGTATCCACTTATTTATTAAATGGTTGGAGACAAAAATTATACTACACGTCTAGCGGGTACTCACATATTCATTAAAATATTTTTTTTATTCAGGAATTTTTTATTATTTTATGATGAAATAAAATATTTTTTTAATTCTATAATGATGTTATTAATATATTAATACATAATGATATCATACAATATTAATATAATACATTTTTATAATATGTTTTATGACATTTTTTCTCTTTCATTCTATAAATTTAGAAATTTTAAATGAATAAACCACCATTTTGGTCCTCGAACTATCACTCTCTCTCCTAGTTAGTCCCTAAAGTAACGAAAACAAAAAGTTAGTCCCCGAAGTATCATACCATCCATCATGTTAGTCCCTGCCGTCCATGAGCTCCGTTAGGGAGACATTTTCTGCCACCTGTCCCTTCTCCTCTCTCCTACGTGGATGATTTCAGCAATTCTCCCCCCCCCAAAAAAAAATACTTCAATTTCGTCCCTGAAACATTTTCCCCAAAGCTGAGACACTAATTCCAGCACATTGATCCCTAAAGTATTGCCAAGCGATTAGTCCCTAACGGCTATTCCCAAAATTGAAAGTAAAACTCGTTAAATAACTCATCAATTTAGTCCCTCAATCCCTAAAGAACTTGAAAGAAGGCAAAGGTGAGAGCTTTTCTCTGTGAGTAAAGTGTTTGCAGATGATGGGTGGGGGTTCTTTGAAGGACATGGATGGTGGTCCAAATAGCGCAGGGAGCAAGGTCAGTTACTTCAACAGAAGTGGAAGCTGGAGACGCAGGCAAGGTGCAGAAAATGAAGAGGGGCTATTCTCCACCCCTACTGAACAGAGGCTTTGCTACTGTGGTCTCAAGGTGGTTTGTTTGACATCAAGGACAAAGGAGAACCCGGGAAGAAGATTCTACACCTGCCCTATGCCAAGGAGGGAGCAACAATGTGGTTTTTTTCGTTGGTTGGAGGCTACTGACAATTCCAGATTGGGGTTGAGGTTGGGGAACATTGAAAGGGAATTGAGGGCTTTGAAGTAGTATTTGTGTGTGCTGTTGGTAGCTTGTGTGACTTGTATTTTGCTTTTAGTTGTACACATGTTGGGAGGGAAATATGAGATGTGAGTGTCTGTGAAAATGAAGTTGTGCCTATGAATGAAATTTGTAATGGTTTGCTTTTATTAATGAATATGTGTTTATCCTTTCATACATGTAGTTTAGTAAGTTAAAGATGAAGAGTACAGCTGCCAAATACTGAATTGAAATTAACATAAGTAAGAAACATTAAACATTGTTCATAATGGTGCCACACTATGGTGTATTGTGGACACAAAGTCCTAAATCCAAAATAAACCAAATGTAACCTCTCTAAAGCTTCCTGTAAGTCCTAACATCATGACTAAATATGGACTAAAGAAATACATCCTTGTCCCTAAAATACACCACTGAACAACCACAAAACAATAACATTGTTATCTTAAAAGAACTGATTTCTAACAAACAAAACAAGTGGTGATAGTGTCTGTTGCAAAAAGTCCTATTTTTTATCCTGCAGGTTGGATTCCATCATTTAAGTTGGTTCACTGGTTGGATGGAGGATTCTGCTGAAGCCCTGGAGTTGGCATGAACTTCATAAACCTCTGTTGCACTCCTCTACTAGCAGCTTGGAATGTGTCTTCAGATACCCTTGTAGTAGGTGGTGGCATTGATGAAGGGCTCCCTGGCCTTGATGCAGGTGGGGCTATTGGTGGTGGAATTGTGTGCATTGGTGGTCTGAAGATGTTGCAGAAGAAGTTCTGGCAGGGGGGTTAAATCTTGGCATGCTCCTTCTCAATAAACCAACACCAGGAATTCGGCTAGCAGTAGGCATTACCAGTCCACTTGGTCTGACTGGTGGTGGTCTGACAACAGTCTGTGGTGGCAGCTGCAATTTAGAGGGACACATTTGGATGAGATTAGGTTGTAATTGTAAAAATATCATTATTAAGAAGGGTAAAATATGTTACAAACTAACCTGCACATTTTGCATGACATTAACAGTTTGGGTTGCTGCATTGTGGCTTGGTATGTCATTGACAATTGGTTCAATTTCAATGTCCTATAATAACCAATAGAGAAAAATTAATGGTCACAATTTGTGCATTAAGTTTAAAAAAATTCATTTCAAAAGTACCTGAATTCCTTGTGATAATGGAGTAGACTGAGATAAGTTAATCTCAGTTGCTTGGTGATCATTGGCCACTGGTTCTGCACCCGCTGCAGGTGCTGCAGCACCCTCAGTTGGTGGATCACCTTTTGCTACTGTGCCACAATGATATCTGTCCTGCTGCATCTCCTTGCATTATGGTCTGCTGATCCACACTTGCTGCAATGCATGGTGGAAGTTCTCTTGCTCAGCTTCCCTGGTCTGGTGCTGTCTTCCTCACCCCTTCTCCTAGAATTTTTTGGCCTCCCAGGCCTTCTTACAATTTGCCTAGGTATTGGTGGGATTTGATTTGTAGCTTCCCAGAACTGCATGGACTGAACTGGTCTGATAAAATGTTCATATGTTGCACGATAGGCAGTCATTTTAAGCCATGGGTGGACATAATTTTCAGGCTCAACATTTAAATAGACCATTGCAGAAATGGCATGTCTGCAAGGCATCCCACTCACCTGCCAGAACCTACAAGTGCAACTTTGCTCACCAAGGTCAACAGTCATCTTAGTGTCATACCTCTGAACTTCATATCTTGTGTACTGACCATCACCAGCCCATTGAGCTGTCCACTTCATGCTCAAAACCTTCTCCTTGTCAAGCCTTTTCTGTTGCTTAGGTGGTAACTGTCCTTGGTATTTAAGCAGTGCCCTTTTATTGGAAGCCATGTTCCTCATTATATAAGACCTTGCCTCCTCTAGCATTGTCAAAATTGGTTTTCCTCTATATTTGACTATCTTCCCATTGAAAACCTCACAATTGTTGTTGCATAATGTGTCCACTTTTGCAGCTGGACTAAAGTGGGCCCTGGTCCAAGAACTAAGTGGAAATTTGTTCAGATACTCCCATGCCTTTTTATCTATACTCTTCACTCTGTCCATATGGAGATTCAATTCTTGTGTTGTGGTACTCCTTGCACAAGACCACACCAAATCCATTAACACTTTGTCCTTCCATACTTTGATAAAATTTTTCCAAAGATGCATGACACAAAATCTATGATCAGCACATGACATTACTTCCTGCAAGGCAGGGATCAAACCCTACAACCAAACACCAAAACAGAAACACTGTCAAGTCAGTAAAAAAGTCAGGTTAAACAAATATGACATATGCATATGTATCCCTAAAGTATATATAAATCATGCATTTTAGTCCCCGAACTAAAATACAACCATGCAAGTCAGTCCCTTAATATAACATTACCTTTTGCATGTCTGAAATGAAATGCCAACCATGTTGCTGATAATCTCCCAAGTCTTCATGCAACAATTCCAAGAACCATTTCCAATTATCCTTAGTTTCACTGTCAACAACTGCATATGCAATCACATATATGTGGTTGTTTGCATCACCTCCCACAACAGTAAGCAATTGACCACCATAATACCCCTTAAGGAAACAACCATCCAAACCTATCATAGGTCTACAACCACCCTTGAATCCTCTCTTGCATGCATCAAAACATATGTAAAGTCTCTGAAACAATGGAGGGCCTTCATCTTGTGGTATAATGTCCATCTTGATGGTGGAATTTGGGTTGCTTCTCAACAGCTCATTACAATAATCCCACATTTTGTTATATTGTTGTATTTCAGAACCTTCAATGTTTTCCCTTGCCTGCTTCAAAGACCTGTAGATCATGTTGTCTTCTAAGTACACACCATATTCCTCCTTCATCATGTAATATGCTTGGTTGTGAGTTAAACCAGGTTGACTCCTTAACCTTGACTCTATTTTTTTTGTTACCCAACGCCTATCTGTTTGCCTGTTTCTAAAGGACCTTGGACAAGTGTGATCTCCGGTCAGTGTCTTTATTTGGAAACTATTTGTCAGACTGCTTTGTGAGCATAAAACCTCCCATGAGCAGTTTTCATTGGCACACTTTGCTCTTGCCCTTACCTTGTCATTCTTAAGCCATTTTATTTCTCTTCCAAGATGGATGTTGTAATCCTTCACAGCAGCCTTAAAGTCATCCAACCTTGCAAATTCCATACCCAACAGCAGATGCACATCACCAAAAGCAGCATCAGGATTAAATTGTGTGAATTGCCTACTAGGTTGGTCTTCACCATCAGAAGAGCTGATGGGTAAGTGAAGTTCTTCTGATTGGTAGGAGAACCTACCTTCCTCATCACTGTTGGCTTCTTCACCATCAGCAGCATGTTCCTCCCCTGCAACCATGTTTTCTCCTACACCACCATCCAAACTTCCCCCACTTCCATCACTTCCACTACCACCTACTTGTCTTCTTTGCCTACTGCTAGACCCAACATCCTCACCAACCCTTTTCTTCTTTCTAGGTACAACAGAGTCCTCCTCCTCCTCATCATCACATTGAAGAGTTGAAGGCCTATAAAGAGAGTCACTAGCAGACTCATAGTCATCACCAGAACTCTCCTCTGATGCTTCATATGTTCTGTCCTCTTCACTACTGCCCTTCCCTCTATCATCCTCACCCATGTCAGCCCCTGCAGCAACTTCAGCATCATTCAACTCCTCATCTTCAGCAACAGTATTGTCAACCCCTGCAGCACCATCACATTCAGTAATTTTCTCAGCATTGGTATCAATATTGTCAGCCCCTATAACACCCTCAAAATCAGCAGTGTCCTCAGCATTGGTATCAATCAAGTCAGCCCCTGCAGCCCCATCACATTCAGCACCCTCCTCAGCAGAACCATCAACTTCAATGCCATTATCCCTAAACTCATTTTCTGTCTCCTCAACATGACTTTGGTCAGCAATTTGAAGCACAACTTCAGTATCCTCACTTGCATCATCTTCTACAAAATCTGGAGCCATTGTCATCCTTAAAATATCATCAACAGTTCTGCGCAAGTCTTCATCAATGGCTGCATCACTGGGTGCCTTTTGACTAATCTTAGGGGTATCAATAGGATGCTCAAAGTATATATGCATCTCCCAGTCACGCACCATCCCAATGTTACACATTTTCCTAACATCAAGGTCTTCAGCCAATGGTCTTAATCCCTTCTCAAGGTTAAAGTCTGGATTATGCCACCATATGCTGTCAAACCTAACATAACCATGCTCCTTGCACAGATCAGAAGGTGTCCACAAGCACATAGTATCAACATCCAGTCCTTCCCAGACATCAATCTCACCACCAACATACTCTAAGACATTCTTATCATCCCTTAAAAATTTTCCTCCATGATGGAGAATCAAAGTCAAGAAAAACTCTGGTTCTCGCTCCATCTATTCCTAAAATCAACAATAAGAAAAATAAACATTACAAACTAAAAACACCCACTTTTATTCTTAACTGTAAGTTACAAAAAAGAAAACGAAGACAATAGGGGCAAGGACCACACACCCACGTAAAAATGCATGCAATAGCCATAAAAAAGAACAGCCTTGAGCATGATGGAAGTTATAGTGGACATAAACAACATAAATGGGGGTACATTCTTCAAAGGGGACCACAAAAAACAACAAAATACATGGCAACCACAAACCCACATGTTCAGACAACATTAAAGAATCATAAATAACACATACCTCAAGTCAACACTTTCACAACTTGTAACCTTCTTCAATGGAACAGGAACAGGGATACACAGTGTGGTCCACCAAGAGGAAATTTCCTTCTTCTCCTTCTGTAACTTCTTAGAAAATGTGAGTAAAGGTAACTTACGGTGTGGGTTAAATAACAGCCCTAAACCTGTTATGGGTTGGGTTTTGGCGCCAAAATTCCCTTAATGGAAGGAAGGTACAACAAGGACGAATGTGCTTGGCAATAGTTTGAGGATGAATGTGCAAGGTTGAGTCTAAGATTTAGGAAATTAGGGCAGGGACTAAATTGAAATATTTTTTTTGGGGGGGGGGGGAGAAGTACTGTGTTAAGCCACGTAGGAGAGAGGAGAAGGGACAGGTGGCAGACAACGTCCCAGGCTGGCAGAAAACGTCTCCCTAACGGAGCTCATGAACGGCAGGGACTAACGTGATGGATGATATGATACTTCGGGGACTAACTTTTTGTTTTCGTTACTTTAGGGACTAACTAGGAGAGAGAGTGATAGTTTGAGGACCAAAATGGTGGTTTATTCAATTTTAAATATTTGGATGGGGTAATTTAATAGAGGAATGTATTTTAAGGGAGGATTTAAAATGATTTGAGTTAAAATACTCTATTTGGATAATAAAACAGTGGAATTTTATAAATTCTGGAAATTTTGTGGAGGATTTTTTTTTCATGTAAAATTAGGTAATTTGAATCCCACCTCCACAGATAGAATTTGGAAATTCCTCACTCTTGTTCTCACACCGGCACCTCTCGCCATCTCCATTGAGCCGCTCTTCGCATTCTCTCTCTCTCTCTCTCACTTAAGCTTCTCTCTGTTCTCGAGTTTGAGCTTCCAGGTAAGATTTCTTTCTCTTTGTTCGTGGTCTGCATGTCGATTCCGATTCTCTTTTTTTTATTTTGATTTGTTCGCAGTTTTCATTGTGTTATCGAATTTCAATTTTCATTCTGATTCTCATTTTAATTTCTTCCTCTCTCGTGTTATCGAATTTCGATTTTCATTCTGATTCTCATTTTTCGGTCTGGATCGGTTTGTGGTTTCATTGTGTTACCTGTTATCGAATTTGCTTTGGGTAATTTTAGAGCATAGAAGCAAAGAAGCACTAGAACGAGGTTCCATCATCCATGGCCCCTTAACCATGTCACAGTCACTCCAATTGTGTAATTAATTAATTAATTATAATTAATGTAGAATTTACCTGCTGGTTTGAAGTTGGAACATACCTGCTGTTACTTCTTCTGCCGCTGCTGCTGTTGCTACTATGTTTGCAGAATTATTTCTTTGCTTCAGATTTCATATGACTAGCTGGTGGCTGCAGGGTCTCTTTCAATTTAAGGCCATATGACTCATGAATTTTTGTCATTTCATATAATGAACATTTCGATTGGTGATGATATTGATAAGCAATGATTGGAAAAAATTTTACATTTCCCCTTTCTGATGTTAGCCATGGAGATAAGGGCTAGTGGCTAGAGGGGGGAAGTTGTTCAATTAGCTGAATACAATGTATTGAACGAAAGATTTATTCCAAAGAAAAACTTTTATACCATAAAAAACAACTTGTTTGAGATTCCATCCCAGTCTTTCAATCGTTCAGGGTTTAGGGTCCAAAACTGAACAAAGCCAATCTCCCCTGAAAATTGAAATCAGTCACTACCATTGATATCCAGAGTAGACATCGAAACAGCTCTTCGATTATAAATCTCATCTTTTATTCTTCTTCCAACTTGGTATCTTCATTTTTCCATTTCTTCTCCGCTTAGACTTTCATTTCATTTACGCCCTTTGCTTCCCGGAAAAATTTGTTGTAATTTTTTATATACTCCTCCTATCATTGAGTTTGTTTTGTTATTTTCTGTTTAATTTTGCTCTATATTATAGTTATTACTGTTTTCCCATTTCTTTAATTTGTTATACTATTCATTTATGGATTAAGAAGTTCTATTATTATGATATATTTCTTTCTTGAGGACTGGGGAACATAATTGATGGTTTTTTGTTTCTTTTACTGAAATGGAATCTATGAATTTGCACTAAAGAACAAATTATTCTACTCTACGGTTAAGGAGAAAATTTTTTACAATATGAAAAATGAGATTCTTTTCACTCTTTATGGGCTAACTAGCATCCTTGTGTCAGCTTATTTCTGATAGTTTGTCTGCATTGCAGATGGAGGGTAGGTTTGCTGAAGAACTTTATGCTGAAAGTTTACAACTGTCAAAATTAGAACCAAGACCCGCCAGTGCCAATGATCAAGAAAATAAATTTAACAGTAAGATTCAGTATGGGTGAAGGAATTGATATGGGAGCTCTATTTCTAAATGCATTAAATGGTTTAGTTTAGTTAAACTCTGTTGCTTCAAGGCATCTAATTGTATGTTGTGCTTTCAGATTGTGATGGTGATGATTTGAGCCTTGATGGTTCTTTGTGGGATGCTTCTGATGACAAGTTGGATAGCTCATCAGATTTGGAGAGGGAGTGGCAGAGGAGGCATGACCAGTTCCATTCGGTATTTTGACAATTTAGAATTAATTTTCCTTATTTTAGTTTCTAATTTCTTACTTCTATAAAATGATTAGCTATTCATTTTAATTCTCCATCATATTTTAGGCTGGGTATCGAGATGGTCTTATAGCAGGGAAGGAAGCTTCTGCACAGGAGGGGTTTAATATTGGTTTTAAACAATCAGTCCTTGCTGGTTATGGCTGGGGTGTTGTAAGAGGTGTAGCCAGGTATTCTTAGAGTCAAGACATAAGGATGATTATGCAGTATATATGAATTTTAATACTGTAACCGGTTCACTAATATAATTTTTTTAATTTTCTTTTTGGCTATTTGCTTCTTGTGTAGTGCCTTTGCTTATCTTCCAGATCAGTTAAAAGAAAGGTTGGTTGAAACACCCGAAAAAAGAAACGAATTCCAACAGCTATATGAATCAGTGAATTCTGTGTCAACAACAGATGCCCTTAGGTTGTTTCATGAAGACATCAAAGCACAAGAAGCTTTGGAACAAGGTGAACACATAGAGGTTAGCTGCCACACAACAGGTTTGCAAGAGCAAACTTCAATTGGCTCTCATCTAACAAATTATCGTGGACAACTTGAATCTCTGCTTCGTGATTCTCCTGCCATCGACAATCATTTACCAGAACCAAAATAAATGGTGATTTACCTGTATATAATTATAAAACACTTTAGCCTAGAATGATAAGAGTTTCTTGTGGAAAATATCTTCTATTTACATGATTGTAAAAACAGATCGATTGGGTAATTGAGTTCTATCAAAATCTTCTGTTTTTTTTGGTAATGAAAACTAATTTTTTATAAAAAGCAAGTGTTCTTTTACCTTTTTCATGGCTTTCATTGTAGTTAATGGTATTCAATCTTCATGGTAGAAGCTGAATTTGTCTTGTTAGCTCTTACTTTTCATCTAGTCCGCCATTGGTAATAAATAAATAGATAATGTTGTACTTGTGATCTCTGCTTAATTCAAACACGATTTACTCAGCAAAACAAGTTGAAATGAACTTGTAATTTGCTTTTTGAGCTGTAGTTAAGTAAAAAACATTCTCAATGTAGTTAATTAAATTGGCCTTTCGTTCTATAGATTTTATCTTCGTTTGTTCATTAGTCGAATATATATAGCCTTGAGTTAGATATGATACTATTTATGTTGTTTACGTCATATCATCACATCATGCTCTTTCTCATGAATTGATATTTTACTTGCGGAGAAAAAAGGTTTGTTATTTGCTTTATCTCTACAAATATTAGGTTACTGCGATTCCAGCTGCACATATATATGAACTACCAACCACAATCTGAATAGTAAAACCTCAATATTATTGTATTTTTCATTTTCCACTTTCCATAGATTCTTGCATTGTTTACAGAACTTAACAACAGTTTATTGGGATTATTCATTGAACACAACCATCCAGTAGTTGAATTTCTATTATTCCTGTTGATGAAAGATAGAAGAAAGACAAAAACAAAGTTATATAAAGCATATTTTATTAGCTATGCTTCTGCATGATACAAACAAACAGAATAAATCAAAAGATCTGGAGCATGACTGTCCCTTATTAAAACATAATAGTTCTTGTGCATCAAATACAACATAAAGAAAGTAAACACTGTAGTACACTGAACAAATTTGTGGAGAAAATCCACAACACAATGAAAACCACAAAATCCCATTCTTGTGTTTCAGTTTCCATGTAAAAGTCACAATCCTGCAAGCTGAATTTTCACCATGCTTCAGAAAGGAGATGCATAAGAAGTTACTCGTTGTAATAGGCTTGCAGATTACTCACGGATATTGGGTTTCTCTTGATTATATTACTCTCCTGCTTCATGGACAGGATAGCACTTACTAAAAAGAATAAGAGAAGGCAGGCCTCTTTTTTCTTTTTCTTTTTTACCTTAGCAGCATACATTAGCTACAAGCTTGAATAGGTCTTGCATGAGCAAAGGGTGAATCATTTTTCATATGGGTTTCACATTTGGGTATTGACATTACTGTTTCAAAAGCTTCAACGAGCAACGCAACCCTCCTTTTCCCAGCTGGAGCAAGTTTTGTGACAGCTTGTCTGAGTGCAAAATCAAGCATCCATTCCTCTGCATTTTTTCTTTCATCCATCATTTGATGCTTCAGGTCAACCTTTTCTGGTTCTGGGTCAGGAAGCAAGGGCAGGAAATTTGGCTTCCGTGGGTTGATTTTTCTCATTTCCTCAAAATCTTGCACAGGTCTCTTGTGCCTAGCTGCCCATTGACAATTCTTGCCTGTGCTCTGCTCTTCACCACCTATGCAGCATGCGGTGTGGAACTTACTAGCTCTAACTTGATCTTCCTCCAATAATTTCTGGTCCTGAACAATAATGGTGCTTTCTTCGGGCTCATCAGGCGAGTGAATTTGGTTCTTCTGGTTAATTCCTTTATCATTTATCTTTAGGCTAGTGATGCTGTCTTCAGAGCTCTCATCAATCTTGCAAGCTTCAGTGATATTGTAGCCTTTACTATTTTCTGTTGTATCTTCATCAAGTACCACTGAGGCACAATTGGTCCCATCATCCACATGTTTTTCACTTTCTCTATTATCATCTTCTGAGTTTGTCAGATGGTGAAGTACTTCCTCTGTCAAAGAAGATTGGTCATACTCATAACTTGTGCAGTTGGATGGATAATCAGTTTCTTGAATCTTGAACTTGATGCTATCATTTGTGCCTTCCAGGACAGAATCAGTATGAGGTTGTGCCTCAAAACAGGTGCTTTTCTCTTCTTTGGTTGCCTGGAGTGCTTCTTCTAACAGAATGTCTGCATAATGGTTGCTAAGAATGTCATTTAACCATATTTCAGATATACCATACGAACTCTCTGATAAGGACTCAAATTTTGAGTCAGTCTCCTCCTCCATGTCAGAAGAATTGATATTGTCTTCATGGTTGACTGCACAAAGTTGTTCCTCCTCCCACTCCATATCAGTATCTTGGGAATCAAAGTCATCCAATTCAATATTTTCCACGTGTTCCCCATCATAGTGAACCTCACTGCAGTAGCTTCCCGTACATATTTCTTCATCAAACCAGCTAGGTGGGTGGTTTTCATCTGCATCTCCAGCACTTAGTTCTTGATGAAAGCTCCCCTCCGTATCTGCTTCAATTGCAGCAGCATTAAAGTTGTTTTTGAAATCCTCCTCGAGAGCAATCTCAGACTTAGGGAGATCATGAGGCATGCCTGGAGGATTAACTTGCTTGACACCATTCTCTTCTGCTGCATTGCCATTCTCCTCAATTGCAAACTCGGTACCTTTTTGATCCTCAAGGTGTTTGACGGAGTTGAATCTTCCCATTTTGTCAGCTCCTTCCTTTTCCTTGGCATAGATTTCAATAAACAAATCCATACCAATTTCTTGTGCCAAGGGAGTGATTATTGGATTACCCATATCAGCTTCATCACATGCAGGTTTTCCATCAAAGATAATCTGCTCATTATCAGAGTCCTTTGTCTCACAGGGCACCTGCAATCTTGGAGGGCTAAGACCTTCCAGCTTTATATTCTTTTGAGTCTTCAGAAGACGCCTACTTGCTGACATGAAGCTCTTCAATTGAGGCAAAGCATCATGGCGATGGCCATTAAGAGAACAATATGTGTATGGGCAAACCTTCATGATTGAAGCTCCCTCAGACTCAGTACTCCCAGGATTAAGCTTGAGGTACACAGGGAACTTGCAGTGTTTCAAAGTTGAAGAGCAGGTAGCTCTGTCTGGTGCACTAATTTCTGCACACAGAACTGCTGTGGTAGATTTTCTCGGGCAAGCTCTACAAGGCTTAAAACTAGGGATCTTTGTTAATGTTCTCACCAAACTCATACTAGATGATCTTGGCAAAGATTTTGCAGGGTTTTTGCTAGAAACAGAAGTAGCTTTTGAATTACTCGAACTTGTTTGTAGTAAATTCTTACCATCTAAACTGGATTGGGTATTCCGAAGACTCGCCAGCAAAAACTCCTTTTTTGCATCTGAACTGGTGGTGGGTTTCATATAATTGGGTGACCTTCTCACCAAAGGTTTCTGCTTCTGCTTTTGTGGGGATTCTGTAGTGGATGGAACATGAAGAAGTGTTGGCTTTCTTGGTTGGGATAAGCTCCTCCTTGGAGGTGGTGATTGAAGAGCCTCCAAATCAGAAAGCTTAATTGACCTTGATTTCTTCATTTTCTTCATCCTGTCAGCACCTCAGTTTTTGCCATCTTGGTGCTGAGAAGAAGCTAGCTTCAGGTTTGCCAAGAGCTTATCAGATTTAACATGATCAGCTTGGATACCAAGCTCGCTGGGAACCTTTCTTTGGACCATATTCAAATGGAAACCACATGCATAATAAGTGGGAGCGTTAATCAAAATTAATTTTCCTTTCTGTGAAGTTCAAACACAAGAAGGAAAAAAACCTTTTTGTACTTTTGCTTCCCTGAAAAGGGTTCACATTGCAAAAAAAAAAAAGAAAGAAAGAAAGAAAAGAAGGGTCTGCAACCCAAACAACTAGAAAGATTCTCACCTCTTGGTTTAGTGTGCTTTGTTTGCAGAAGGCTATCTTTTTGCTTATTCTCAATTGTTTGGCAGGTGATGAAATATGAATGAAGCTGCAAGTGTTTCATGCTGACGCGTACTAAAAGAGGGTTTAGGGACCCTTTCTGCTTGAGCATTGCTAGTACTTGTAACATGGGAATTCTCCATTTGCTTGTTCCTTTTTTCTTATAGTTAAAGCATAAAATAGTTGGTCTATGCTATAACAAAAAACCACAATTGTGGCTGATTTGATTCCTCAACTCATCAATCTCCAAATGACTAAATTACCCCTTGATTTGGATAAGGAAAACCTTGAGGCCTTTTCTAGGTGACAGATGAAGACATTATACTTTTTCCACTTACTTTGGCACACTTCTGCTTAATGGCAATTAACTTCTATTAAGGCAACCCTTTGGTTCACGAAATAACCTCAACGGTTTTTGCTCTCCAATCAATTGCTTAATAATGGCGTTACACATAGATTTATAATTATTGTATTATTGAAATGGTAGGTAATTTATCGAATAGAATAGATGGATTATGGATAGCACTAATGGAACATGGATAGTAATCAGTTTTTAGTTGGTGTAGCTTTGAGTTTGTCTTTTATTTGGAACTGGGAGAATAGAAGTTTGTGGAAAGACTTCAATGTTCATACATTGCAACAAATAATTTTGGTTCATCAATTATTTTCTTTGGAAAATGCTTGCATAAAATTCCAATAATTAGTAGCATATTGGAACGTTTAGTCCAGCTGTTTGTTTCAGAGTGCATGGAAGAGGTGGAAATTTCTGCCTTTTTGGAGTTAGAAGGACAAGTCAGTGGCTGGCGAAAATGGGCTGCCTGTGGGCCCTACATGGGCCTTGGTTCCATCTCTCCTCCCAAGATTCAAAGAAGCTATAATGGGAACTGATTATTGCAAACAAAAAGGGTAATGCCTCATTAGGATATTGTCATTTTTTGATCATATGATGAGGCAATGAAATGCCACCGACCAATGTTTGCTTGACGGCGTGAAAAAGGGTTTTTAACTGATTGATAATGACATTCTCAAAATTAAAAAGGAGGTCGATGAACCTTTTATATTTTTGTGTTTTTGGAAAATCATTTGAATCAATTTGTTTGGAGCATGATCTAAGGTCCAATATGTAGTCACGAAGGAGAATAAAAGAAAGAAGCAAAAGACGAGTCCAATGAGTTTTGGAGAATTTGTTCTGTTAGTTACTGATTAAGTGGTTTGCATGGAAAATTTTCATGAGACATGCTCCTACACAATCATTGACAAGCACAACTATATTCATATTGAACACCAACCGGAAAAAAAAAGGCACAATTATATTCACCGTACAATACTCCCAAAAAGTGACGGCATGAAATACAAATCCTACTCGATTGTGTCTGTTTTCTGTGTGCCCCATCCATAATGTTTGCTATGAATATTATGATATATAATTTCTACTTATGAGAAGTATAATTAGAAAATTGTTGAGCACTAAATAGGAAAGATCATACAAGGTAGGGTAAAACTCTCTGCTTTACTTTAGTGAAGCTTTTTTTTCTTTAATTATCAGAACAACGATTACTCTCCCTGCAAACAAATTGAGATTGTACTTGAGGATAATCTCTTAACATCACAGAGAATAGAGAACTCTTGATTATTGAGGTATCGAAATGTTATATGTACAATAATTTTTTGGGGCCATTTCATGTCATTCATTTTCATTTTGGCGTCTAAATTTAAGAAATTCTACTGGTCTATCATTTTTTTAATATTGTTTGAATTGTTAAACTGATAGTAAATTAACAGCAAAAATATTCTCTCACATAAAATTCTGCATAATAACTAGTTTGTTATACTATTAGCTTTAAATATTTAAAAACATATTTTTAAGTAATCCGCGCTAGGCATCTGAATAAAATAAATAAACTGAAAGCACCTTGAAGTAATAGTTTTTTTTTTTCCTTCAGAAAGTTATTTTTCAATTAGTCATCAAACATTTTTCATGCCCATATACCACGTAATCAAATCAACGGGGGTTGGTTCAAGTGGTACATGTTTGATTCCCCTTAAGCAAAGTCTCGGGTTCGAGTCTTGTGGATGAAAAAAATCCCCGCTGGGAGAGCTAGTCCCATCATGATGTGGATGTTCCCGGCTCGAACAGGATTGTCTTCCGTGGAGGATACATGGGATTAAACCAAAAAATATACCACGTAATCAACCATTAATGTTGATTTAAATGTATGGTGCACCAAAAAAAATGTATGGTGCCACAAAGTGCCAAAAAAAAATATATATACAAGATGTCATTCTCGTAAATTAGACAAAGACTTTGAACTTAAAAGAGAGCGGTCATTAATTGAATATTAAAGTTTATCTTTAATCATCATTATAGTAATAAGGTCCCTGCAACCTCCAGCCCTACAAGTTAATTTTGAAGTTTTGAGTCAATTGTGACAGCGAAAGAAAATCCATCCCCCATCTAGAGATCTTTTCAATCTTTCATTTGTTCAATTTAAAGCTCAAACAATCAGGATAAAAAAATTTAAAAAAATATCAATTTTGCCTTAAAGTTAATATTTGCATTATACTTATTGTTAATATTATATTTAAATGAATCATCGTAGTCGTAGCAAGTGAGTATAAAATTTTATAATTTGATGATTTAAAATCAATAATTAATTAGTAGATTATTTAAAAATTATTAAAGTGGTATTTTAATTTGATCATGAAATATGAATATTCAACCAATTGGATCCACCACGTCCAACACATTCAATTCCCTTATGCTGGAAAACCTTGTGCTTGCTGATTATTTTGTTTGTTTATTTATTTATTTATTTATTTATTTATTTATTTATTTATTTTATTTATTTATTTTGTTGGTCTTGATGTGTTTAATTGTGTAATTCTTTGTTCTCCTAATGACCAACAAACCTTATGTTATTTTGTAAAGGATTAGCGTATTTTGTTCTCTTTATAATTCATTCTTTCTTTTTGTTTTTTTAAATCCCTTATGTCTGAGAAAGGAATTATATTCCATACTGTGGATTACTTATAATATTACTCTGAAGAGCTCCTAAAGTCCACTATATATAAGTTTCCTTGAATTATAATTAGGTCTACTCAAAAGCCATGAACAAAATGAAGTAAATCACTAAATGTTAATGAAATATTGTAAAGAATGTGGTAAACTATTGAAAGGTAAAGAATTGAAAAGTAAGGAAATGTTATAAACAAATGAACAAAACATGTATTTGATTGGTTGTTGGATGTTATATTACATTGTGTTTTGATAACATAATATATAATTGATAGATATAAGCCTCACAATTGACACTTTACTCACATTTAGCGAATCTGCCATACTCCTGCTAAACCTAGTCCAAGTTTTTATCCATGTAAAATAGGGACTAACAATCATAATATTATTTATTATGATTTTTTTATTTCAAATAATAATAATAATACTCCCTCCGGTCCTATTTATAAAAACCTTTTTGAAGATGGACCTTGGTCCTTTTTATAAGAACTTTTTCAGATTGTCTCATGCATTAATTATTATTTGACAAAAACACCCCATTAGTGGAGGTAGGTGAGTAATTAATTAATAGAGAGAGTATGACACAATTGAGTAGTTAAATAGAAAGAGAAAGATAATGGGTCTCAATAAATTCAAGGGTAGTTTAGTAAATATGATACACATTCATGACAAATTTATTGCAATAAACTAAATTAACCAACTTCCTCAATTCGTGTGAAGTAGTTAAAAGGTTCTTATAAATAGGACCGGAAGGAGTATATGTTATTTATTGTTCTCAAGCGGACGTCTGCTTTGGAACTGTCAATATTATGAGGAAATAATCTTCAATCCCAAAGCCCTGTCTATCTGACCAGTGAAATGTATTTTTGTCACCCTATTAATCATATTCTCAAAGCCTCAGCTCCCCATTTCCCCCATCATGTTAGACTTACAAGCAGTGTTATAAAAATCGGCTCGGACCGGCCGGTTCGACCGGTCCGGCCGGAAACTGGTACTGTGACCGGTTTGAGTTGTGTATTAGATCGGAAATGTAACTGGACCGGTAGAAATCGGTTTACTCGGACGGTTTTTGTAAAAAATCAGTGACTCGGTAGTGGGTCAACCGGCCGAGTTCAGTCATTTGTTGAAAAAAAAATCAGAAAAATGAAGAAGAAGAGGTGCAGCCGAGTTCAACTATTTGCTGGAAAAAAACAGAAGAATGAAGAAGAAGAGGTGCTGCAAATGGGCTCTGTCACGTGCACATGGTAAGGAAAAAAATTGCATTGTGGAGTCTGTTGCAGCAACACCATTTTCCTCTCACCATTGTTCCTCCTTGCTGCTAAGCCACCGTCTCCAACACTTGAAGTTCACGATGGAAAGTGGAAACTTGCTAAACCTAAAGGCTCATAATGATGACAATGAACAACCATCAGAAAAGGAGAGTTTCTTTAATCTAAAAGTAAAAAGAGGTTTTCTCTCACTCTTTTCAATGCAAGTAAAGTTACATCAAAAGTGGAGAATAGCGGGCTAGCAGCTTTTTATATATTTGATGTAATACTTTTATTATAAAAAACTTCAACAAAAGTACAAAAATTGCTTGGAGCCCGACCAGATTTCACGTGAACATGAACTCTTTTTTTATTTTATTATTTTATATAATAATAATAATAATAATAATAATAATAATAATAATAATTGTTTATGTACTATTCTTAATCATTTTTAATATAAATTTAAATATCCGGTTCAACCAGTGACTCACTGGTTGAACCAGTGACCCATTAACTCAATATCTCGACCGAGTCAATGACCGGTCCGAGTTTTATAACACTGCTTATAAGCACTCACTTTGTATAACGGTCCCACTAAGCATGTGTTTGGTGAGTGTGAAAAAGGGTGAAAATGAAATGGGATGGGTGTAAGAGGAGTGAAATACACTTGCTTGTGTTGTTTGGTTGGTGAGTGAGTGGAAAAGAGGGAAAATTGTAAAAAGTGGTGGGTCCCATCCTTATGTGCATTTCTCGGCTAAACACATGAGAAAAGAGGGGAAATTGCTTTTGGCTGTGAAAAAATCGATTTAGGCAGGTGCAAATCGATTTCTGTGTATGAGGAATACATATCCAACCAATGCAGGTGCAGACAATCGATTTCAATGGCCTGAAAATCGATTTTTACACTAAATTGACGGGTAAAATTGTCCAAAATAATAAAATACTTCTATTTCACTTCTATTCCTTCTATCATACCAAACAACCCACTTTTACATTTTTCTTTTATTTCTCACATTTTCCACTCACACCAAACAACCTTAAAACCATCCTTATTTCTCCTCTATTTCTCTCCTTCCCACTTCTCGCCTATCAATTTCTCTTCTCTCCATTTCCCTACTCCCACCAAACATAGCATAAGTGTTCATGCCACTCCCAATAAAAGGGGGGCTAATCATGTGACTCTATCGAGTTAGGCCTCAAGTATCTTGTTTCTACCCAAATTTTGTAGGAAGATGCTTTTAACATCCCATTTTTTCTATTCGCACCACCATAATGTTTGTCATTTTCAAAATTCCCATCCTACCCCTCCCCTCCCCATTATCACCACCTCCCCAACCCACCTCCACCTCCTAACACCCGCACCACCACTTTTTCAAGTTTTTTCGGAAAAAAATCACTTATGGAATTTATTTTATATAAAAAAACACTTGTGAAAATTAATTTTCAGAAACCAAATTGATAAAATTGGATGTCGAAAATTTCCGGAAAAATATATATTATTTTTACACTATTTTAACTTTTAGCGGTGAACAAAAGTCGCCGCTAAAATCCATCTCTAAATCAGAGACGAAATTTGTTCCTTATACATAATTTTGTCTCTGATTAAGAGATGAATTTTAGCGATGAATTTTGTCTGTCGCGAAAAGTTGAAAAGTGTAAAAAACAAATATTTTCAGAAATTTATATCCGAAAGTCAATTTTATCATTTGATTTCCGGAAATTAATTTCCGGAAGTGTTTTTTTTAATAATTTACGGAAAAGGAAAAAAATGTATGGAGTAGTGATGGGGTGTCGGGAGGTGGATGTGGGTTAGGAAGGTGGTGGTGGTGGCCGTTGGGGTGGGAGAGGGTAGTATGGGGAATTTTTTTTAAAAGGATAGGTGTGGGGTGCGAATAGCAAAAAGGTTGCTAAAAACAACTTCCAACTTTGTATCCTAACATCTAATCCATTGCCCAATTCTTTAATACTATGTTTGGTAGTAGTGTAGAAATGGAGAAGAGAGAAGTAGGGAAAAGAGAAATAGGGTTGAGATAGAGATAATTTTTTTATTGTTTGGTGTTGGAGAAATAGGTAAGAAATATGAGAGAAATGTAAATTTGAGTTGTTTGGTTTGGTTGAAGAGATAGAAGAGAAATAGTATATTTTATTAATTTAGTTAATTGTTTCTACCATTTTGAACTTCATAATTGATTTATTATTAACAAAATCGATTATTCAATTGTTTGTACCAAAAAAAATGGCTCTTCACAAAGACACGTGCACTGCAATTAACTTTACACAAGTTCCATTTTTCCGGTTAGATCTATAGGATGAAGGAACACCAAATTTTGAAGTTCAAAGGACCGATGAGTTCCTGCAACCGGTGCACTTCGCGAATCTGACCGGGGTCATTCACAAACCCAAACCTCACCTTCTACCCTCTTCCACCCGTGTCTTCTTACCCCCTGAGATTCAAAGGGGTTAGCGTCAAGCATATGAATAAGAGGCTTGTTTGCGAGGTGAAAGCGCCAATGGCGGCAGCGGTAGACGTCTTCAAAAAGGAGGAGCTTGTTGTTGTGTCTTTGGCTAGATCACTGATATCTCTAATTAGTTCTTCACACTCTGCTACTCATTTCTTTGCTAAATTGCGCCTCAAACTCTGAGAAATGCTTAACCTATGGAACCCACCACTTTTTAAAACTTCTTCGTTACTTTTCGTACGGGTTACGCGGTTCGGTTTGGATCGGTTTTGAGGTAAAAATTCATCCGATTCGATCATTGCGATTTTATCATTTTATCATCCGATTGATTTTGATATTTTTTCAAATCTGATCCAATTTAAATTGGATTGGATTTGATCGAATAGGATTTCCGTTTTTTAAAGCGACAATAAATATTTGGGAATCAACTTACTCTAGGAGTAACTCTTGCAAAGTTACTCCGCTTAATAATTTCTTATAGAATGTGAATTTAACAAATCTAACCGTTGATTAATTTGAAATTTATATGATGACTATGCACACAAAATTCTAGATCAATTGAACATTCATAGGTAGAAGAATGCTAATAACACACTCTTTTGAACACTCTCCCTAACACACTCCATGTGATTGGTTAAAATTCACATGGGTCCCACCACTTGGCAGTGGGACCCACAAATTTGGTGGGACCCATGTGAATTTTAACCAATCACATGGAGTGTGTTTGGGAGAGTGTTCAAAAGAGTGTGTTCCTAGCACTCCTCTTCATAGGTATGTAATTTTAGAGAAGACATTTACTTATATTGTAAAAAGTATATTCCACGTTAAATCGATGTGATTTGATGAAACTTCAAATAGTTTTTAAATTTTATGAAATTTTGTAGGTTTGATCTTCTTAATGAAAACTTTTAATATAACGGTTGGATTGATGAAATTCAATGTTTATAAAAAGTTATTAAGCGAAGTAACTTTGCTTAGAGTTACTCCTGGAATAAGTTGATCCCCACCCGTTTTAAATTAGTTTTCATGTCTCATGTCATTCTTTTTATATAATTTTATATTAATTTTATTAAGTATAAGTTTCAATAAAAAATGTTTACTATTACTTCATTATTTTATCAATTTGATCAAATATTTATCGTCACTTTAAAAAATCGAAAACTGATTCAATCCAATCCAATTTAAATTGGATTGGATTGGATCGAATTTGAACAAATCAAAACCGATCGAATGATGAAATGATAAAACCACAATAATCAAATCAAATGATTTTTTTTCCTCAAAATCAATCCAAACCGAATCCCGAAACACCCCTACTTGTGTGACACACTTTCTTCTTATTGTGTGTAAGGGCATAGCATCATGGATGCTTACGAGAGATCATAACCCTTTAAGCATCCATGTTAAAGATATTGAGCAATGGAGCACTCAATTTCAATGATAGTTAAGCACAGGTGTTTATAAGGACTTCTGCTTAATATTAAATAAATGAATAAATTGTTTTGTAGTGTATAATTGATTAATAGGTAAGTTGTGGGATCCATTTAATAATAAGTTTAGCTCTTAGAATTAAAAAAAAATTGTTTGCCGAAGTATATATTTCTTCATATAGTATAAAATTAAACTACTATTATTATCAGTACTATACCTCAAACATTTAACCTTTTATTATTTTTTTATTTACCTTATATACTATTTCTTTAATTTAGTCAATTACATAATTTTTAATTATCAAGATAAAAAAATATAACTATAAATTTAGAAATCATCAATTTAAACTTTGACACTCAATATCTAATTAATAAAAACAAAAAATAGCATGTCATTTTTAAAAAAATTGCATATCTCCAAGGTTTTAAATTAGAATTGTGACTACTCTTCGAGTCTTAATTATAATTAAATCCCGAACAAGACTGTCTCGAATAATAGGAGACATTTGGGGTTAATACTAAAAAAAATCAAATTAGAATTGTGATCGTAGTTACAATTATGTTACAATTCTTTATTCTTTATAATACAGAAAGTTGAAGACAAATACAATTGATGTAACTATAGTTATACTTATAGAGTGTTTTTGGCTTGTCATTTCAGCTAGTTGAAAGTTGAAAATACTAGCTGAAACCATTTTAACAGTGTTTGGGAAGGTAGCTTTTTTGGTAGCTATAACCTTTTCTTAAAAAGCTACCCCAAGTAGCTTTTTTAAAAAAGCTCCAAATTTCAGCTACTAGCTGAAAATTAATTACAAGTTTAACCCTCAACCACCCCCACTTATCATTATTTAATAATTAATGTTGTCCTTAAATGTCATTTTACCATTTTCAACTAGTTTACCAAACACATTCAATAGTTTTTCAGCTTTCAGCGAGCTTTTCAGCTTCCAGCTAACTTTAAGCTTTCAGCTAGCTTTTCAGCTAGTTTTACCAAACACACTCTACTGAAAAGCTAGCTGAAAGCTGAAAAGCTCGCTGAAAGCTGAAAAACTATTGAATGTGTTTGGTAAAACTAGCTGAAAATGGTAAAATGACATTTAATGACAACATTAATTATTAAATGATGATAAGTGGAGGTGGTGGAGGGCTAAACTTGTAATTAATTTTCAACTAGTAACTGAAAATTGGAGCTTTTTTAAAAAAAAAAAAATTACCCAAGTAGGAAAAGCTTAAAGCTACCCAAAAATGCTACCTTCTCAAACAATGCTGAAATGGCTTCAGCTACTATTTTCAACTTTCAACTAGCTGAAATGGCAAGCCAAACACACTCATAATCACCATACAATTTTAGGAACCTTTGAAGTCTTGTTACAGTCACAATTATGGTTGCAAACCATAATTTAAGTCCCTGTATATCTCAATTCTAATTACAAAATTCTATCTTTTAGACATTTTTTCATATTATTTTTAAATTTTAAAAGTATAGTTCAATGTTCAAAATACTTGCTAGTTAAGTGATAACGGTGGGACCAAAACATGTACCTTCTATCTGGCTAAGACGTGCTAAATTTCTAATCCCCTGCAGTTCCTTCTATCTGGCTAAAATTTTCTATGAATAAAACCAAGAGGATACTAACAAAACTTTATTTTTTAGGTGAGAGGTTGAAATGGTACCTACACGATTCTTACATTTACAATCAAAACAACTACTCCTACACCACCATTGTATGTAGTGGTGCAAGAAAAAAATATGTGAAGAAAACATTTTTGTTTACAATGCTATCTTATCCTATACCTATATAATAGTAAGATCAGTTTTTTATTAAAATTGAATGAAGTTGTCCAAACAGGAAGAGCTCTCTTCTGTTTAAAGGACTTTATCATTGACTATATAAAATAAAGAAATGCTCTGCAGGTAGACTTACATACAAACAAGAGAAAGAAATTTATATTCTTTTCTGCACAGCAATAAGTAGTACGGCAAAAATAGGAGAAACAAGAAAAAGAATATACAGCAAAACCTGATTCATTGCACTTTCTTGAGCCACATCATCTTGTAGGGGGTAGTTAGATTTATTTTCTATAAATGCATCAAAATAGTTTTGGTAGAATATGTTCTTTGAATAAGATGAAGATACTGTTGTCACCTTCATCATTTCCATAGCCTGCAAGAGTTCATAACCCACCATGTATCAAAAGAAATATATGTTTTTTTTTCCCTTGAAGAGCTGTGGTATATAAGTGAGATGGGCAGAAAATAAATCTATGAATGTAACATATTGCTAATAATCCTAATGCATGGGAAACATCTTAGATTAGAGTATTTTAAATATAGACAAAGACAGTCACAGTTATTTAAAATTCAGGTTGCACTGTTATCTGGCAGATCATTTTACATAAAGACCAAAACACATTGCCCACCAGAAATTACCTGAAAGCTGTAGAAGAACTGTCTTGCTTTCTTGCTTACTTTAGCATTTGGGTGAGATTGAAGCTTCTCATACATATTTCGAGCCTCATTAGGCCTGTCAATCATCAAAATATTTTTGGAAATCTTTAAAAAAAAAAAGACCAATTAATAATAAGCACCTCTACTTTCAAGTCAAGAGACTATAGTTGTTTCTGAACAAAGTCACAGACTCACCATTGAAGCAGAGTCACTTACACTCTACTAGGCACATCAATAAAAACATACAATTCATTTTCAAGATAAAACAAGGTTACTTAAGTCAAGGTATTTTCCCTCTACTTCCCTGTTGAATGCTAAATTAGGATACCAATCTAGTTACACTTGGAGGAGCATTTGGAGTACCAGGGATATCATTATTGGAGGGTCTAAATGGTTGATTGGTGATGGGAAGAAAGTCTCTATTCGGCATGACCAATGGCTGCCGGGAGATCATAATGGTACAGTCCTATCAGAACAAAAAATTCTTCCCCTAGAGGCAACAGTGGACAGCATTATTCCTCCTGATCAAAAAACTTGGAACCGTGTCTTGATTGAAGCTATTTTTCATCCAATAGAAGCAGCCAAAATAATACAAATCCCATTATCCTGGAACTCTGTTCAGGATAGGCTGTATTGGCGTTACTCCAAGGATGGGTTTTTCACAGTTAGATCTACTTACCAAGTGCTTGTACAGGCAAGATGTGGACCAGACTCTAGTATGTCCGACCTGTCCCAGAATTGGAATAAATTCTGGAAACTACAAATTCCAGCCAAGGTGAAACCTTTCTTATATAGATTGTTGCTCAATGCTATTCCATGTAAACATAATCTTCTAAGAAGGGGTGTTCAAATTGAAGCAAAATGCAGCTTTTGTGATTGTGATGCAGTAGAAACAATTGAGCATTTATTTCTTAATTGTCCCAGAGCTCATGCAGTTTGGTTTGCATCTAACATGCATTTTCGTTTTGACCATGACATCTTGCATCTACCTTCCTAGTGGAGAAATTTAATGCAGAATTTTGAGGAAGATAAGTTGGCTGAGATGGCAATGCTCCTATGGAGTATTTGGAAAGGAAGAAATTCTTACCTTTTCAATAATAAGACTCAATCAGTTTGGGACACTACTCAAGTAGCATATAGTCTTTTGGAAGATTGGAGAAGCCAACAGAATATCTCACAAGTGCCTGGAAGAGGACACGCTCAAACCATAGCATGGAAGCCACTAGAACATAATATGCTAAAGATGAATATTGATACAGGTTGGACTGGTGAGAATGATATAGGTTTTGCTTTGGTGATTCGGAACCATGAAGGTTTGGTACAGGTGGCTGCATCAGAATTATTTCTGTCCCGCACAGATCCCCTCTTAGCAGAAGCATTAGCATTGAGATGGGCTTTAAAGAATGCAATTTCATGGGATATTGAAGCTCTCTTGGTTGAAACAGATTGCAAAAAGCTTGTCACTGCTTTGTCAGATACCTCTTCTTGTCCTTCAACTTCAATCCATCACATAGTTACAGATTGTTTGCATTTGATTTCCTAGTTTCAGTTTTGTTCTGTTTCTTTTTCATTTCGTTCCACTAATGTAGTTGCTCATTCATTGGCTGCAAATGGTTTGTCATTTCCCACACTATACTTGGTGGAATGAAGTCCCACCTTGTATCCAACTTGCTGTAGCTTCTGAATTTTTTCAGTTAATGGAAACTATTATTCTGGTTTCAAAAAGATAAAACAAGGTCTCATGATCAAAACTAGCATAGTTTCAGCATATAGTAGTGATATTGACAAGGATATTTTATCAATACCCCAATTGGCATTGAATTCTGGAGTCAGATTCCTGTATTTCCAATACAATTCTTTTGGGGGGATTGTTGTTTATTTGGCGATGACACCACTAAGAAATTTTATTTGCAATACTTCAAAAGGCTATATGACAAGGACAATTGTTGTTTATTTGCAATACTTCAAAAACCTATATGATAAGTTAAGATTAGGCGATGACATCACTAAGAAATTAAAATAAACATCTATTAAGGGCCCAAATTTCTGAATTAACCCTGGTCAGGATAACAATGTTGGAGACACCAAGGCAATACAAGATAAACCTACTTGAACCGAACATACTGCTAATGCTATAATATGACCTATTTGCAAGACTACTTATTAGTTTATCTTTTTAAGTTAAACTATAGGCATTATACATAGCTTTGAGTCAAAACACCGTTGTCAACATGATCATGGCACACAGACCTGAATAAACAACCTTGCATATGCATATCAGGGAGTCATCAATTCTATGTAGAACACAATCTGGTAGAGTCCATGAGAAGTTTAGATATGTCATGAAGTTTTCTGAACATACCTATTGAGGGAGTCTTGACAGATCGACCATTGCAAAGCAGCTAATCCATGGAGCTCACTCTGCACATACATGTTTAATCTCATGCATATATTCCTCTAAATATTTTATTCCCTAGTTTCCCTGCTAGAGTATATGTCATTACATTTAAAAGTTCAAAAACTAGACATGATGTCATGCTCAATAAAACTTAGAAGTTTTGAATAAAAAAGGCTCATGTGATTCCATTGGTCCTTGTAGTTGTATTCACCTTCATCAAGCATGACTTTAGTTGGCATTTAGAGAGATGACATTAGCTTCTTACTGAAAAGATAGATATGCAATTTTTTTTCCCACAACAACTGGTAAGTAGTTTAAATTAAAACGTTTACCTGGAAGGTTAACTTATCCATAACCTCCTCATAGTAGGGCAATGCATCCTTCAGCTTTCCCGCATTCATTAACAAGTCACCGTCCTTCAATGCCTATAAAATCCGGGGAATCTTTCAATCACAATCTATGTTCTGTACTGAAGGCTTTATTATTATTATCATAACAAATTAAGGGTTAATGTATTAACCATTAATACAGAATGAGGAGATTAGGAGTTCTATGAGGAATCCAAGACATTTAGTGTGTCCATAATGATTAAGATTAAGTCAATTCAAACACTAAAGACACATTTCCAAATTGGCATTTTGAAGTTGCTTGATTTTATATGGCCAGGCAAAAAGGAAAAATAAAAATCCTGTTTGTTTAAAAACACCATTTTTGAAATTACTATTCTTTTTGTTTTCTTGTAAATATAATTGCTTTGAGAAGAAAACAATTAACAGGCCCACAATTTAGTCAATTTTTATGACCAGTTGACCACTTAATGCATTTGGAACATTTTAGGAAGAACAGATAAGTTGAATGTCAATCTATCACATTCTATCAAACCAAGTGTTTGGCTTCATTTCAATAAGCCAAGAAACTTGAGCAGCTTAAGCCATCAATTTTTTGTCCTATTGGCCATTTCCATCAAATGTTAATGATACTCAACAATCAATAACTAGGAAATGAAAAATACCCAACAATATGCATACAAATATTACAAAAAGAAACCACATGCTTAAAAGAAGGAATGGATGGCAGTAATAACTAGATATGATTACCTCCTCGCACTCAGATTTTAGCTTTGGATCAATACTTAAACCAGTTTTCTTTTTGTAAGCAGCAAGTAGCTGCTTTGTGCGTGCTTCTTTAGCAGCTTTTTCTTCTTCGGTCTCTAAAACCTCTCCAGGACGTATAACTCTTCCACCTCCAAACTGAATAAGCCAAAATGAAAAACAGCAAAACATGGGGGTAAATGAGAAAAGGGAAATCATAAACAAGTGGACTAAGTTGGTTCATTTGGCAAGATCATTTGACAAATACTAAAAACCATACTGTTTTTGAAATATTGCCAGGTCTAGGAAAGACACCCCATGTAGAAACTTTTGGCTTGTACAAATCTGACTCATCTTCCTTAGTCTGTTCAGATTTAGGAGCTGTTGCAGCATCAAAGTTGCTTGAATCTCCAACAATAAGTTCCACCTCAGGCAAGTCACCAACAGAGAAGGAGTCTGAAAGGGGAACCAGTCCAGGTGGCAAGCCCCTAGTCTGCTTCTTATCAGCAAACTCAAGACCCACAAAATCAAGTTTTGAAACCGATAGTCCTCCTTTTTTACCAACACTATTGTCCATAACATTTTTTCCCGAATTCCTCTCACTCCCTCCCTGAAATCCTAGAAAATAATTCAGATACCCATTTTAGCACCAACTGCATAATAAAGAACACACCTATTTATTATGTGAAATGGTAAGGAGTGCCCTCATAGCACTTATTAAGAAATCAGAAAATTTTCATTAGAGTATGTAGTATTTAATCTTATAAATACAATCAATGTCGTGATTTTCAATAAAAATCTTCTATACATTGATTCGTTAACCAATACTCTTAGGCCAACTTAAAAGAAACATCAATGCAAGTCCAAATTAGTCATCAGCATAGACACTCCATTTAAATCAATGATATCATCTAACACCCTTTACCGGATAATAATGACTAACCTAGCTTTGGCATATGACTAATTTCAACTATAAAAGAGTTGTGGCTCAGTTGGCAACACAGACTGAGATTGTGGGAAGAGCTTCTGAATTCGATACCCACTAAATACACTCTTAGGGAGGGGTGGTGGAGAGCTTCAACGGTGACTAAACCCGAAACATGATTGCCCCGGTAATATGCATGTAGTTAACACAAAAAAAAAATATAACTAATTTCAGCTTGAATGGTTTCACTTTCATTCATATGTAATAACTAATAACTACTACCTTGAGTAGTTGTTTCGTTAACCTCAACCCCTTTATTCTGCTTGTACTTTTTGGCCTTCTCCATTGCAATCTTCACAGAAAGTGGGATATCCTTTTGCCCCTCATCAACAACATTTCCCTGTTCCACCGAATTGTCATCAGCAGCAGCAGCGCTTTGCTCAATTCCCAAAGTGGAGTTGTTGGATTTTTTAATGGATTGTTTATATAATTTGGCCTTGCTAAACGCGAGCTTCACGGGATCGGTTTGAGGTTCTGGGGAGGAAGTGGGGTCCGAAGATTCAGCGTTGTCAGGGCTCACAGTACAACACAACTTGAGTGGCTTAAACGGTGTTGAAGAGGGAATGGGAGAGCCTTTTGTGGGGGATATGATGCGCAACGAAGAGAACCATGAAGAAGCCATGTCAGAGTGAGAGTGAGAGAATAGTATAGTACTTCAATCAGCACTCAGCAGCCATGTCAATGCACTAGCGAGCAGGGTGGAACGTGAACCCAACATCAACATTCAACATAGCCATTTGGTTTCTGGTTGATTGCTACCTTTGTTAGATAAGGCAAATTTCTAATAGTCCTCGTTTTTTTCACAACTTTTTTTTTTTTAAATTTACTCAACACCACTCGATATGGTATGTGGGCAGGCATGGTAATGGAGCGGGTCGGGGGCGGGTTTAAAGAGAGCATGAATTATGAAACTCAATCTCATTTCTGCGGTCCCCATCGGGTTCGGGTAAACCCGCAGGGATTTCACTTTCTCTATTTTTCATTTTTTTCTCTATTTTTAATAACTTAAATATATGTTTTTAAATCAGTTATATATATCTAATATACTCTAATTCAAATAACATGTAAATATAAGCATTGATAGTACTAGAAAAATAAGAAACTTAAGAACTATATTATATTTTAAAAAAATATATAAATTTATCTTTGTTATTTAACTATTAGTATATTAAAATTATTTAATTATTCTGTCGGGCGGGTTTGGGTTCGGGGGCGGGGCGGGGCGGGTTCTTACACCCCCAAACCCTTCCCCGTCCTCGTTAAAGGTGGGGCGAGTTCGGGGTCGAGTTTTACTTAAACCCGGTCAAAGCAGGTTTTCCCCGTCAAAGTCGGGTCGGGAGCGGGTCGGTACCCATGGGTTCGGGTTTGTTTGTCATGCCTAATCGTGTGCATAGATTCTCCCTTGTCAACCTCAAGGGTTGGCGGAGCTTGTTGGATGTTCGAATCCCCACTCTTTAAATTTGTATTTTTTGAACATGTGGTTTTCCCTACCTTATATTGTGGCAGTACTCCTCACTATGTTGTGAATGAGCTAAGCGAAGCCGAGTACCTGAAGCTTAGACTTACCTGTGAAAAAAAAATGGGTGATTCAAGCTTGACTCATTTATTTAAACGAGACAAACTTAAAGTTTGAGCTTTGCTTGTTTATCTCATTTATAACTTCATTATTTTTGCTCTTATAAAATTTTTCTTTAAATCATTTTTAAAGTTTATGAATTTAACATTTAATAAATATTTTATTATTAAGTGATAATATAAAAATCAAAATATATTCTTAATATACACGATATATATAAATATAGTTAAAAAAATTAAAATATTATATTTTTTAAAATTTAATACATAACTTCTTGATTAATATAAGAAATATTTCAATACTAATTTTCATATACATAGAGTAATTATTTTACTTTATTATTTTATTATTTATTTTAAAAATAAACTTATAAATGTATGTTTTCTTTTTCTAATTTTTATTAATCTTACTTTACTTTAATTATTTATATTAATTAATTATTATATATAATAAGCGAGCTCACGAGCTCTTACTGTCAAACTTATAAGGCTTGAGCTTGGCTCATTTAAATAATCGAGCCCAACTTCAAGTTTGGGCTTGTTTGTTTAATTAAATAAATGAATTTGGTTGAGCATTTAACAAACCGAACTCAAATAGTTCATGAATAACTCAGCTCATTTACAGCCCTATTCCTCACCCTAAATTTTAATCATAAGAAAAATTCTCTCTTGCCATTACCACTGCACGGAGTCTTTAAGCACGTGGTTATTCTGTAAATTATGTGTATGAAAAAAATACTCTTAGTCTTTTTTATAAGTATTTTTTATAAGTTTTTGTGGTTTTACCATACATTTTATAATTTCAAGGTAATATTTATTATTTTATATTTATTTTTATTAAATTTAATATTTTTTAATTATCAAATAATAATAGAGTTGATTAATGATATTAAATAAGGGTAAAACTAGAAATTTAAATTATTTTTTAAAATTCCAATAAAATTAACTAACTTTAATTATTTTTATTGATATATATAATTCGATTAAGTATATCCTATAAAAAGAAATGGAAGGAGTATTATTCAGGGTGATTTATGCTACGATGGTGATTGGGCTCTCATAGTACCCCATGAAATTAGTATTTCATTGGAGATGGAAAAAAAATCTCTATTTAGCATAATAGTCGAATAGCTAGGAATTTGCTCTAATATTAGTTACAGTTAGAGCTATAAATGAGCCGAACTGAGCTGATTACCTGAAGTTTAGGATTGACTTGTGAAAAAAAAATGGTTGGCTCAAGCTTGACTTATTAAAGAAAAACAAAGTTTAGCTTGATTTACTTAGTTCATTTGTAACTTCATTATTTTTACTTTTATGAAATTTTTCTTTAAATCATTTTTAAAATTTATGAACTTAATATTTAATGAATATTTTAATATTAAATGATAATATAAAAAATATATATTCTTAATATATGTGGTATAGGTAGTAAAAAAGTTATGAATTATTATATTTTTTGAAATTCAATACCTAACTTCTTGAATATTAAGCTGGGATAATATTGTTAAATGAAGGTCCTTTTCTTGAATTGTGATTTTAATGACCACAAACCTTTTTTAATCTTAAGGTTACTAGTGGTTGTGTGATGGATGTAGGACACAATTTTATCAAGTAGTAATAAAAGATATCACATGGCTACCAATTATCTATAATTTGATTATTTAAATGCACCCAAATCAATTTAATTTTAGGGGGAATAATTAAATAAAAAGATTGCAAGGAGATAATATAGAGAACCAATTACTATGATTAACAGAGTCAAATTCAAGAGTTTCTAGTAATTAGGTTCACTATAAAGGGTATCAATGAATTTATAAAGATCAACATTTTTATTAAGTTTGATGTGTTTTGAAGGTGAATTGTGTTAAAGTTACTATTGGTTCCTTTGAGAATCACAATACCATATTTGATTAAACTAATTCCTTCTTTTGTGGTAGTTTAATCACCTCAAATCCATTAAATTCTATAATAATTTAGTGAGTCCTTAACCAATCAAGCCTACTTTTGTGATTTAGAGTCTAAGATTCAATTTTAGAGTTTTCAATATTAGGTTTCATATTTCAATTGTTTCCCTAATATTTAGAATTATGTGAATAAGAGACCTAACAAATCCACAAGCATTAGGATTATCTAAAATTAAATCAAAACATAACTCACATTAATAAAAAAAAGGGGGAGAAATAACATTGTCATCAATCCTACATTGGACTATTCCCTCAAATCCCTATAACAAATAGAACTACTTATCTGAGTTTGAATTACAAGTAGAAGGGACAAATCTAAACATCAATAAAAAAATTACAAGAAGTAGAAAAGAGGAGGGGAATAATGGAACTCCAATGGTCATAAAATTCTTCTTTTCTTTGAAAGGCAAGGTTCTCCATAATCCAATCCCAAATTCCCTCAAAGTGCCTCAAAGATTATATAAATAGCTAGGGTTGAGCGGGGACTTTTTTTGGTCCAAAATACAAAAGGGAAAAACATGAAAAATGTCCACTCACATGTATGATTCTAGGATGCGGTAAGTTCCATGAGTAGGTGTGGAACTTGTTGTTTACCTTTTCTACTCTAAAAATCTCCCAAAATTTGTGAAAAGGCTTCATAACATGAGTCTCACTAGTTCACCAAGTCTCAAGGTCAAACTCCACCGACGATCACAACAAAACACAACGATCGTAGAAGCTTCCACAATCGTGTGAGTAGAGAGTGATGTGACACCACTAACTCTGAGGTGCTTTCACCAAGTGTTCTTTTCAATATGGAGAAGATTCTGCCTCATAAAGGTATCTTAATGTAATCACGCCACGTTAGTAATAGGAGTGTTTCTACATGCAGGACATTCTGAGATGCTTGTTGGCTTTGGTGAGGACAAGTGTCAGTGTAACATCCTAATATTTCTAAAATAAATAAAATAAAATAGAATGAAAAAATAATAGTATTATTATTATCTTTATTATTATTATTAATCAGAAACCCTATTAATTAATTAAAAAGGGGATGGGTGGGTTGGAGTAGGCCCAGCCCAATTAAATATTTAAATAAGAGAAGGGTTATCCATTTCACCCTATCCTTTCTTAGAACGTCAAATAACCAAACCTTGGGGAAGGGAGAAGTGACTCCACAAGGAAAAGGTGCCGCATAGTAGATCATCAAGGGAGTTCTGCAATTTGTTTTCGATCGTCATCTCTAAGGTATGGGGGGAAGGGGTGCTACTATATGTGTATGCCGGAGTGCTTGGGTAGCGAGGGCAACCATAAGTCCCTCTAGGATCTCTAATTTCGAAATATGAACTGTGAATCCTATGTTTTACGATTGAGATTGTTCTGTGTGATGCATAATCGCATGTTTCTTGTTGAATTTGAGGATTGTGAGCGAGACTGTCGAAAAGGGGTAAAATTAGGATTTGGGGGGTGAGAATTTATAATTGATCGATTAGATGTTAAGTTTACAGCAATATGTTGAAATAGTTTAGGAATTCATTGATTTTAATCGATAAAAATGACTCTAAACAAGTTAGAGACTTAAAGATTTGAGTAGGGATTGGAGAAGAGGGTTAAAAAGGGGTAAAAACGTAGGTGCAGTCGTTCTCGGGTTGCTGGTAATCGATTACACCAGTCTGTAATCGATTACCAGGTGTTTTTGGGCAAAACTATGAAACTGAGCCCCTGGTAATCGATTACAGACCTGTTGTAATCGATTACCAGGCTACCAGTCCTCTGGTAATCGATTACAGACACCCTGTAATCGATTACCAGGCCCAAAATGAGGTATTTGCTTCTGGTAAGCAATTACAGACTCTTGGTAATCGATTACCAGGTCCAAACTTGATATGTGGGTGTTGTTTTGATGTAATGTGGTGATCCTTTACTTATATGATGGATGTTTATCTAATATAAGAATTATTTTGTGGAATTGATGAGATTAAATTGGATGTACAAGATGTATTGACTGTGGCACGAAGTATTGTTGTGTGACTATCTTCTGTTGTTGTTCTATGTGTAATTTTATCCATGATGTGATGAGGAATGAATTGAACAGATGATGTTGTATGAGAAATATATAAATGATGTTGATGCATTGAGCATGAGCCCTACAAAGGGTGGTGACCATGATGGGGGACATTCGATGCACGAACCCATAGAGGGGGTGCAACCTACTGTGTGGTGTTAACGGTAAGGCCATCATTGAGGGGGCGGATGTCTTTGCACGAGCCCATCGAGGGGGTGTAACCTACCGTGTGGTGTTAACGGTAGGGCCATCATTGGTAACAACTAAGGGGATTGATGAGGTGATGGCCAAGTTATGTCGTTATTCTCTGATATGTGTGATACATGAGATGCATGCCCTACAAAGGGTGGTGACCATGATGGAGAACATTCAATGCACGGGCCCATAGAGGGGGTGCAACCTACCGTGTGGTGTTAACGGTAGGGCCATCATTGAGGGGGAGGATGTCTTTGCACGGGCCCATCGAGGGGATGCAACCTACCGTGTGATGTTAACGGTAGGGCCATCATTGGTAACAATTATGGGGATTGATAAGGTGCGCCCATTGTGCGGAGTTCCAAATCATGACTCTTAGGATAGATGTTGTACATGTGCATGATGTGAGTATATGCCTTAATTGAGATTGTATGGAAGTTTGAATTTATATTTGTACGAACTTGATGTGTGAAATGAATAGTATATGAGTTGAGATGAATGATGACATGTATGGTGATGGGTGGGAGTAAGGGTACCCTTTTGTATAGCATGCATATGTTTGTATTCCTTTCCTCACCGTACTTTTTTTGTGGTTTTCTTAGGTGACGAAGAGGGCACTCAATGTGCCGAATTTTGAAGGGACAGGGTCTCGCTCTGATATGTGTAACATCAGAGCTTAGTATCTAGGAGCTTTATTTCTTTAGTTTGATATGTAAAGATTTATAAAGATTATTTCTAAGGGTCTTACATGGCCAAGTTACGTTTTTATTCTGTTGATAATTTAGCTTTTGAAAACATTGATTTTACTCTTTTATGAAAATGACATTGGATTTGGATTGAGTACTTGTTTAAAAGAGAATTTGTGAACCTTTTTACCTCCGTGTTGACTATAATTTTCCTTATAATTCAATTTGATGATTGTATTAGTATTTGGGGTAGAAGGGTGTCACAGTTAGCTTAGGGAGTGTCCGAGTAAGCGCCTCTTATCCAAGTCAATCCGACTAGGACAAGTTGCTAATTCGGATCCGGGTTGCCCACTGGAAGACATTCTTTGAGCAAGATTTGAAAAATAAGTGTTGTATATATATATATATATATATATATATATATATCAAACCAGGATCCGTTGACACCAGGTGTCAAACTTTAAGAGCTACACCACTTAATAACTTTTTGTAAAATGTGAATTCGACCAATCTAACCGTTGAATTATACTATATTACCTTCATGATCATGTATATCAAATTTCAGATAATTTGGACATTCGTAGGCATGTTATCTGATAGTGGACTTTTACTTAATTATATTTTAAAAACATATTATACGTTAAAAATAAATTAGTTTGATGAAGTATCAATGATTTTTTTATTTTTATGAAATTTTATAAGCTTGATCTACTTTATAAGAACTTCCAATTCAACTGTTGGATTGGTCAAATTCACATTTTACAAAACATTATCAAGTGGTGTAACTCTTAAAGTTTGACACCTGGCGTCAAAACATTATCAGGATCCGTTGACAGCAGGTGTCAAACTTTGAGAGTTACATATATTAATAAACTTTCTCTCTCTTCGACTAAAAGTCTGTAACTTTTTGTTCTTCTATTATCATTTGTATAAGCATTTGACATGGAAGTAAGTTAAAATATATCAAATGAGGACTCTGAACAATCTATAAGAAGTTACTCATGGATACTAGGAATGAAAAGGATAAGGGGTTGTTCAAAGATTTGGAGCAAGTGGAATAGAATAATGGAGAAGGAATAAACATGAAGCTTGCTAAAGAAATCAATGAGACACGGGAAACGGACTAATAAAAATCTTCTGGCAGCTCAATTGTCTTCCATGATCATGAAGAAAATATTGGAAAATTAAAGTTATATCAAGAACCTGTTGCTGACCAAGGAATTGGAAAAGTAAGAACTGCCCGCAGAGTTAGAAAAAGGGAAAAATTGTTTTTCATCCCCATAGTTTCAGTCAATTTTGATCTTAGTCCATGTACTTTAAATCCTTTGTTTTTTGTCCCTAAACTTTCTAAACTCCCAATCCATGGTTCCTGACCGTTAGTGAGATCTGTTAACTTGATGAGCTGTGTAACAAAAGTTACATGTTAGCCTCGATAGTGAGCCCCAAATAGCTGACCCATTTAATCAATCTTCTTTTATTAATTTTTAATTATTAAATTAACCATAATTATGAAAATAGTTTTTTATCGAGTAAAATTGCTCAGGTGAAAATCCAATTTAGTAATTTGGGTTATTTTAATAATTAAAAATTAATAAAAAAAGTTAATTAGATGATTAGTCAGTTTTTTTGTGACTCGCTATTGAGACTGACATGTAACTTTTGTTACCCAGCTCATCAGGTTAACTGATATCATTGACGGACAGGGACCACGGTTTGGGGGTATAGAAAATTTAGAGACAAAAAACACAGAATTTAAAATACAGGGATAAAGACTAAAGTTGACCAAAACTATAGGGACGAAAAACATATTTATCCCTTATTAAAAAGAAATTGGAAGAGACAAGGGTAAAATATAATAAATAACGGGGAAAAACTGCTTCTATGTAAATTATCTTTTAGCAATAGGCTTTCAATGCATTGTGTATGTATTCTACCTACTATCATCAATCTTATGTCATATTATTATTAGTGTCATAATTAACTTATTGAATAATTTTCATAAATTTATTATTGAAATCTATTACTATATACAATAGGAACACCATTGGAAGGAAAGTTTTGACAAGTGTTGACTTCTCCTTTAGTGGCTTCTTTAATACTCTTCTATACACTTTCTATAAAAGGAAACTTTTATTTTTGTTAAAAAAATAATTTATTTAAAAATTGAATAATTTTTTTTTATTCATCCTATGTAGTGCTTTCCACTACAATAAATGTTGTAGTGTTGTCTAACATTTTTTTTACATAAAATTTTTAGTATTAATCGAATCAGAGTATAAAATTATATCACTTTAACTTAAAATTAATTCTTTTATATGTGAAATTGTGCCATTGCTATTGCTCTGTCTTGGAAGTCATTATTCTATTCATTTCCAAGAACTCCTTTGCATTATGCGGCTACATTATGGGTTCAATTCTCTTCAATTTCTGTGAACCTTTATTAACTCCGGCTGATATCATGGGTATTCTGTCTCTTTGCCATCTGTCTTTCTATATTCTGTGGTGGTAAGTTTTAAATTCATTTCTCTTCTAATTTCGACCTTTATAAATGCTTGGTGATCTTTTTTTTCCCCTATTTTGTTTTCGATTTCTCTGAAATTTGTTTTGTTTCTCCATTAAAAATGGTTTTGCCAACTGAGTTCATAGCTGACATCGATTCATCGAAAGAATCGTGGCATATAGTTGCCAGAGTTGTTCATTTGTGGAAAATTCTCAATTTCAACAATGCAAAGAACCCCCTTGCTTTGGAGATGGTCCTCTGTGATGAAAAGGGTTAGTAATATGTTTCTGTGTATTTTATTTGTTTGATTTTTAAATTTCTGTTTCAAAATCTTTGATTTAGGGTTTCCTTTTTTAAATTTTAGGGTGGCAGAATTCACGCAATTGTTAGAAGAACTTTGATATACAAATTCCAATCCACCCTAATTGAGGGAGCTGCTTATTCCATTTCTAATTGTGGTGTTGGTGAAAATTCTGGTGAGTTCAAATATTCTATGCATTTGTACAAGGTGAACTTCGAGTACAATACAAGAGTTGTTTTGATGAGGGACAACACTATTCCCCGATTTCAATTTTCATTTGTGTCTTTGGCGGACATCATGGCACCAGACTTTGACAACAACTATTTAGTTGGTTAATATGTGTAGGATTTTATTCAGAGCAATCTCCCTTTAATTTATCTTTAATAGAACTCTGAAATTTCTCATGTTTTATCTGCAGATGTAATGGGAGTGTTAATTGATATTGGTACTGAGAAGGAGTATGAGAGGAATCGCAAGAAATATCGCATGAATGTGATGGAACTATAAATAGATGGGTAATTTAACTGTTAGATTGTATTTAAAATTTTAAATATTAGGATTATGATGAAATTTACATTCTTTATCTGTTTGGGTATGTAATAATTTTTTCAATCTTAGGTCTAAAATAGAATGTGCTCTGTTCGAAAATTACCTGGATGATTTGAATGCATTTCTTGCTTGTGGTAATACTACAAATGTGGTTGTTGTTGTTCAGCTTGCAAAAGTGAAGTCATTCAAAGGTAGTTATTTAATTTTCTATCATTATTATCATGTTCTTTTTTAATTTTAGTCCTTTCTCTAAATCATTTAATGTTATCCTCTTTGGCAGGGAAAGTGTCTCTGCAAAATGCTCTCCATGCTTCTAAGTTGATTTTCAACCCTGACTTCGATAAAGCTGTGGAATTAAGGAAAAGGTATTTTTTATTTTGCAATTCGGTTCTCTTAGTATATTAAGTTAAATTGCATTTTTTTTAAACATAATGTTTGCTTTCAGGCTTGAAGAAAACTTTGAGTCTGTTTCGCAGCCTTTAAGTCAAATTGCTGAGGCTCCAAAGATGTCTATTGAGGAGGAGTTCCTGACTCATACTATAATGAAGACTATTGAGGAACTAAAGGACACTAATGAGGTATCATTTGAAAGTTTTATGCTTCCATCTTCGTGAACTGTTTTTAGGAAATTTAAATTTCATAATAAAAGGTTAATGTTGTAGGAATGTTGTTGTATTATAATGGCTACAATCAAGCATCTTATTGATGGAGAATACTGGTGGTATAAGGCTTGCAGATGTGGCACTTCAGTTTTTTTTGATTAAAAAATGTATTTTTGTGGAACCTGTAACAAGCATATAGTATCTATTTTTTACAGGTATTTATATTTTGTTTTTTATTGTTATTCTTCTTCATCAATTTAATATTTTATTACTTTAAAAGATTTGTGTAATCCAATCTACATCTATTTAAGGTACCGTCTGAAGGTTCGTGTTATAGATGCAACTGATTCTGCAACCTTTGTTCTTTTTTATCGAGATGTTGCATCTATTCTGGATATAAGTTGTTCTGATTTGTTGGAGTCTACTGACTAGGTCTGTCCCTTTCAGAATCCATTGGTTAATGATTGTTCTTTGATGTTTTTAGTAAATTGATTAATTTTGTCTCACTAAACCGATAATTTGACTGCAGGCCCCTGATAAGCAATTCCCTTCTGAAATATGTTCATTGGTTGATAAAACTTTTCTGTTTAAAGTTGTCAAGAAGATTGTCTCCAATTCTCGGTTTGAGCAATCTTACAAAGTGAGGAAGCTGTGCTCGGATAGTCAATTGATTCAGCAATTTAAAGACATTCATTTCTCAAAAAAGGTTCAATTATTGAGAAAATTTTAAAATCTTTCTACTTTAACTCCTTTGTCTTCTTACTGAATTTTTTTTTTGTAGGCTGATGACTCTTTAGACTTTGTTATTCCTGATGGCAACTATTAGTTGGTGTTGATCAATGTAATGATCTGCCAAATGAGGTGGTCTGTCATGTTTATAGATAGAAATAGTTATAGATTTAATAGAGTTATCAATTGAATGTTTATGTGTATTTTAGATAGTTAAAAATTATAGCCATATTAGTAATAATATATGAATATATTTTTGTTAAATTGATGTATTATTTATCCTTATTTTTTCTTCATTTATTTTGTAGGATTTGTTGACCCAGTTTTCTGATTCAGTGAATGATAATGAAAACAATTTTGTGTTAATTGGGAGTGCTGATGGAGTAGGAATTACAATGGATTCTGAGTGTATCACTCCATGTAAAAGAAATTCTGATGATTTTACTGATGACCCCATTGTTGCTGCATCCTCTATGAAGATGAAGAAGACTATCAAACAAGAAAAAGACTGATGTTTTTGCTGGCTGCTAGATTTCTATGTATATGCAGTTTTAATTACGTATTTTGTCTTTTGGATAATTTGTATTAGGTGCGGGTCTCAGTCCTTTGATGAAGAAGAATGTTTTGTGTGTTTTTGTTTTGAATGGTTTGGTTCTGTCTGATTTTGGCAATGACATTGTTGTTTGGATATTTATGAACATGATGATTTTCATTTTGGGATAATATTATTAGAGTTGTTGGTTATTTTATGTTTAAATTTATTTTTACCTAATTTATTTTCCTTCACATTTTTTTCTTTTGATTTACCTAATTTATGTTTTATTGTGCCCTTAAAGTTGAGGATGAATCTTTTTGTTTTACGAAATATTAAGAACGATTAAGAAAAATAGGAAATTTCATTAATATGCCTTTTTGGTGTATTCAGATTAAGAAATTCGATTGTTATAACTCATTCGCACTTTATATTTAGATCCACCTATGTTTTTAAATCTAATCAATAGATTTCGGAAATCAAATTTAAATTTGGACTTAGATCTCTTTTATATTGTAAATAATGTGATTTTCCAATAGATTTATTTTATTTGTGTCTCAGTTAAATAAATTAATATATTACCATGTCATTGGATTATTCTGTGCACTGATTTCTATTACATTTAAAATTAAATTAATTAATTTTTCATGCAAAAATAAGATTAATTTTATTTGTATCTCAGTTAAATAAATTAATTTATTAGCATGTCATTGGATTATTTTGTACACTGATTTCTATTACATTTCAAATTTAATTAAATAAATTACTAAGAAATCCTATCATTTTAATATCTTTATTTTGTTTGAATAAAAGGTTATTTCATGTTTAACATTATTTATTGTTATTAAAATTTATTTTATAATATTCTACTTGCTAATCAGATCCATTTTTTAATTTAATGTACATTTCAGTAATAATATTAAATGTAGGTGAAGATTTTCTACTTCATGATAAAAAAAACCTTCCATATCTATATTTTTTAGATTCATAATAAGGGTGTGTTGATATTTAATAAATTTTTAGAATGAATAAGAATGAGAATAATATATATTTATTCATCCGCTTTCATGTTTGCAGCTCCAACCTATTTACGTATGTTTTATACTGTAACTTGAGTTTCTCGAAATAAAACATTAATTTGAAACAAGTACGTAAAAAATGTGAACAAAAGATATCTGATTAGTTGTGTCTGTTTATTTCCTTCATTTGTCTTTTCGTAACGATGCAATCTGATCTTTGAGTGGAGAAAACTTTCCACATTCTTATTCCCTGTTATAAATACCCTCAAACAGAGCCAATTGCTACAGAACCTTCAGACGCACTCTGTGAAGAACCGGAAAGCCTCTGACGAGTGGTGAAGAAGATCTAACGTTTGTTTACAAGCATTATAGGTACGATTCAATTCCGTTTTAAGTATGCATCGGTTTATGCTTTACAATCCGTTTATCTTTAACAGTTAAAAATGGGTTTTTTCACTCAGAATTCGTTGTTTCTGTGTCTGAAATCTTCTTCTTCAACTGAACGATGCTACTTCGTTCCTTTCTGTTGCATGCATTCTATCAAAATTTCATTTTGATAGTTAATAGTAACTTATATGAACGTTTTACTGCAGAGACAAATATGTGGGAACCGGATTTCGACTACATCATGCAAAGGTGGGAGCATTTTAGGGCGAAACTCAATTCTACTCAGGTAAGAATTCTGTTCAGGATTATAAATTATTACACCATTACTCTGTTTGTAATGCAAGATTATTTAGTTTATTGTTTAAAATTACAGATATGAAATTACTTGTTAAATTTAGAAATATGTTTTTTACTTTTAATTTTTTTTATTCACAGCGTTCTGTTTTCATTAACTGTGAGTTTTATCTTCACTGGATTGAATATATTCTGAACCAGGAAGTTTACTTAAGGGATCCGGTTGGGAACATGCACACTGTGTGGGTCAGAAACACTGAGAAAGTAGGATTCTTTAGGGAAGGTGTGAGGGAAATGATTCAGTTTTATGGGCTGGAAGGAAAACATTTTATAGATTTTAGGTACAATGGTGATGGAAGATTTGATATTCAAATCTTTGATGTTGATTTGATGGAAATTGAGTATCCTCCCCTTCCCAATGTACCCCCTCCTCCAAATCATGTTGTTGTAAATGATGGACCACCTGAGATACAGAATGGCCAACCTGCTGATATTGTTGGTTGGGATATCGTTGCTTCAGAACCTTTTGCTTCTGGAGAAAAACCTCTGGTATGAGCCTTTTGATCATGAATAAATTTGTTTTTAACAGTTAACATGTGTAAGGTAAACTAATGGTTTTTAATTTTGTTTTCAGTACATCCCTGCTCATGTAGTGGAGATTATGCTTTTAAGGCGTCAGCAGTTGTTGGATCTTATAGATGATGCTGGAAACCGAATTGAAGCAACCTTTCTGAAAAGGAAAAAAGAACCATATGTGAGAGATATCTTGGATTGGGATGGTACGAATTTTGCAGGGGTTTGCATATTCAAGTTGGCCAGACTGTGCAGTTTCGTTTCTGTGGAAATGCTCATGAGCTTAGGGTGTCAGTTATCTGATTAACGTTAATTTGTTGTAAACCTCTGTTTTTTTTTTGTTTCGTGCTTATAAGCACATTTTTTGTTAAACAATATATATTATGTAATAGTTTGTTTATATTCCTTTAGCTGCAGTAACTTTATGATTTCATTTCAAAAAAAAATTCAGGCAATGTTATCTTCACTGATGCAGAATTGAAATTCCAGTGTTAATTATAAGCAAAAACAAGCATGAGATGTTAATCTTGTATAATGGTGATACTAACTCAGTATTATAAATGTTAATTTTATAAATTAACATTCCTAATAAAATTAACATGGACCTGTAATGGGTAGATTCTGTGCAACACATTTATGAATTTTCCTTTATTAAGAAATACTTTAATTCCATTTTGACAAATTATATATTGGATTTCTTAATTTTTTTCAGAGCTAAAAATAAAATTTTATTACAATTCAATAATCCATATATATAATCAGGAAGAGGTTATTTGAAGTCATGTAAAGAAAATAATAGTTTACTTTAATGATAAATGGATTTATTTCGACCTTAAATAAAAAAAAATTAAAACCGATTAAATGGCAACTTCATATTAATTTAAATGAAATAATGAGAGTATGTTGGCTGCAATAGATTCCTCCATAGCTTTATTCATTTATTTCTAATTTTTAATCAAAATTTGATTTAAATAAAAACAATTTTTTTCATATATAATTAGAAGATTAGAAGATGTCTATAACTATATAAAAAAAGGAATTCTAAGAGATTGGGATAGTTTTTGGAATTCCAACAAGCAATATTTAAAGAACATGTTGAAGAAAGTGTTGGACGGTTATAGCAAGCTTTTAATGTACTTTCATATTACTTCTATTTGTATATTGTTAGTTTCCACTCAATTACTTGCTAATGGTTTGTAATGGATTCTTTACAACCTCAAAAAACATCTGCATATCGAAGAACAATTCTGCGCAATAACGGACCTGCACGACAACCAACAGCTCAAGGTATCTTATATTGTTTTTCTTTTTTGGTTTTTATTATAAAGGTGTTTATAATTCTTCATTACTCATAATTCTCCACCTTTTAAGTTATTCTTTTCTTTCTTTATGAAGATGAAAATCTCCCCCTTCTGAGCAGCAAGGAATTAACAATGAATTTAGCCAAATTCATGGAGTAAACTTAAGAAAATCAGGTGCAGGGGAAGCTTTGTCTACATTCAGTGTTCTTACATCTTCCTCCAGTAGAGAGCTATATGGACGCAGTGCAACCCCTCCTGAAACATGCCCAAGCTCAAAAGTTATAAATTTTCCTTCATTAAAATTCTATAAAGGTCACGGAGGTCAAACAAGAAAAGTGCTTCAACCAATACAAAATATATTCTCCAATTCCTCTCCTACTGTTAACTATTCAAATCTTAATTCTTCAGGTAAAAATATGCATCTGAAATACTAAGTACTATATGAAAGCATAAGCTTAAATGACTTATAGATTCTAATTCAAATTGTTCATCCTATTTCCACATATAATTCTTTTTTAATCTTATTTTATATGGTAGATGCTAGAAATGTTAGGTTAAAAAGGAGAAATATTAGGAAAAATATTTGAATCACAGAACCAAAAACTTCGAGGTAAAATATGTTTAATTGCATCTTTTTCTTTATATATGTCTTTATGTTAATTTATATAATGATTTGTTTATTATGATTTGTAGATGAAAGTTTGAACCCATCATCAACATTAGGAAGCACAAATGTGAAGAAAAGAAAAACTCTATCTGTGGAAGGGCCATCTTCTGATCAAAGTTCACCATCATCTGAACTTATAAACAGTTCTGTTCAGTATCATTTTGGAAAGCAACTTAGACAACCAAGAAACTGTTAGAACCACAGGCAACACTAGAAGGGGGGTTGAATAGTGTTTTAGACATTTTAAGACAATTTTGGAAATCTTTATTTTAAATCAATCACGTTAAGTGATCATTGTGCAAACCAATCTTAAGATCAGAGTTATTTTAAATACATGCGGAATATATGAAAGATTTAGGTTGAAAAACTTTCTCTTACACTTAAGATTGTTTTGATTTTAAAAACTTCTCTCAGTGTCTTCTGAAGAATATTACTAAGAGTACCTTCAGAGCTATTTCTGAAATACTTTAGATGATCAGAGACCATCTATATCATGTGTCTGAACTGAGTTCCTGTTGGGCTCACTTCAGACAGATATTTCAGACATCCCTCTGAATATATTCTTCTATAATACTTCAACCTACACTAGAGACGTTTTAATGTTATGTTTGTATGAAAACTTGTTTTATTGAAATCCTTGAGATAAGCTTGTTATGAAAAGTGCTTTTCAATCCCCATCGTAAACATGAAAACTGTAAATAAAAGAGATTAAGGGATGATTTTTGCAATGTTCACACTAGAGGAACAATGTGACCACTCAAAGATGATTTTCACACTAGAGGACCCAAAGATGATTTTTGCAAAATTTTCCAGTGTAAAATTATATTAGTTCAACATAAAAATGGCAAAAGAATGGCATCTGTTCTAGAAAAAATTAACAAAAATTGGATAAAAAAATTGGTATTGGTTTGACCAAAAAAATTCCATCTCTTTGACAAAAAAGGTTGACAAAAAAATGACTAAAAGAAAATCTAAAAAAAAGGCATCAGTTCCACAAAAAAAAAAAATCCACAAAAATGACATCATTTCAACAAAAAATGGCATGAGTTCAAATACTTCTAATATTATGAAGGGCCACTTAACAATATCACTTATATTTTTAAAAATAAGAAAGGATCTAATGAAAACTATTAAATGACCAGTTCAACAGGTATCAAGTATTCAATCTGGACCCTTGAATATTTTAATAATACATCTAATGGCTACAAAGCTGTGAGATATCGGTGTACTTGACATTAGACGTTTCCTATTTAATTATTTATATATTTATTATGAATTATATTTTATTTTTAAAACATTTCTATTATGACCAACATGCCAATTTATTGACTCGTGCGTTCGTACGAGCACTTTTTCCCGTCTAAACGAGGTTAGTAATGTAATTTAACATGCTAATTAATATGATGCCTTTAATGGAGAGAGAATATGCCAATCAGAATTAAGTTTTACGGTATGTATTTCTCACCCACTCATTCTATTTCCTCCACACTAATAATATAATTAATTATTTTAATAAATGTGGTGTCTTAATTGGACAGAAAGTGTAGCAATTATAATTCAAAATTTAATTAGACACTCTTTAGGAATTGGTTAGAAAAACCTATTTTCTTTCCCTCTCTTAAAACCTACTTCATCTTCCTTTTGTTCCCTCATCTTCCATGTGTAACGCCCCCGAGCCACTTGCAGGAGTGATGAGCGTCCCCACAAACCAACACGAGTCTTTCCAGTATGTGTTGTCCTCACTTGCACATTTTCCGGGAAACTTCCCAGAAGGTCACCCATCCCAGAATTGCTCCAAGCCAAACACGCTTAACTATGGAGTTCTTATGTTATGGGCTTCCGAAAAGAAGATGCACCTTATTGGTATAGTTCTCCACAACAATTTCCTTTAAGTTATCATCAACTGTACAGTCTCATACCTGCACAGCCTCTGGATCCCTCTCATCCAGGTGTGGGTTCGGTTCATCCATGTGTCCCTTTTTGCTTAGAAGGCCGCCAGGAGCCGCTCCCTGTTCGTGCCTCTTTGTACCGGCTATCACTTCCCGCCCTCATCAGCCTCTGGCTCTCACAATGCAGCTAAGGTAGTTGCATGATGTTTTATTTATACATGACGCGGGAATAAATCTTTATATAAAGTTTATTAATATATAAATATTAATTTAGTATGAGGATTATAAAAACTAAATATAATTTTTAAAATATGTATCTACTGCTCAGTTTAGTAGATAGTAGTTGTATGGCTTTCTTTCTTTGACCTTTAGCTCCTTTTAGTAAAATAAATGCAAATATAATTTGCTAAACGATGAAAAATTTACATAAAATATATTTATATTTAAATAAAAAATATAGGTTTAAATATTTATGTCATGTAGGAATAAAAAATTTCCATAAAAAAATCCATATTTAGATTATAAAAATAATAATATATAAAGAGACAATAATTTAAGAATAAAAATACATCCCACATGTATGACCATTTTAAAGTGGTCGTGCTAACCAACACACTAACATTATAATTTTTTAGTTTGGCAATCATATTTTATTGATATAATTCATTTTTATTTTTTTCTTATAATAACAATATAAATATTAATTTACTATATAGATTTAAGACGTAAATATAATTTTTCTCAACAATGAAAGTTTTACTTAAAATTTATTAATATTTTAAATTTAAAATAAAGGGATAAATACTTATTGCATCTACTTATATTTTGTTATTTTTATTTGTAAACATTCTAAAAAAATTAATTAATAAAAATGACTCACTTTTATTAAATTGAATTATGATTTTTATTGATAAAAAATCATTTTTTATTTTATTATAGTATTTTTTATACATCGTGGGGAATAAATCTTTAAATAAGATTGTTAATATATAAATATTCATTTACTAAATAGATTACAAAAGGTAAATATATTTTATTAGCAAATGTGTTTGTTGTTCAATTTAGTTGATAGTAGTTGTATGATTTTTTTTCTTTAGCCTTTAGACCCTTTTAGTCAAAGAAGTGACAAATATAATTTGTCCGACAATGAAAATTTTACATAGAATGAATTAGTATTTAAATTTAAAATATAGGGGAAAATATTTGTATCATTTATGAATAAATAATTTGCATGAAAACACATTCATATTTAGTTCATAAAAGTAAAAATTTATGAAGACAAAATAATTTAAGAGAAAGAATACACTACACAAAGATGACCATTCTAAATGAAAATAATGGTTTATCATTAATTGCATATGATAAAATGACACCATTAATAGAAATCTTTGAAAAACAATTAATATGTAGGGGTAAAAAGTCTTAGAAAAAGAATTAATAAAATTATTAGAAAAAACAATTAGTAAAAATAATCACTTTTTAAATTAAAAGTTTATTTTATTCATAGATTTTTTTATTTTTCTTATAATATTGTTTAAGCATAAGAGGGAATAAATATTTAGTTTTTGTTATAACTAAGGGCAATTATAACTCTTGACTCCCAAAATGGGTTTCAAGATCTAGTTTCTGCTGATGCCAGAGGGATGTCTTTCCCAAGAGACTGGGCTAATTGCCCTTAGTTTTTCTTCTTTAGTTCCTTTTTTTTTCTCTCTTGTAACCAAAAAAAGGGGAATAAATATTTGCATAAAATTTATTAATATTTAAATATTATTTTAGTACATATATTGTAACCGGTATATATAATTTTCTCAATGGTAAAAATTTTACATAAAATTTATTAATATTTAGGGATAAATACTTATTACATGTAAGAATTAAAATTTGGTATGGAAACACATTAATATCTAGATAATAAAAGTAAACATATGTGCAAACATAATAATTAAAGAGTAAAAATACACCAATCATTCTAGATGAAAGCAATGGTATTTAACTTATAATAACTAAAATGAATACCTAATTTTGAAAGCAAGAATTATTTCAAGAAGTAATGTTGGAGGAAAAGTCTGTCATATAATTATCACTAATTACATTTGATAAATGGATACTTTTTAAATTTGAACATAAAATTGTACCAAAAAAAATTTTCAACATAAAATAATTGTTTCTCATTGTTATTTCATTTGTAATAATAATAAATAAAAAATAAAGGATAATTATTTAAATTATAGACTAAAAATACATGAAAAGTATTAATAATAAATTTTTCAAGTACTTGAGTTGAGTTTACTTTTGTGTTTTAATTTTAACATAAAAGCATGTCAATTTTTTTAAAATTTATTATGTATTTAAACGTTAAATAATATTATTTAATGATGTATTCTCTTTATAAATCATAATTAATAAATAAAAATACTATTTGTATTGATTTTATTCAACATATTGACCCATGTGAACACATGGGTACCCGGACTAGTATATATATATATATACTAGTCGTGTACCCGTGTCTTGCACGAGGCATTGTGTCGTATTAGACATACAATAATAATTTTACAAAAAAAGACATACAATAATTTTTAAATAAATAGAATTCATAATATATGAAAGTTAAAAATTACATATTAACGTGAATGATTATTTTTCTCTATTCATATTTTATTCTTATCCCAACCTCAATTTTTCATTTGCACAATATATCCTAACAAACTCAAGCTACTTCCCTTTCTCCTTTATTCCACCCCAATATGTAAATTTTTTGGATTTAATTGGTATACACCGTCCTGAGACCGAGAAGAACACTAGTCCAACTTTTTCCATAGAAGGAGGTGTTATTAAATTCAATGATGTGTCAACACATCATTGGATGTCTGTGAAAAATTTCTTTACACTGACAGTGTATATATATTAAATTCAAATTTTTTTATATTGTCCGTATATATCCATTAAATCCTATTTTAAATTATATTTATAAAAGAAGTTAAAAACTATAGTAACTTTTAAAATTATTTTAATTTATTGATTACATAATGTTTTCCAAAAAATGATTATCTAAACATTCTAAAAGTTTCATAAGTACATTTTTTAAAAAAAAGGAACTATTATTATTTTTTGTAGTTTATCAAATAATTTTTTATATATCACATTTTTTAATGGGATAACTAACTCTTTTTAAAGGTTGATAACTATTTGTCCTATAATTGCTCCCCCTAACTCATTTATGTAACTGAAAATATGTCTCACCACCATTTTCAATCATACTCTCTACCGACTCTTTTTTCCATGGAAGTCATATTTAATTTTTTTGTACATATCCATTAAATTAACTAATTTTTTAAACTTTCCCTCTCATATTCATTCACGTTAATATTGACTAATTTTTCTCTATTCATACCGAACGAATTATCCATTAAATTCACCCCATTTCATACCGAACGAATTTTTCTCCAAAGAAATTCACTTATGATTAATATTCCTCACTCTCATTTATCAAATAGTATTAAATTAAATGATTACATATTTTATTCCTAACACACTCTTATATCTTATTGTCTTTTATATCTTTTTATTTATTTGAAAAGATTTTATTTTATTAGATTTGTTATCTGATCTATAATAAGAAATTCATTTAATATAATATATAATCTGTTATCTATAATGCCTATGGGATGGCCCTTAGTGAGATTTTTTCTATTGCTTATGGAATGCCTCTAGTACATACATGATGTAAAAGAAATATGAATGGCCTTTTAGGGTATTATTTCTAGTGCTCGAAGAATGCATCTGGTATAGGATAAAACTTTAAGATTTTTGGAATTGTTTTTAGACGTAACGTTCATTATTTTATTTTAAGGTTTAAATTCAAATAGACCGAACTATAATATTTATTTCTAAACACCAATAATTTCCTTGCCAACTTATATATGCTCCCATTTGGCAATACAATTGAATAGAAATAAAATTTTATGGGTTATAGGCAATGCTCAGTTCATCAACCACTTAAAAATTTGCTAGCTAGTTTTACCCATAACCAAATCAAATTTTAATTTTCTATCAAGTGAAATTTTGTAAAACAACTAAGTTGTTGCAACAAATACAAAAGAGAAGTCACCAATTAAAGAAATTCCGCAACATTATCAATAATTCATTTATCATTGTCAACAATAAAATTAAAAAAAATACAAAACTCAAAACCCAAATGAAGATGGTCATAACCAATCACAATTTAATTTTTTTCAAATATTTAGTCGGGACTTTGACATTTGCAAAACATGAAAACTAAGAAACGCTGTTCTCGATCCTAGGTCACAAAGACCCTTTAAACAAAAATAGGAAACCCACATAAGAACACTAATTAAATAATTATAATAATTACTATTAACGTAATTATAAAATACTTTTTAATATTATTTTAAATTTCATAGTATATTTTTATTTATCTTATAAACCTTTTTTTAATACATTTAAACTATTAAAATGACCTTTAATATTGATATTTGATATTTTAACATAATAATTTACTATAATTATTATAACAAAAGTTGTACATTTTTTAAGTGTTTGAGTATGTTTCAAATTTCATATTTCATTTTTAATTTTTTGAAATGATTTTCTAAATTATTTTAATATGTTACAAATTTTGTATTATATTTTTATTTATGTTATAAACTTTTTTTTTAATATTGATTGTTAAAATTGGCTTTAATATTGATGTTTGATATAATGAAGGTATCTATAACTAAATAATTAATACAATTATTATTATTATAATTATTAAATAATTTTTAAGTGTTTGAGTATGTTTCAAATTTCATATTATATTTTTATTTTTTAAAATAAAGTTTTACCTTTTTTAAATTATTTTATTATGTTTTAAATTTCGTATTATGTTTTTATTTAGAGGAGGGTTCAACTTACACTGCTGTAAGTTACACCAAATATTACACCGCTGAATAATTTTTTAATGGATCATTAAATTAACTAATCCACTGTTAGATTGAAAAATACTATCATATAGAAATTGTTATAAACCTTTCCTTTTTAATATTGAAATTGTTAAAAATGAGTTTTAAATAATATTTAATTTTTATATAAAAATAACCATAACTAAATAATTACTATAATTACTACCAACATAATTATAAATTAGTTTTTTAAGTGTTTTAGAATGTTTTAAATTTCTTGTTATTTTTTTATTTTTTAAAAATTATTAGATATGCTTTAAATTATTATTATTTATATTTCTTATTATCATAATTTTTTATTTTTATAGTGATATTTACTTTAATATAATTATTGTAGTTAATTAATGGTGATGTATAATATTAATCATTTGAAATGTCAAGATACTTTCTATTTTTAGAGGTTTTGCCTAAAGGAATTTACTATTGTGCCCTCACTTTAGATTTCATTGGCCACTTTCACTACCTTACTTTTATATATATAAAGATAAAGATATATATATATATACATACATATATATATATATATATATATATATGAGTCAGGATCAGTTGACACTAGGTGTCAAACTGTAAGAGTTACATCACTTAATAACTTTTTTGTAAAATGCGAATTTGTTTAATTCAACCGTTGAATCACATTATATTACCTCCATGATCATGTGTATCAAATTTCAGATAGTTTGGACATTCGTAGATATGTTATCTAATAGTGAACTTTTACTTATATTTTAAGAACATATTATACGTTAAAATAAATTAGTTTAATTATCAATTAGTTTTCGAATTTTATGAAATTTTATAGGCATGATATACTTTATAAGAACTTTCGTTTCAACAGTTGGATTAGTCAAATTCGCATTTTGGTGTAACTATTAAAGTCTGACACCTAGTGTCAACGGATCTTGACTCTCTCTCTCTCTATATATACATATAGGGTGGGGATCAACTTACTCCAGGAGTAAGTCTGGGTAAGTTACTCCGCTTAATAACTTCTTATAGAATGTGAATTTAACAAATCTAACCGTTGATTAATTTGATATTAATATGATGATTATGCTCACCAAATTTTAGATTAATTGGACATTCATAGGTATGTAATTTTAGAGTGAACATTTACTTATATTTTAAAAAGTGTATTGCCCGTTAAATTGAAGTGATTTGATGAAACATCAAATGATTTTTAAATTTTATAAAATTTTGTAGGCTTGATCTACTCATTGAAAACTGTTAATATGACGGTTGGATTGATGAAATTCAATGTTGATAAGAAGTTATTAAGCGGAGTAACTTTACCCAAACTTACTCCTGGAGTAAGTTGATCCCCACCCATATATATATATATATATATATATGAGTCAGGATCCGTTGACACCAAGTGTCAAACTTTATGAGTTACACCTAAGTATATTTATAAAACTAATCAATACGCCGGCTTAATTAAAAATTGACAATAAACATGTATTGAATTTAAAAAGTCTAGATATATAATTGAAATTATGAAAAAAGTTTAACACACACATTTTTAGTTTTACACAAACAAATATTTATTAATTTAACATATTAAAAAATGATTTGATAAGGATTTTTTTATGTAGAAATAAGGGTATAGTAATAAAAAATAAATTAAGCATGATGTTTATGTATTATATAAAATAATTGTCTTAAATACATGGCATTAATACATTAATATAAAGTGAGATCATTATAAATGCATGACATTAATGCACTACTATACAGTGTCTGTTTGGTTTACAGTTGAGTAGAATTGATTCTGAAAATCAGTGATTGAGATGAGTGATGCACATTTTACGAAACACATTGAACATAAGTAATTTAGCCTCCGTTTGGTTAAGATTCTAAAACCTCTCAACCACGTTTTGACTGGTCAAAACGTGGTTTCAGTTTTAGCCAGTGTGTTTGGGTAATTTTGGTAGCACAGTAAACCAATTTTTGCACTCCTGTCAACGTGGTTTACCGGAATTGGTTTGTAAAATGATTTTGGCATAATACGTTTGTCTCTTTTACGTATATACCCCTATTAATGATAGCCAACGGTATAAAGGTATCCAAAGGTGATTACGTATAAACCCATTTTGGTAATTTTATATCCAAAAGTGATTTTACTTTATCTCATCCAAACAAAATCAATTTATGTCAACCTACTTTTATAATTAGGTATCCAAACAAAAATCAATTCTACCAAAATCAATTCTACCCAAATCAATTCCTGCAAACTGTAAACCAAACGGGCACTTAAAATCAATTCTTACAAAACCATGGTTTTGAGTTTTTGGAAGCCAAACCAAATAGACTAATAGTGGTTGCCTTCAATTAAGGTGCCCACTATTATACATCTCTCTATTAGGGATGTAACTTACAACCTAAATATGCGGTCCCTCGTGTGCAATTTTTTAAAAAATGAAATTTTATTTTTTTGCAATGGGAACCTTTAGAGAAAAAGGTAGAGGCCACACAACAAACTAAAAAAAGAGACAAGCTTCAGCAGCTGCAAAGAGGTATGAATCTCTTTTTCCCTTCCTCCACTACCTTTACGCGTCTCTCCCTCTCATGTGTCGCTCAACGGCAAGGAACTGCACCAATAACTCGCGGAGGAGAGACCATGTCTCACAGGAGATGTGGCGGACGCGCGTCATTTGCAACAGTACCTTGGCTGAGCGGCGATCTGAGACGACAGGGGCTTAGAGACAAAAGCTTTGCGATTGGATAGTGGAGATGGGAAACGCAGCGGCGACGACCATGGTTGGGTGTTTTTCGACCCAGAGAAAGGACACAACCAACAACAGTGGAGCAACACTCCAGAATTTCATAAACTTCAAGAACTCACTTATGTGAAATTGTTTTACTGTTTGGCCCCATAAACATTTTTTTCCTGTGTTTTTTCTTTCCCCTTTCATTCATTGTCTTTCTTCTCATGTCACACTGTATACTAATGGCCGCAATCATTTCACAATGGTCGCTCGGCGCTATATTTTTTTTTTTTCTTCTTCTTCTTCAACAAACTCGTTGGCCAACAATCCCCAAGTCTCAATTTTTTAACCCTTTTCCCACCACCATTCATCTTTCTCTTTCACTTTTCCACACTTTTTCTCACAATCCACAACCTCAAATGGTGAACCCTCCAATTTCAATCTGGGTCACTTTCCATCACACAAAAGTTCAACCATTCACAACTTCCACCATATTAATTTCATGATCCCCTTTGTTCCAGTGACAAGACCCAAGCTTTTCTCAACCACAAATTCATCATCAAACTCATCTTCAGAATATGAGAGTCAAAGCTAAGTCCATACCCAAGCCAAAACCCAGATTTCAAATACCAGGAGATTGAAAGGCCCACTCCAGAACGAAATCTTGGACAATAAGACATGAGAGGTTCTGGAAGGGATGATGAAAACCATCTATGGTTTGAGCATTGCTGTTGGAGTTCTGGGTACCAAATAAGCTTGAGCTTGAATCACCTATATTACTAATTCTTTATGTTTCTTTTTTGCAAGAAGACCAAACAACAAAAAAATAATTTTTTTTAAAATTTATATATAAAGGGCCGCTTATTTAAGGTTGTAACTTACATCCCTTAATAAAGGATGTATAATAGTGGCCACCTTCAATTAATAGTACGATGACTTCACAAATTCATCAAATAAATTTTTGCCAACCGTCAGATTAAGATACCAAATGGCAAAGAAATCCCACATGTTAAAAAGTAAAATTTAAGTGATACATTTCTCTTGTCAATTTGCTAATTTAAAGTCCAGATGATAGAGTTAAAGAGGGTATTATGTTTATATATAATATTTTTTTCGGTGTATAAGGAAAGCAAATGAAGTTTGAACCTAGACCCTCATGTTAAACTACCCAAACCCCTAACCACTAAGCTGACCTTAGTGGGTTATTTATATATAATATTTGATTGTGTCCCATGATATATCTATCTTCTATTCCTATCATACTCATATTTATAAAAATATAAAGTAAAAAATAATGTGTGTAAAACATAGAGCTGTCAAAACGAGTCCAACCCGTGTAAACCCGGCTCACCAGTGGGTTGGGTTGAAATTTGTTTGGCTCACTAGACCCCGGGTAAATTTGGCCCGACTCACTTAACCCGTGAGCCAAGTCGGGTTTGGGCCGGGCCACCCCGTGTTTTTGGTTAAAAAAGTAAAAAAAATTATAATCAGACACGGGTTATTTTCAAGTAGACTTAGGGATTGTCTATTGAATCAAACTCACAAAACCCTAACAGCTGCGACACCCTTCATTCTTCCCTCACGGCCTCACCCAGTTCTCCGGCCACCCTCATTCTCTTCCCCAGTTCTTCGGCCACCAGACTGCGTGACAGAGACAAAGCCGATCGGCTGCGCGACAGATCCGTTCGGCTGCGTCTTCTTCGCCGTTCATCTACGTCTGCTTCTTTGCTATTCATCTGCGGCCGCGTGTTGGTGTTCTTCTTCGTCGTTCATCTTCTTCCTGTTCGGCTCCGTTCATTTGCATCTTCGTCTTCGCCGGTCATTTGTGTCTGTTTCTTCGTCTTCGTCTTCGTCTGCGTGACAGAGGCACAGAGTTGGATCGGAGTTCAGAGCTCAACTGGAGTTCATCTGTGTCTTCATCTTCGAGATCTGTGTCTTCACTGAATGAATCAGAGTAGAGTAGGAGAGATAGTACTTGAGAAGAAGACCTGAGCTTTTCCAGTTTTTTTTTTTGCAATTTTTCTGAATTTTATTACATTTTTTTTGTTTTTTTATTTCTTTAAATATTTTTTTCTAAAATTAAGCGAGCCAACCCGTGTAACCCACCAACCAGTGGTGGGTCGAGCCGGGTTGGTATTTTTCCAGCTTACCACAAAAGTGAGCCAGCCCGGCTTGACCCACTTTTCGTGCAACCCGTGGTGAGCCAGCCCGCGTGAGCCGGGCTGACTCATTTTGACAGCTCTAGTAAAACACTCATTAAAGAATAAAAGTAGAAGATAAATGTCTGTAATTATAGATAAAACTTTTAGGATTTCTATAGTACCTACTTTCTCATACAATAACTTTGTAAACACTATAGGTTTTTTTTCTTTTATTTTTTCTAAAAAGTAGAAGATAAAAATAACCACACATATAATGTCCCATAATTTTAATAAAAGAAATATGTAATTTTAAAAAACTGAAAAATTTCTCCCAAGTGTCATAATTTTATTGTGTGAAGGGTTGGATACTCCCATGACTACATTACAATTACCAAAATTGTTTTCCTTATTTCTACTTTAAAATGGTTACATTTACTTGAGGTTTAAAAAAGTGTTTTTAAAATTATACTATAAGGTGATTTACTTATTTTAAAAATTTATATAAAATTTGAGTTATTTTTCGTTTGGTTATAATTATTAAAATATAATTACTTTACAAAAGAACAAATCTCAAAAAACTTTTTAAGGTGGTTGTGAGTTTTCAGTTTTTGATTTTTTAAAATTTTCAATCAAGTTTTTATAACTCAAAACTAGAAACTGAAAACTTGTTTTTATGGTTTTCAAAACAGTCATTTTGAAAACCACAAAAAGTGGTTTTCAGTTTTTGGTTTTGAGTTGTAAAAATTCGCAACCACCCCGAACAGGGTATTTTTTGAATTCTGATTTTCTTTTCAAAACATTTACCAAATACATGAAAAAAAAATATTTTTTTCAAAATTTTTTTGGTAAAAAAAATATATTTTTAAAAATAAACGGGCTCAACATCACCCACATACCAATTCGGGAAGGGGCTTTTGTTATTGGGCCTCAATAGCCAACCGAATTATGTAGGGTTTTTATTATAAAAATCAAAACAAAAAAGGCTAGGGTTTTTGGTGGCGTCGTTGATATAAAAAGGAGTCCTTATCTTCTCGATTCGTTTAGGTCTTCTTAGTGAGGGTTACCCTGTGTCCTAAATCACTGAGCTTAAACCAGCTTCACAAAGGTACCGTCTTTACTGCTACATCATTTCACTTCGCCAATTTTTCATTTCCGTTTCGTTCTACCTTGTAATCGGTTTATGTTGTTTCTTAGTATCATCGGTTTATCCAACCATCGGGATTTGACCTTCTTGTACTGTTTACGCATGTGATTATTTCGAGTTCTATTTGATGTTTTTCCAATCTGGACTCTCTCTTTCTCTCTTCTCTCTTTATGGGGTTTTGTAAATGATAAGCTTTTTATTGCAATTTTTTTCATCTACTTGGTGTTTGGTTTTCTAATTTCCCGATTCATATAATTTTATTGCAAAATTTTCCCTGGTGAAAAGTATTGAGATGAAATTATAATCGTTGCTTTGGATTATTTTCTTGAGCTTAGGAGTTACTGATTCAATTGAGGGTTATCATGTGTCGCATTGGGTACTGTTAACATTGTCTCCGAGGATGAACAATAAGTAAAAACTTTCGTTCTTCTGAGTTGTTCCATGCGGAAGAATACTATTGGAGACCTGAACTGAGGAGACTGGTTACAAGATCATTATTCTATATGAGATTGAGATGACTTTGTCCTTCTGATTGTATGATGTGGCTTTCTATGCTGAGTGCATCTAGTATTGTCTATGATGTTAGATATTTTGGTTATTTTTCTGGAATATGGATCATTTGGTGTACATCAACATGCATGTCCGAATTAAAATTGGCATGATTAAACGTGGGATTTTCACCCTGATATGATATACTTTTGTTGAATTCACATTGTGCACAAGAATAAGAGTTGAGCCAAGAAATGCATTCCTAGCTTGACATGTAGTAGTTGTTCCTGTTTTATAGGGCACTCTGGTATCCTTTAAAGTCTAATTGTTTGGTGTCCATATGGAAATAGGAAGCATCAATTTCACTTCTCTGTTATGAATTTGGATGTGTGTTTAAGTTGTTGTAGGCCATTCTATGAAGTCCATATGAAATGTCTTCTGCTGTGCATTAGCATTTGTCATGTATCTTTGAATGATAAAATGTAGCCTGTTTATACCCTTTTCAAGGCTTGTCAATGTAGCATTTGCCATGTATCTTTGATGTGTTACATTGTTTATTTTCAATTAAGGGGGGTAACTGTTAACCTTGTCTCCAAGGATGAACAATAAGTAAAAACTTTCGTTCTTCTGAGTTGTTTCATGCGGAAGAATACTATTGGAGACCTGAACTGAGGAGACTGGTTACAAGATCCTTATTCTCTGAGTTTGAGATGACTTTATTCTTCTGATTGTATCTGTACCTAAGTTAGATCATTGATTTTTTCTCCTGTTGAATCTTAAATTTCTTCTCTTTAGTTTTGTTACTATTCGTTTTTGCATCTTTATAGGCCTTGGTTGTTGGGATGAAATTTATGTTTTTTCTTAATTTGACTTTTGGCCAGATGAATCGGGAAAAGTTGATGAAGATGGCCGGTTCAGTTCGAACTGGTGGAAAGGGTACTGTGAGAAGGTATATTCATATTTGAACCCCAGATATTTTTCCATTCTAATGAAAGTCAGTTTTCTTAGTAGTGACAATATTAGATTTTAACATGCTCTGTTCTTCAAAATACTTTGATAGATCTGTCATTTGTCATTGGAGATAATGCTAGGTGCTAGCCATAAAGAATTCTTGAGTTTATGTTTTGGCTTCCCCCCCTGTCATCCTTAGTAGTTAGTACACCCATATTTGAGGCCTCGAGGGTGTGCAACCAATGCTTAGCAATTTCTCCTTTTTATTGTTTTTTGAGTAACATTATTACTTTTGCTGTTTTGAATCCATTGCTTGAAGACTGTTTCTTTGTTTAACACACACACAGCAGTTGTTTAGTTGAATTTTCTCTTGATATTTTTTCTTCTGTTTATTTTAGAAAGAAGAAGGCCGTCCACAAGACAACAACCACCGATGATAAAAGGCTTCAGAGCACCCTGAAGAGAATAGGGGTGAATGCAATCCCTGCAATTGAGGAGGTCAATATATTTAAGGATGATGTAGTTATCCAATTTCTAAACCCCAAAGGTAATACAATTCCATAATATTTATAGAGCTTTTTTTATTTTTTATGTAGTAGGCTATGTATTGTTTTGATGTTTGGTGATTACTGACTTTGATGTTTTTTTTCTTTCCAGTTCAAGCATCCATTGCTGCAAATACTTGGGTTGTTAGTGGTTCTCCTCAAACAAAGAGTAAGCAACTATATCTTCTTTTTTCTTTATTTAACAAACTGAGCTTGTGCTATTTACTCTAGTAGTCTATTCTATGAGGGAGCATTGCTAACATATGTTGCAAAAGAGTATGAAAATGATATCTTGATGCAGTTAAGGACATGAGCACCATTGTTCAATGAGTCACAGTGGAATATCTTGTTTTATGTTAATGATTTGGAGTATACTAGGGCATTGTTTCCCACGATTTCTAGACTGACAGACTTACTGTAATGTGCTGCTTGATTTTTGTCTGGATTGGCATTAACATTTGACATAAAATTTTCCCTTCTACAGAATTGCAGGATATTCTCCCTAGCATTATCCACCAATTAGGTATGTGGGTTGGATTTTTTTTTTCAAAGTTGTGTTTGGTGTTTCTTGTTCCTCCCAACTTAAAATATTTGGATTATGAAAATGCAGGACCAGATAACTTGGAAAACCTGAAGAAGCTAGCCGAGCAGTTTCAGAAGCAGGCTCCTGAAGCAGGTGCTGCTTCAACTACAGCACAAGAGGAGAATGACGATGACGTCCCAGAGCTCGTTCCAGGAGAGACTTTTGAGACAGCTGCTGAGGAGACCAAGGCTTAGGAGTCTTATTGTGCCATCGTTATATATCTCCTGTTTTTGTTAAAAATTATTCTTGATTTTCAAATTTTTAAGTATTTCAGGTGGTGTTTAGTTCTCCTGTTATATACTTTAAAACAGTCCAAATACTCTTTTAACTAAATCCGCTTTCCTTATTTTAACCAAGTATTACTGCTTGACTGCACTCTTGAGTCCTGACTTCTTCTTACTCTTAGATCATTTAAAAAAAAATAAAGAACATTTTACGGCGTAGATTGTCATTTTCCACCTCCATTGATCTAAGTTGTTTGTGCCTCGGTCCTTATATTTAGATTAAAGGATTTTCTATAAAAAGAAAATATGATGAATTAAGGAGATCAACTTTTCTCAAATTGAAATTAAATTTAATTTAATTAGTCACTGTAATTCAATTTTTTTCAAAGTTCTTCCATCTCTTTCTCTCTGTGTGTGAATATATATATATATTAAGGAATGAGGTTTGAGGGGCATTTTCTTGGGATTAGTAGGGTGTGTTTGAGTTTGAGAGGAGCGAAATGGAAGGATTGGACAGAGAGAAGAGGGGGAAAAAACTTTGTAAAATATTTAAATTCATAAATTTACACACACAAAGAGAAGGGTTTTCAATAAACCTTTCCCTCTATTCCTCTTTAAAATTCAACTCATAGATATGTCCTGGTAATTTAATTTGTTAATTAATGTAATCTTTTTGGTGGAGAGTGTGTCTATATTTATTTACTTATCCTTTTATTTTCTTTCCTTTACCTAAATAATGTTATTAAACCTTTTAATAAATATTGGGCATTTGTTGGAGAGAGAATGTAGTAATTAGAATTCAAATTCAAATTTTTGGTATTTACACTCAATTTTGTTATTAACTAGCTGTGGACCCATGGTGATGCATGGGTTATGTAGAGGTTTACTGATATATCTATATATATATGGTATTAATTTAAATGTAAATAAATAAAAAAATTTTATAACAAATTATTATGCTTTGAAACAATATATCAATTGTAAGAAAATCAATGAGAAAAATTGTACTCCAATAATAATTTAAAAGATCCCTCCTTGTATTTTCTACACTTTTATTATGTCTTCATCTCTTCATCCTACACAATAAAACAATTCATATAAAGAAAAAAAATATTAGAATGAATTAAGTAAGCATGTACTGAAATAATTTATCTATTAGATATCTACTTCATATATGGTTTAGGGTTTAGGTAGATATCTTTTCGACAAAAAAAAAAAGATATCTACTTCATATATGTATTTATAAGTCTTTTCTTGACATGTAATAAATTTAAATGGGTGGAAATGAATTTTATTAAATGAAAATGAAAATTGTATAAGTAAAAAGGGGAATTTTATGATAGACCACAAAAAAGTGGTCTATGGTAGACCTTTACTGTAAATAATATAAATTTAAGGGAAAAGAGTATAAAACCACCTTAAACTTTTGCCCTTTTACAAATAGGCACCATGAACTTTTAATTTATCTTAATTAACCCTTAAACTCTTATTATTATTACAATATGTCCATTCATTAATATCAAGTTAAATAATTACCATAACCAATCTCAATCTTTCGAGATTTTTTGTTTCAAATACTAAAAAGACATAAAAGAGTAAAATTTATATATTTTTTATTTTTGAATTATGTCAAATTTCAAGCATATTTGAAATTTTAAAAGCGAAATATGACCGTGTGTTCTTTTAATTTAGAGTTTTTTCCTATTTTTTTATTTTTGAAACTTTATTTATTAAATTTTAATATTTTAAATACAATTTTAAAGGATTGAGATTATATTTGTTAATTTTTTTAATTTCATGCTAATGAAATGACATATTGCAACAATGATGAAAGTTTAAGGATTAATTAGGACAAAATAAAAGTTCATGGTGCCTATTCGCAAAAGGGTAAAAGTTAAGGGTACTTATATACTCTTTTTCCCTAAGTTTAATATTAAAATAATTAATAATATATATTATAAAAATAAATTTACCTTTTATAGTAGTTAAATTAAGGGTCTATGGTAGACCAAAATTTAAGAGGGTCTACCCTAAAATCCACCGAGTAAAAATGAGAGTGAAATTCTTACTAGTTATTTGCATATCTTTAATATTATATGCTTTTACAGAATTCACCAATGCCAAAGTAAAGTGTATGTATAAGGAAAAGAAATAAATAAATAATAGTATTTTAATATTATACATATATATAAAATTAATATGAGCATCAAATCGTAGCATGTGTAGAGTTGCCAAAAGGGTACACTTCTCCTGATCTATATATTAGTATTAAAAATGCAATGGAAATAAAAAAACAAAGCATAAGTCATATTGTAATAATATTTAAGGTTTAAGATACTGACCTATTATAGATTTTGGAAGATCTCTTTGAAGACAACATTGACAGTGGTGTTTAAGGCTCTTCCTTCTTTATCATGTATCAATATCTTTAACCTTTGTTTGCTTTGAACTCTAGATATTGCAACATATAATTGTCCATGACTAAACACTAGTTTAGGTAAATATAAACCAACACTGGTTAGTTATTGACCTTGAGACTTATTGATAGTCATAGAATATGAAACAACTAAAGGGAATTGTCTTCTTATAAGCCTAAAAGGCCATGGTGATTGAGAAGGAGACATAGACATTCGAGGAATGTATGTCAAATTCCCAATATTCTTTCCCGATATGATCTTGGCTTCAATTACATGATTTGTCAGCTTTGTCACGATTAATCGAGTACCGTTACACAATCCTTCAGATTGGTCCAAATTTCTCAACAACATAATTGGAGCACCAACTTTCAATTTGATTTTGTGATTAGGTGGACCTGAAGTTTGATGTTGGTTTAAAAACTCAGGAGTAAGTGCCTCAAATGCAGGATTGTTAAGTGCTTTTGCTTTGTCAGTTGAATAAGAGGTTAGATATTCTCTCTCATCACCTAAAATAAAAAAATATTAATCATCAGTTTTATGAACTTCAATAGTTAATTCTTATCATAGTTTATATATTCATATAATCACCTGATATCAATGAAAGAACATAATTATTAATTTGATCAACAATCTCAATAGTTAATGCTAAAATTGCTCTTGATTGTAGAAAGTCTACATTTAAGTATTGTTGCACCAAGTCAGGATATGCATTTTGAACTATAGCATTTAGAGGATTGTCAAAATCTGTGATTAGCAATGTTTCAGGAATTTGTATTGTGACATAACCATCATTTGACTCACCAACTTTTCCATCTCCAACATCTAATATCTACTGTGAAAACTCTTTGAGATCTTCTACATTGGGATTGTTTACATCATTTTGTAGACGCATATTTTTTGTGAGTGTTAATATACGACAATGGTCCCAAAGGCAAGAAGCATTACTACTTGCATTGACAATGTCTGAACGAACTCTTCTTGGTACCACTGGGAGAATTTGCCTAAAGTCTCCTCCGAAAACAATGACATTTCCTCCAAAATGTGAGCTTGTATTATTAGAATGCTTCATAATGTATTTGAGACTTTTGTCTAATGCTTCAAAACAATATTTATGCGCCATTGGAGCTTCATCCCATATTATTAGTTTTGTCATTTTCAATAACTCAGCTAACTCACTTCCTTGGTGTATATTGTAAGTGGAGTTCTCCATAGTAGGAACTGGAATAACAAACTTTGAGTGTGTTGTTCTTCCTCCAGGTAATAATAGAGATGCTATGCCACTTGAAGCTACAGTCAAAACAATTTCACCTTTTGAACGTAAGGCGGATGCCAATGTCTTCCACATAAACGTTTTTCCAGTATCTCCATAACCATAAAGGAAAAACATTCAACCACGTTGCTCATTCACATTTTGCATAATTTTTTCAAATATGGTTCTTTGCTCATCTGCAACAATAAATAATTAACATTAAATAAACATTTTCTAAATTTAATATTTTAGCTATTTACCAATTTTGTACTAATTTAGAGTTTATTGGTAGAAATACGATATATTACATGTAAGAGGATTGAACAAATTATTGAATTGCTCATGCAAATTTGTTCTATCATGATCAAGCTCAGCATAAATAAGTTTATTACCCAACTGATTTGGTATATTCCCTTTTGGATAAGGCATTGATGGATAATTTTTAACACCTTTTCTATTTAATTGCAGTAGCTCCTCAATTTTTAAGAGTTAAATTTTGTAGTTTCAAATCATTAAGCTACAAGTCTGAAAACAAATGAAATGTCAATTGATAAAGAAACATGTTAATTTATACATAAATGATTTTGATAAAGCATTATATATGTAGAATAATATAAAATGAAAAAGTGTTTACCTTGATTGTTGGATATTTTCCTTTGTTCATAAAGAATACAATCAGCTAACCATTGCCAAGTTTGTCCCTATACATGCTTTGGTCTATTAATTCTATTTGAGATAAGCATTGTCACATAATTTTCGTAAATAATGAACAGATCCCCAATCTTTGGATTCTCTGATAGCTTCAACATATTCTTTATCATCTTCTAAAATTGCTCTGGTCTATTAATGCTATTTGAGATAAGCATTGTCACAAATAATTTTCGTAAATAATGACCAGATCCCCAATCTTTGGCTTCTCTGATAGCTTCAACATATTCTTTATCATCTGCTAAAAATCCCATTGTAAAACATGCCTCCCTAAAACTTGTATACATAATATTACCAATATGATAGTTAAGAGTTCAAAATAGAGGATAAAGTGTATAAGAAAAAGGATAGCTTTTGTTTTGTTGGGATAAGATAAGCAACGTCCAGTTTTTCTGTTTCATTCTTAAGATAGATATCAATCTGTCTTGTAAAAGATAGCTTCTATTTTGTTATACAAATTATTCTCTATTAGTTCAACTCTAGCACGATAAAAAATATTTAAAAATTTTAACAACATTCTTAGCCTCAATGCTCTTCCAGTCGTGATTAGATTTCTGATACTCCTCTTGTCTTTTGAAAAAAAAGATTTAAATATTATCTCTCGTGAAAACTAAATTTTTATCTTTAATTTATTTTTAATTAATTTTTATCTTTTATATGATTCAAAGTTGAATGTGATGTGTTTTTCTGTTTCTACCTCATGTGATAATAGAACATATGCACAATGACACTTTCCCAATTAATTAGTATATCAATTTTATTTTATTTTTTGAAGTGTCACTTCTATGTTTTTAGAAACAGTTTTAGTTGGATTTTGTTGAAATTAGTCATTTGAAATTAATTAAAAAATAATGATAAAGTTAGTTTAAAATAAAATTAGGCTCACACTACAATTTCAGTTAGAAACTCATGTTTCTAATCCACTGTGTCTACATGTAAATCCTCCTTTTGATTCATAATACCATAAAGCTACCATTAAACTAAACTAAACCAATGATTTGGGTTGGAACTTGGGAGGGTCTTACTTTCTATAATCTATACAACCACAGAATGGAAACTGCCTCTGCAATACCTACCCACCAAGGCTCAACACACTTTCAGTGACAAGGATTCAATAATTTTAGTCTAGGAAATGCTACATTGCCACTTAATATATATACCATCTTTATTTTAGTGCATAGCTCATAACTGTTGTAGATGTGGCTATATCAATTTGAGAAAAGGAATAATTAAGTGACACTAAATTTAAAAGGGCCTGTGGATAAGTAGTAATACTAAAATGCAACGTTTCATTAGCAAGTACTTTAGTGGCACACACTTATTTGTCTGCAACATAAAAACATAGGAATGCATGATAGGTTGGGCTTCTTCTGAAATACTAATGGAGTAATAACAAGCACTTCTGTGCACTTTCTGTTCATAATAGAGATAAGTGGAGGAATAATAGGATGCTTGGTAGCTAAACGTTAGATGGGGTTTATGGATTATCTTCTCTACATAGGTTTCCCACCCTCCGGGTGTTTAGGTTGTAAAAATATAAATTTTGTTGTTAATCCAAATGCATTACCATTAAATTATAGCTCTTTTATTACCTCACATTCTGTTGTTAATTCTCTCTGCAAAGATAAACGTTTCAAGGAAATATCTAGTCATGTTTTCATATTTCTTCATATTATCTTTCTCAAATAATTGTTCTATCATGATTGTTAACTTATTCATTAATAGGAGTTGAATCCAGAACATAGTAATCATGAAACTGTTACATATAAGATTATTCCAAATTCTGTACTAAATGTTAATCATGGCACTGTACAATATACAACTATAAATTGTTTGCTTCCCGCAATTGTATTGGAAATTGGGCTCAACAGCTCCCCTTGTCTGAACTCTGAAGTATATATTTCAAATAGCAATTGTTCAGATGCATTGTTAGCAACCTTCCGTATCATGTCCGAGCCAGGCCAAGTTATTTGTCTATAGTAAGTTAACTTGTGCTGCAGACTTGCTGTGTGGAGTGTTTTTCTCTGTGCATTCACATGGTCACCTGGGATAAAAAGAGATACGGGACATAGTAGCGATTAAATCAGGTACATTGAGAGGGTAAAATGGGTCACCACTCAGAGTTCCATGGTATTCTCATCTAGGAATGGTGGATTAGAGGAAGCAACAAGATCCTCCTCCTTCGTTGTTAGCATTTGTAGTGTCTTTGACATGGTTCGTCATAATGTAGGGACCTCTTGGGTGCATAGAAGTCCTACGTGAACCACTCTTAAAATCTCATTCTTAACATCGCTATTGTGGTCATCATGCAACTGTAGATTTGGATCAAATAATTGTTTGGCAGTCCCTGACTGAAAATGCTTCCATGTTTGATGTTGCCAGATTAAATATTAGACAAAAAGAAAAAAATAACAGTAGTTAGTTCAGTAATCAATCCTGTCTTAACCATGATTGATGTACAGTTGAGCAATAATCAGGACAAAACAATCAAGGAATATGCAACTGACCACTGTAACTAAGCTGTCTGAACACTCTGATGCTTTGCTCATGTTGTTCTGTCTACCAGTAACTATCTCTAGCAACAACACTCCAAGACTATATACGTCTTCCTTTTCTGTTAATTGACCATGAGCTAGATACTCTGGAGCCATATACCCCTTGCAGGTCCAGTAAAAAAGAGTACATGACCATTTTAGATGTAACACACTGTAATTTCTGCAATAGCACTTGGCTCTTTGGCTCGTACTTGCTTTGCATCCAATAGGATGTTGCTGGATTTTATATCTCTGTGAATTATCCTGATTTTGGAGTTCTCATGCAGGTAAGTTAATCCTTCAGTTGTCCCAATGATAATTTCATATCTCTTCTCCCAGTTTAGTTCTCGGCCCTTGTTTTTATCTGCCATGCATAAATTGAGAAGTATTATATTTAATTCACATTATGATATATTGATAATCACTTAATGGTCAAAGTGAGGCGTTTTTAGACAATTGCAAAATTGAACAAACGTGAAAATTGTCTAAATTACAGCCTATGGAGTGTCATTTTCAGATCTGATCAAACATGAATATTGTCATTTTAAGACATTACCAAAAAGGTAGCGATCAAGACTTTTATTGGGCAGAAATTCATATACAAACAGGCTTTCAGGCCCCGAACAACTGCATCCCAACAGTCTGACTAGATTTTTGTGTTCCACACCACTAATTATGTTGACTTCATTGTAGAAATCTGCTGCTCTATGTGTGTTGTTGAAATATAACCTCTTGATAGCAATCTCTCTTCCATCAGCTAGAACTCCCTGCAACAGCAAATTGTAAGAGTGGCTTTGATATATAAATTACAGGAATATAGGTCTCAGAGAAGAGATATACTTTATAAACTGTTCCAAATCCTCCTTTCCTTAACTTGTTAGTTATTGTCATGAAATGATCCAGTAGCCTTGTCCAATGTAGAGTACTTGAAATTCAAGCTTTTGTACTGAAGAGTCTTAGCTAACTTTTCCGCATCATTTGAACATGGAAACCAGAATTATCATTGAGATCAGTAAACATAGTTTGATAGTTGCTAGCAGAACATTTGTGACCTCACTAACTTTAAAAACTAAAATTACTGTTGCTTTTTAATGGATATCCAATGGAGAGCTTGAGCGTTTTGTTCTCTCACATAACATAATTTACCATAGGAAATAGGAATTCTTAAAATACTGGGGGGGGGGGTACATAAGAGACTAAGATAGCCTTGTCCTTAATTCTCTCTTCTTGTCCTACTTGTACTCAAACTTCATGTTCAATTATAATCAACTCCCCCTGTCACCACATAAGCAGGCTATTTTGTCCATATATCTCAGTTAAATTTCTCTTATCAGTCAATAACATAATTTGTAAATTCTCATTTGCAGGAAAATTCTATATGGTTGTATATTGTGCTACAAACATGAGAACCTTAATGATCTACATCCGACAAAAGTATGGAAATCCTCCTATTGTTATCACAGAAATTGGTAATTGTCAAACTCTTATAATTTGCTGAAATTCCAGTGTGCAGTTTAGCATAAAGAAATTTAAGTCCAACATATATTAATTAAATCTGAAATTCCTCTGCCAACAAAACTGAGTTTGTAAGTGAACAATATAATGAAATCTGAATTTAAATATAACCATGAACTACTTAAATCTGAATGTTTAGTGAACAAAAGGATAATAAATAATTTTATTTTCCTAAAAAGTTAAAACACACTTTTAATTTATTTGTCAAATCTCTTGTGAGATATAAATGTATTTTCTATCATATTACATATAAGTGACATGCTTGCTATAGAAAATATTTTGAAAGCTACTCTGGTTTTACCTACATTAGATCATCATTCCTTTTGAACAGATCCAAGGTATGGATTCTCATTCTACTTGGGTTTTCAGTCAAAGAAATATGCCTCCCTGATTTTTTTATTGTTCTAATTTTTATTGTCTCAGTGATCTTAAGCAAATTTTTAATCGGAAGAACTTCATTGAACTTTTAAATGATGGCGTTCAAATAGTGGAGTCTCTACCGAGTCTCTACCATCCGAACTTGAAGCTATTAAACCAATTATAAATCTATCCTCTAACATATGTAAGGGCAAAAGGACAGTTATAAAAATTTCACATGTTAAGTTTGTATTGAACATGTATAGCATATGATTACTCTGCATCTCATGTCTGGATTATTGTTGCTTGAATTTTCTCTCTATTTTTTCTCATTGTTCATAAATTTTCCATTTATTTAATCATCTTTGTGCACACTTATACGTATTTTGTATGTTATAATTACTTTTTATGTGTGGCCCACGTTTGGGCGCTTTAAGATGTGTGTTTTGAGTTAACCAAGTTATGTGGAGTCCTCTTTCATAAGATTTTTGGAAGATTTGCAACAAGGGTGAATATAGGTACTTGTTTTTCCAATTTTGATCTCTGACTTTAAACATCATGCTGTGAGATATTATGCTTTTGAAATGGTTTTTTATTTGTAGGTCGTAGCTCATATTTTTCACCTTGACATGCTATTCTTATACAGATTCTGAATCTCTACTTTCTCTTTTGATAATTTCTCTTTTGTTAGTTTGCATTTATATTTGCTAGGCATAATTTGGATGTCATGGAGAATGATCCTTGAATCTATAACAATAAACTTTTAATTTGACTGCACAGGTTAAAGTCTTCATTTTTGAGTTTTTAGTTGTGCTCGTGTGATTATTTTATGGAGTTTAGTTATGGTTTATGTTGGCTGATTATATTATGTTATGATATTATTTTTGTTATTTTCTTCCTGTAATGAGTGTGTTAATTGTTACGACAACAGGTTATTCAAATGAAAATATATGTATTCCTCCAAAATTTGTTACAGGTATATGAGTTGAATGTGTGATTGATTACATGAAGAAACGAACTGAGGGATAACTGTCCATACCAAAAGAAATATGATTACGTATACTTCTTTGGTTTATGATGAATCCTCCTCTTTCTATGAGCTCCTTATGCTTTCTGTTTCTTTACCATTTTATACTATTCCTTCTTTCCTCACGCCTCTCTCCGTTCTTTCTCTCAATAAATTAGAACTTAGAATGTTATGTCCCATGTTTATATTTTGCATTCAGTTATTTCCCGAACTCCAATTCTAAATTTCTTGATCAGGCTCCATTGCTATTTATATTGTTGGATGATGAGAAAATTTCCGTTGTCCTTTTCTTTTGTAATTCGCCACTCCTTGTTGAAAATTTTGCCAACATGTCACCTGAAAATCAAATGCAAATATGTTGCTCATGCTTTTTCTTTTTTTTTAATTTTCCCTTTTTTTATTGTTTGAGTGAATTTCATGGGCTTCTTGGCCCAAAATAATAAATGGGTTGAATTTGGAAGTTTTCTATTGCCTGTTTCTCACTGTGTTTCTGACTATGTACTACAAGTCTTTGGTAATTAGTAATTACATCTGTTGTTGGACTATTTTTGTATAATCATCATTAGGGGATAACCTTGCTGCTGGACTGTGTTCTTTAGTTTTTGTTTTATTTGGCAAGTAAACAAATTAGCTAGCACTTTGGCTCGCAACATTGAAGATAAACTATTTTCCTGCATAGGGGGGTTTCTTTGTTTTTTCTTCTGTTGGCTTGGTTTTGTTTTTTAATCTTTTGCTGTCTCGTGCTTACATTATTGTATAGGTTGAGGTAGGGGTTAGATTGGACTAGGTTTGGATTGGGTTGGATGGGTTGGGTTTGGGTTGAGTTGGGTTTAGGTTGGGTTGGGTTTAGGTTGTGTGGGTTGGATTAGGTTGGGTTAGGATTGGAATGAGTTAGGTGGGTTGATATTGGTTAGGGTTTGGACTGGGTTCAAACCCCTCTGAAGCACGGACACTGCCCTGGAAGGGAGTGTCCCCATATCCGAAACGTTTGGGACACGAACGCTGCTACAATGCGTCTCTGACGCGTGTCCGAAGCCAAAAAATGTGTCGTGCAAACAAAAATTTTTCTTCCGGAATTGGACGCGACTGAGATGCAGCTGGACACGGCTCCATAAGGAAGATGGACGTGGCTCCACTCAATCCGGATTTTTGGTAAATGTCAAAATTAATTATTTAGAATTAAATATTATTTATAAATCAAACCTTTTTCAAACTTCAAATAAAATAGGTTTAGAAACGTTTCCTTCTCACGCATGACTTTTTGTTTATGTTCCATCTTCTTCACGAGACAACTCTAAGTCTCCAACTACAATCGCAAGCAAGAGACCACGACTATTCACATTTTGTTTCTGCGTCTGCGTCCTTCCGTCCTCCGTTCGGCTGTCTAGCTTCTCTTCTCAAGGTAAAAAATATTTTCTGCGTTCAGTTCTTTTTCTGCTTTCTGTTTCTGCGTTCTGTTCTTTTGCTGCATTATGTTTTGTTTATGCGTTTTGCGTTTTGCGTTCGCCGTTCAGTTCTTTTTCTGCATTTCGTTTCTGCGTTCTGTAATTTTTCCTGCATTTTGTTTGCTTTGATTTCTTTTTTTTTTATCGATGTTTCTTTGATTTTTGTTTGCTTTATTTCTGCGTTCTGTTCTTTTTCTGCGTTATGTATCTTTGTGTTGGTCCTCCCATTCTATTTCTTTGTGTTTCTATCTGCTTGCTTTATTTTCTTGCTATGTTTTCTACATTTGATTTATTTTTTGCGTTTATTTTTCATTGTAGAGATGAGTTGTAGTCAAACACAACAACAAAATGATGACACCAAACCTCTTTGGAATTATATGACAAAGATAAAAAATGTAGGTGGTTTAGGAAACTTTGAAATTTAATGCAAGCTTTGTGACTTGTCTTTTAATGGGTCTTACGCTAGAGTAAGAACACATCTGTTGAAGATCATAGGAAAAGGTGTTAGAGGTTGTAAAAGGTTAGCACCCCAAAGACTTGTTGAGTTTAAAAAGATGGATAATGAAGCTGCATTAAGGATAGACAAGTCAAAGGCGAAATTTGTTTCTTTGCCTCCGGTGTCACCCATGGAAATCAATATTGGTGTTGACCCAAAAAAGAGAAAGACATCTGATGCTTTAGAAAATGCCTTTAACATGCAAGCTAGAGAGACATTAGACTTTGAAATTGCTAGGATGTTTTACTCTACTGGACTGCCTTTCCATTTAGCAAGAAGTCCTCATTTTAGAAGGGCGTTTTCTTATGCAGCCAACAATAGTATAGGTGGATACCAACCTCCACGTTACAATAAGTTAAGAACAAGCTTGCTTTTAAATGAGAGAACATGTGGAGAACTTTTTGGAGCCAATAAAACATTCATGGAGTCAAAAAGGTGTGACCATTGTTAGTGATGGGTGGATTGATCCCCAAAGAAGACCCCTTATCAATATCATGGCTATGACAGAGAGTGGACCAATGTTTCTGAAGGCTGTAGATTGCTCTAATGAGGTGAAGGATATAGATTTTATTGCCAAGCACCTGAGGGATATAATTATGAAGGTTGGCCCCTCAAATGTGGTGCAAATTATGACTAATAATGCATCAAATTGCAGGGCTACAGGTTTACTCATTGAGTCTGATTTTCCTTCCATCTATTGGACTCCTTGTGTTGTGCACACCATTAATCTTGATTTGAAGAATATTTGTGCAGCCAAGAATATAGAAAAAAATAATGTTGTTTATGAAGAATGTTCTTGGATCACAAAAGTTGCGGATGATGCCTTATTTATAAAAAACTTTATTATGTGTCACTCTATGAGACTATCAATTTTCAATTCATTCAGTTCATTGAAGTTACTTTCTGTTTCTACAACACGATTTGCTTTCACTATAGTGATGCTCAAGAGGTTTAGACAATTGAAGCAAGGACTTCGAGAGATGATCATTGGTGATCAATGGTCTTCTTACAAGGAGGATGATGTTGGAAAGGCTACATTTGTGAAGGAGACATTGTTGGATGATGTTTGGTGGGATAAGTTTGATTACATACTTGCTTTCACAAGCTCCATCTATGATGTTCTTAGAAAAACAGATACCGAAGCTTTATGTCTCCACTTAGTATATGAAATGTGGGATTAAATGATTGAAGAGGTAAGGAAGGTCATATATCGCAATGAAAAAAAGGTGGAGAGTGAAGAATCAACTTTTTATAATGTAGTGCACGCTATATTAATTGATCATTGGACTAAGAGTAACACACCTCTTCATTGCTTAGCTCACCCTTTAAACCCAAGGTAATAAGTTATATTTAATTCCTAAATTCTTAAATATATTTCTATTTGTTATTTAAATTTATAATCATATTTTTTTATATTGTAGATATTATAGTCATGAATGGCTAAGTGAAGATTCCAATAGTTAGGCCACACCGAACTTACTCGGGAAAGGATGAAATGCTTTAAAAGGTATTTTGTTGATGCGGAAGTAAGGAAACAATTGAATGTAGAATTTGACAACATCACTGATGGAAGAGAGGGCTTTGATGATATTGACTCTCTAAATGATAAGGGTAAGATGGATGCAAAATCTTGGTGGCTTGTTCATGGTGCTCATACTCCATTACTTCAAAAGGTTGCCCTTAAACTACTTGGGCAACCATGTTCATCTTCATATTGTGAAAGAAATTGGAGCACATACTCTTTTATCCATTCCATGAAGAGAAATAAGATGACACCACATAGGGCGGAAGATTTAGTATTTTTTCATAGCAATCTCTGTTTTCTTTCAAGGAATTATCCACAATATCAACAAGAGGAAACTAAATTGTGGGATATAGCGGGAGATGAGTTTGATTCACTTGATGAGTTTGGAATTCTTGAAGTTGCTAATTTGTCACTTGATGAACTGGAGCTAGAGGTTATGTTTTTCAATGATGATCAAGAAGGAGGTGAAAGGCGTTAAATAGTTAGATCTATTTTTAGACAAAGTGGCAATATTGTAAAATGATGCCTCTTGGTATTTTTTTTGTTAGGCTCATTATCATAGGAGTTAGCAAGTTATTTTTATAGACGTGATTCATTTTGTTTTGAATTTATTTAGTAAAAAGACAATGTTTCTTTAAAGGTGCATCTCAACCGCTTATTTTAATTTAATTTTAATCTAAGGGTTGTTATTTAATCCTCTCATCTCTCACAATAACACTCCTCTCACCTGATATGCTCCATATATATATATATATATCAGTGTCCCCATATCCTATATTTTGGACATAAGCTGTGTCCGTGTCAGAGTCCATGCTTCATAGATGAAAGGTCAAACTTTTACATGAGGTGTTAGAGAATATATCCTATTTAGGGAAATTAGAAAACTGTGTTTAGGGTAAGTAGGAAACTACATTAGGTGTTGATTTGTATAGTTGTATTTCCTTATTTTGTACAGGTCTATGTTCCCTTATTCTGTACAGGTTGTATTTCCTATGTTCCTTTATTAGTGGGTGTACCCCATGTATATAAATATTAAGCTGCTGAGGTATTTTCCTCAAGCAATTCAACAATCCTATTCTCCACCTTAAGATGGTATCAAGAGCTCACCTCTTGTGGGCTTGATAAAAAAATTAAACCTTGACCGTTGTCCGCAATCCCTCTCTAACAGTCCTGACGTCCAGCCACCGTATGGCCACCAACCACTGTCCAGCCACCGTCCAACAACCATCCAACATTGTCCGGCCACCATACAGTCACCGTCCGGCCACCGTAATGTCAACAATAGACACAGAAGGTGTTGATCTATTGATTCCCCAAAACTCTGCCATCGTATGCTTTTTCACGCGCCGCCACCGTCCGTTGCTCCTGTCGGCGCGTGTAAGCCACGCGCCACCTTCCAGGCCTCCATTTGCTTCACCGTCGGTCTCGTCAGGTTCGTCGGCGCCTCTTCTGTCCGTTTTGGGGGTTATATACCCTAAAAGTCAAAACTCAGTCCGTTGGTCTTCTTCGTAGTTGCTATAATGGCGTCATCCACATCTGATTCTGAGCATGAGGATCCTGTTCAGCACGAAAACCAGGTTCAACCAACATCTCAAAATCCTTCCATCTCTTATAGCTTCTCATCAGGTACACCTACAATCACCTCGGAAAACTGAATGGAAAGAATTACCTTGCTTGGTCAGCTTCTGTTGAACTCTGGTTTCTAGGTCAGGGTCTTGTTAATGACCTAAAGATGTCAGTGTCTGAAATTCCTTTGAAAAATCAGAGTCAATAGAAAAGTTAGATTATGAATTGTGTTCCATGTTATGGCAATCTGTGGAATCCACTACTTTGATAAATCTTAGGGCCTTTAAAACATGTTTCACTTTTTGGAGCAAGACTCGGAACCTGTTTGCTAATGATATTCAACGTCTGTATGACTCTGCTAAAAAATTGGCATCCGTCAAGTAAACAGATCACGATATGTTAACATTTATTCCACAATTACAAGCAGTTGTAGAAGAATTGAAGATGTTCTTGCAAGCAGACACTCTTCGGGGCCTCCAGAATAAATTAGAAAATTTGTATGTGGTAATGGCCTTATGAGCCATGCATTCTGACTTCGACCTTCTTCGTGATCAAATTTTGACCGCACAAGAAGTTCCTACCATGAAAATCTTATCACTCGTCTGTTGAGAATCCCTTCACCCAAAACCTCTAATTCTCATGTTAGCACAACTGATGGATCTGCAATGATGACCACTTTAGGTTTTCGTAGAGGACGTGCAATCCGTGGAGGAAGAGGTGGTCAAGGAGGTCGTGGAGGCCGAGGGGGGAAATCGTCCCTATTGCATGTTAATTATCAATTTTATGTTATATTTTTCCTTTTTATTTTTTTATTAATTTAAATTATTTTGTGTTCTCAATTTAGTTGTAAGATAATAAATATTGAAAAATCTTCTTATGTGTAAGACAATATAAGAATTTTTTTTCTTGTACTTTTGTTATTAGAGTATATGTATTCAATATTTGATTCATAAGGTTAATTATTTTTTTCAATTTTTTATATAACTAATTAATATATATATATATATATATAAGGTTATAATAAATATTTACTTGTATATATTAAATAAATTATATAATTTAAATATATTTATTTAATGTGTAAACATAAAAAAATAAGAAAAAAGTTCCATGCTAAAACGGTATCATATGATTTTACTAGATTTGTTGTCATTTTTCCATTACTTGACATTTACCATTTACCATTCATATATTCGATCGGTTCTATATATATATATATAAAAAGAAATAAAAAGGTAAATTTTTTATTTTATATATAAAAAACATAGTACTATTTTACATTAATTACTATATATCTTTTATATATATATATCCTTAGTTTATTAATGTGCGTGATCATGATCAACTATATGTACCTCACCCATTCAATCATTTAATACTAGTGATATTTGTAGAAAAAAGTTAAATTTATGGCACTAGCTATTAATTACTACTAATAGATTTCAATGCATATTCTTGTTCTTGATAATTTTAATATTATGTTTCTTTATATATATATATGATCGAATGCAATAGTATATTTATTGTTTTTGATTTAAAAATAGAATTTTTTTTTCTAAATATTTTAACATGTTAATTTTGCATTGAGAAGCAATAAAGAAATCCATTCCTTTACTTAGAATTTAGTTATTTATATATTAAAATTAAATAAACCATTTTAATTTATTTATTATATATAAAATTAATAAATAATATATATATATATATATACATTTGAAATATATGAAAAATCCAACCATTTGATTATCAAGTTATTAGTGTAAAAAATTTATGAAATTTGACACATATAATCATGACGATAAATAAACATAATTCAACGGTTGGATTACTAAAAAACATATTCAATTTGTAGTTATTAATGGTGTAATACTTAGTGTAACTTACACCGGTGTAATTTGAACCCTCCTCATATATATATATATATATACACCCGATGCACGGGTACCATTCCAGTAACTTTACAAAATCTTTAAAAGAACACATACTTAACTCACATTCCATTCCAAACACTTTCATTTTTTTGTGAGAGCTGTGAGCGCACTCGTGGTCATGGACTTAGAGACAAGCAATATCTTTGTAACCATTAATGTTGGCTTTCCTCACATTTGAATGAACAGAAGTTGTTATAAGTGGATGCCATGACTTCGTAGAAGAATAAATTACTTGGATATATAATATGAGAACCTCACAAGATGTTGCCCATAAAAAGGCAAAGCATATATTCTCATTTTTTTAAATTTTCCTCGACGACTTCCACTACAATTTGCCGAACATATTCGTATTCATAATGTGGTTAAAGATTATTCTGCATCGAGACAAATTTTAAGTAAATTTTATTTTAGTTACAAGTGGTTCGGACCCCAAACGTTTAAAATCAAAATTTACTTTCGGATAATAACTTTTTTCACATCTTATATTGCATCATTTTTATATTTTCCCATACTATCTTTCCACCACCATTTGAACTCTTCAGTAAAGTTTGTTTTTTTATACACAAGACTCGAACTCGATATCTTATTTAAAGGGAATCAAATATACATTACTTAAAGTTATCGAATATTAAAAAATTAAATGAAAAAAATATTATTTTACGTCATTTTCTATGGATGGTAAAATGGGTATGAGAGATTGACCCATTTTTAAAGAGTGGGTAAGAAAGTTAAGAGTATTTACAATGAAAGTTGTTAAATTTACTTTTCCTATTAAGCACTTGGTGCTTAACTAGTTGCTTGTTAAGAAATTTTATCCTACAGAAAAATGGGCCCATTTATGTTAGATTGAAATTAAAAAAAAAAGAAATATATATAGATGAAATATAAAGGTGTGGCCGTGTACGTAAATTTGTAGGACTTATGTAATGAATTTTTCAAAGTTTCATTATATTAGAGATAAGAGCGGCTTAAACAGTAAAAAGTGAAAAGAGATTATATGTTATGATAAAACCCATTTAAGAAGTGAAAACATAATATAACATCATTGGATATGCTCTAAACTCATGCTAGTTGACACGTCTTAGCCTGCAAAATAGAAATGAAAAATAGAAAAGAATGGATTGACCCGATAAATCAACCTATCTCTTATAGAGAAAATAGAAGTGATAGGAAAATGCTTCAATTTATTGATGATCAAGAGTACAAGTATATATATACAATGTTTAAATTTCAAAATTCAAAATTTAAATGTAACTATAATTTGAATTTAAATACAACAAGAATTTGAATTTAAATACAAAAAGGATAGATGATACAGAGACTGGTTTTTACAATATGAGAAATTTTCTCAACCGCTTTACACGCCCCCGCAAGACGGTGAAGGGGTAACGACACCGATCTTGGATAGCAGAAATAAGTGTCGGTGCCCGTAGAGCGGCTTTGTGAGAAGATCAGCTAGTTGGTGATTGGATGGAACATGAGAGACAAGGAGCTCTTTCTTGGCCACTAGTTCACGAACAAAGTGATAATCAATGGATATATACGTGCTTCATGCGGAAGTGAAATGTCATATTTGAACACAAGTAAGTGGCACCAATATTATCAGAGAGAAGTGTTGGTGCACTTGGTAAAGAAACTCCTAATTCTTGTATAAGTTGTCTTAGCAAAAGAATCTCTGGAGTAGTGGAAGCAATAGTGCGATATCGGCCTCAGTAGAGGATTTGGCAATAGTAGATATGGTGTAATTGGTCAAAGGTAAATTATATAAGCGGAAATTGGCTTATGGTCTGCAATATCACTAGCCCAATCAGAGTCACAAAAGACATTTAGATGAAGAGAGGAACTTCTGACAACATGAAGACCATGATTGAATTGGTGCCCTTGAGATAACGCAAGACGCGTTTCAGGGCTTGCATGTGGATTTCTTGTGGTACTTGTAAGTGTTGGGACAATTTGTTGACAGGATAGGCCATATCTGGCCGAGTGAGGGAGAGATAGTGGAGAGAGCCAATGAGCCGCCGAAAAAGCGTGACATCACATGTGGGAGCATCTGGTAGAGGCGTGAGGCAGCACGAGGTTGACATCGGTGTGCCAATTGGCTTTGCATCAGTCATGTTTGCAAGCTGTAGGATCTCGCGGATGTAGTGGTGCTGAGACATGAACATACCGGATTTCGTTGGAGGAATTTCAACTCCTAGAAAATGAGACGGTTGGCCAAGATCGTTGAGGGAAAATTTCACGGCCAAAGATATGCTTGAAATTGACGGAGAAATTTGGCATTGTTTCAAGTAAGTAACTGTAAGGTCCAAGACCCTTTGAGCAAAGGTTTTAATGACAACAAACTTTCATGACAATATTCTAAGTGTTTTGAATACTTTGGTACTAATGTTTTCACTTGAGAAAGAATACATGAAAAGTTACAGAAGGAAGGTGCAAAGATCATAAACATCATTTAACATTAGAACATGTGTCCAGAAGCATGTTACAAAGAGCTTTCATGTCAAAAGTGATGAAACGAGTTCAAGAAGTAGCTTCTTAGCTTTAAGAAGGTCAAGACAGTTCATCTAAGATCCCATGAACATTAAACTGAGTTGTATCAAGCTTCAGAAGCAAAGTTGAAGCTTTGGAAGGATCATTCAAGACCACTAGAAGCATGAGAAGGAGATTTTCATGAAATTGGACACCTTCTGAATGTGAAAGATCACTTAAGCAATTCAAGCATATCCATTCCAAGTGTTCCTGATGCAAACAAAGCAATTGGAGAAGAAGAAACAGTTACAACAAATCTGCAGAAGAAAGCAGTTACAACAAGCTGCAGAATATGCTTCCAACATCTCTGAATCATTGAAATGATAAATGAAAGTAAGAAAGATGTTGAGAAAATAAAGAGAAATTCTCCCGGGTTGCATGGGGAATGTATAAGGGGTATTTTGGGGAGGTTTTGGGGCATGTAATTCAGCTGATTGCATGGCCATAATTTACCTTTAACTCTTATAAATACATGCTTCATGCATGCAAGAAAGGTTAGATGATTTATGCAGAAATTTTTAATATACTTTGAGAGTGATTTTCTCTAAGTTTCTTGCTAGTCAAGAGTCCGAGGATTATCAAAGGTCCTTACCTTTGTGTTGTTCTCAAGGACTTATCTTTCAAGTCTTGAAAAGTGTGACGTCCACCTTCTTCTTCTTCTTCTTCTTCTTCTTCTTCTTCTTCTTCTTCTTCTTTCTTCTTCTTCTTCTTCTTCTTCGTCTTCTTCTTCTTTCTTCTCTTCTTCTTCTTCTTTCTTCTTCTTATTCTTCTTCTTCTTCTTCTTCTTCTTCTTCTTCTTCTTCTCTTCTTCTTCTTCTTCTATTTCTCCTACTACTCGGTTATCGATCAAAAACCTATGTTTCTATACGTGTGTGCTCGAACTGTATGTGATTTATTTTTCAAGTATTCAAAGCTGAATATAAGTTTTTGTCAAGGTCATATTGTTATCTTATTATTTCGGTTATCTTGTTATTCAAATCAAAAGAAAGAAAATCAAAGAAAAATAGAAAAAAGAAAAGAAAAGAAAAGTATTGTTGAAGAAAATATTTGTTATCAAGAGAAGATGCTATTTTAGTCAGATATTTCTAAGGTCCATAAAATTCGAACCTAAAGGTTCATATCATTTGGTATCAGAGCCTGGTTATTAGAATTTTTCTGAATTCGTTCTTTCTAACAAATACTATTTCTTCTTAGCTTTTCTTGTTTTAATTTTTTCTTGACTACACGCAGGTTGGTGACTATTTGATTTTTCTCCTCATTGGTTTGGTAAGAAATCCAAGAGAAATAGAGTGGAAAAAGGCAAGAGAGTTACGTCATAGAAAAATCCAAGTATTGTGTGCAAACACGAGAGTGACGAGGTTTCTAAACAGTTAACATTGTTTTTATCTTGTTACGTTTTCTTTTCTTTTATCATGGCAGAAAGGAAAGTTGAAAATAGTGATCTTCAAACACAAATTGCTGCTCTCTATACACAATTGGAGAGGGTGATGAAGCAACAGTATGCTGAGCTGCATGCTAGGTTGGATGAGTTGGAGACCAAACCATCACCTGATGAAGAAAGACCACCAAGAGATGAAGTCTGAATACAAGGTGTCAAGCTGACTATTCCTTCTTTCAAAGGCCGAAGTGACCTAGAAGCCTACTTGGAGTGGGAACTCAAAATTGAGCACATTTTTGCGTGTAACACCTATACAGAAGTGCAAAAGGTAAAGCTTATTGCTATTGAATTTTCTGACTATGCACTTATTTGGTGGAATAAGTTACAGAAGGAGAGAGTCAGAAATGAAGAACCATTGGTAGAGACTTGGGCTGAGATGAAGAGGATTATGAGGAAACGATATGTTCCCTCTAGTTTCCAACGTGACTTGAAGCTGAAATTACAGAAACTGACTCAAGGAAGTAAAGGAGTGGAGGAGTACTATAAGGAGACGGAGATGCTGCAAATTCAAGCCAACATAGAAGAGGATCTTGAAATCACTATGGTACGTTTTCTAAATGGCTTGAGCAATGAAATTAGAGACATTGTTGAGTTACAAGAGTATGTGGAAATGGAGGACTTGTTACATAAGGCTCTTCAAGTGGAGCAACAGTTAAAAAGAAAAGGAGCCGCCAGGAGGAGTTCTACTAATTTGCCTGCAAATTGGAAGGACATAATTAAGAAGGAGGTGGCTGAATCCTCAAGCCATGCAGCGCCTAGTCCTCAAGGTAAAACCACTAACAAAAATGTTGAACAAGTTGCAAAGAAAGGAAGGGATGTGAAGTGTTTCAGGTGCCAAGGCATGGGACATTACGCCTATGAGTGTCCTACCAAGAAGACCATTCTTCTTAAGGACAATGGTGAATACACAAGTGAATCAGAAGATGAGAGGGAACCCAGTGATGATGACACAAGTGCTGATGTGGGAGAAGTCTACATGATTAGAAGACTTCTTGGAAGCCAAACCGTGGGCAAGGAGGAGAGCCAAAGGGAGAACATCTTTCACACTCGATGTTCAATCAATGGTAAGATTTGCTTGGTGATTATTGATGGTGGTAGCTGCACTAATGTGGTTAGTTCCAGATCGGTGAACAAGATGAGCTTGGACACACAGTCACACCCTAGGCCATACAGGCTTCAATGGCTTAGTGAGGGAGATGAAGTGCACGTAAAAAGACAAGCAGAAATTTCTTTTTCCATAGGAAAATATCAAGACAAGGTGCTTTGTGATGTGGTACCTATGGAGGCCAGCCACATTCTTCTTGGGAGGCCGTGGCAGTTTGACACTGAAGCTATCCATGATGGATTTACCAATAAAATTTCCTTCATGTACCATGGTAAAAAAATTATTTTGAGACCTTTGACACCTAGAGTGGTTAGTGAGGATCAAAATAAATTGAGAGAAAAGATTTCTCAAGAGAGGTTGAGTGAAACACTTGAAAAAGAAGAGAGCCAAAAGAAAAAGAGTGAAATTCAAGAGGGTAAACAACTTTGTTTAGCAAAAGAAAGAGAAGTGAGGAGAGTGTTATGTACAAGACAACCTCTTTACTTATTGTTTGATACAAACTTTCTTTTAACTGCTAACTAATTTGATAAATTTGAGCTACCTTCTGTACTTAAATCTTTTTTGCAGGAATATAAGGATGTCTTTCCAGAAAATGTTCCTGATGGCTTACCACCCTTGAGAGAAATTGAGCACCACATAGACCTCATTCCTGGAGCCTCATTGCCAAATCGACCAGCTTATAGGAGTAATCATCAAGAGACCAAAGAAATTGAAAGGCAAGTGAATGAGCTCATTAGCAAAGGATGAGTGAGGGACAACATGAGTCCATGCGCAGTACTAGTCATTTTGGTACCAAAAAAAGATGGGACTTGGAGAATGTGTTCTGACTGTAGAGAAATCAACAATATCACTATCAAGTATCGTCATCCTATTCCCATGTTAGATGACTTACTTGATGAACTTCATGGTGCATGCATATTTTCTAAAATTGATCTTAAAAGTGGTTATAATCAAATACGTATAAGGGAGAGAGATGAATGGAAAACAACCTTTAAAACTAAATATGGGTTGTATGAATGGATGGTTATGCCATTTGGGTTGACTAATGCTCCTAGTACCTTTATGAGATTGATGAACCATATCTTAAGGGAATTTATTGGAAAATTTGTGGTTGTGTATTTTGATGACATTCTTATCTATAGCACTTGTTTGGACATGCATGTTGAACATTTGAAATCTGTCTTGGATGTGCTTAGAAAAGAAAATTTGTATGCCAACCTTGAAAAATGCATATTTTTTACCGACCATGTTGTGTTCTTGGGATTTGTTGTGAGCTCTAAAGGAGTTCACGTGGATGAAGAAAAGGTGAAGGCTATTCAAGAATGGCCCACGCCTAAAAATGTGAGTGAGGTGAGAAGTTTTCATGGCTTAGCAAGTTTTTATAGAAGATTTGTTAAGGATTTTAGCACCTTGGCTGCACCCCTAAATGATATTGTTAAAAAGAATGTGGGATATAAGTGGGGGGAGAGACAAGAGGCGGCCTTTGCTGCCCTCAAAGATAGGCTCACTCATGCGCCTATTTTAGCCTTACCAAATTTCTCAAAATCTTTTGAATTGGAATGTGATGCTTCTAATGTTGGTATTGGTGCTGTTTTGTTGCAAGAGGGGCATCCAATTGCTTATTTTAGTGAAAAATTAAGTGGACCAACACTTAATTATTCTACTTATGATAAGGAATTATATGCTTTGGTAAGAGCTCTTAAAACTTGGCAACATTATTTACTTCCTAAGGAATTTGTAATTCATAGTGATCATGAATCTTTGAAGTATTTAAAAGGCCAAGGAAAATTAAATAAAAGGCATGCTAAATGGGTTGAATTTTTGGAGCAATTTCCATACGTCATAAAGCATAAAAAAGGAAAAGGAAATGTTGTGGCTGATTCTCTTTCTAGGAGACATGTCTTACTTGCTTTGCTTGAAACTAAATTCTATGGACTTGAATCTTTGAAAGCATGTATATTTGATGATGTGGATTTTGTTGATTTGTATGTAACATGTGAAAGAAAATCAGAAAATGGATTTTTTAGGCATAATGATTTTTTGTTTAAGGGAAATAAATTATGTGTGCCTAAAAGTTCAATAAGGGAATTGCTTGTGAGGGAGTCACATGAAGGGGGACTAATGGGACATTTTGGAGTCCAAAAGACATTAGAAATTTCGCAAGATAATTTTTATTGGCCTAATATGAAACGTGATGTTCATAAGATGTGTGACCAATGTATTGTTTGCAAAAAGGCTAAGTCTAAGGTTAAACCTCATGGTTTATATACTCCTTTACCTGTTCCTGAATTTCCTTGGACTGATATTTCCATGGATTTTGTCTTAGGACTTCCAAGAACAAAGAATGGAAAAGACTCTGTTTTTGTTGTTGTTGACAGGTTTTCAAAAATGGCTCACTTCATACCTTGCAAAAAAGTGGATGATGCCTGCCATGTAGCAGAATTATTTTTAAAGAAATAGTCAGGTTGCATGGAATGCCAGGGAGCATAGTGAGTGATAGGGACTCGAAATTTTTGGGTCATTTTTGGAGGACCTTGTGGGGAAAGCTTTGAACCAAGTTGTTATTTTCTACTACTTGCCATCCTCAAACTGATGGTCAAACAGAAGTAGTTAATAGGACACTAGGTACCTTGCTTAGAACAATTTTGAACAAAAACATTAATTCTTGCGAGGATTGTTTGCCTCGTGTTGAGTTTGCTTATAATAGGGCTGTTCATAGTACTACAAATTGCTCACCTTTTGAAGTATTTTATAGATTTAACCCTTTAACTCCTCTTGATATATTACCTTTGCCTAACAATTCTGTGTTTAAGCATAAGGAAGCGCAGGCTAAGGCTGATTTTGTCAAGAAAATGCATGAGAAAGTCAAAGCTCAAATTGAAAAGAAAAATGAGAGTTATGCTAAGCAAGCCAACAAAGGAAGGAAGAAAGTGGTGTTCCAACCTGGATATTGGGTGTGGATACACATGAGGAAAGAAAGGTTCCCAGAACAAAGAAAGTCTAAGCTTCAACCAATGGGAGATGGACCTTTCCAAGTGCTTGAAAGGATCAATGATAATGCCTACAAAATTGACTTACCTGGTGAGTATAATGTCAGTGCTACCTTTAATGTTTTTGACTTAACTCTTTTTTATGCAGGTGAGGACCCTTCAGATTTGAGGACAAATCCTTTTCAAGAAGGGGGCATAATGTGGACATCAGGCAAGCAGTGAAAAAGCTAGGGGGACCCATGACAAGGGCGCAACCTAGGAAAGCAAACGAGGTACTATAACTTGTCATCAAAGAAGTTCAACTTCAAAGCATCAAGAGCATTAATGAAAGTGACCAGTTCATTAATTGCATTCAAGTCGAAGAAGGAGGAACCATTGATGAAGTGACAATTGCCTTTAATGCAACTACAAGTTGAAGAACCATCATTAGCATTGGATGAGGCCAGTGTGGGGCGGCCAACCTAGTCACCATTTTGCTGATTTAATTAATTTTATTTGCTTTCAATAAACTTTAGGGAGTTGCAAGAAAAAAGGTTTAATTTTCTGGTGGTTACAAAACCTTTTCTGGTGGTTACAAAACAAGGTTGTAATGTGGTTTAAATGCATTAGAACTTTGTCTAATTAGCCGTTGGGGAGGCTTGTTTATGGTGCATGTATCTGGACCTCTTTGAAGCTACATGAAGACCTACCAACTAGCCAAAGGTGGGCGGCCAACATGTGATTGAATGGTTGAGTCATATGCCATCCATTTTGCGGCCAACAAGTGAATAAACGGTTGAGTTATATGTCATTATTTGGGCGGCCAACATGTGCTAAAAAAGGCTGAATTATGAGTCATCAAAGAGGGTTTATGTAGGTTGTAATTGGCTGAATGAAGAGCCATCAAGTGGGCGGCCAACACCATGAATAAGGAGGTTGCAAATTGATTGGAAGCTTGAAGAATATGGCTGTTTTGTGCGGTCAACTAATGGATGAATCAATGACCATTTTATTTCATGTTTTGGTGGTTACATTCTCCATTTTATTGCAGCCACATGTGCAAGGAAAATCTGGTAGAGTTTGCGGCCAATAAGCTACATTAGGTTGCATTTTTACTAGTTTATTTAGGTTCTTTAATTAATTAAATTGTAGTAGTTTAATTAGGGTTGCATGGGGAATGTATAAGGGGTATTTTGGGGAGTGTAATTCAGCTGATTGTATGGCCATAATTTACCTTGTAACTCTTATAAATACATGCTTCATGCATGCAAGAAAGGTTAGATGATTTATGCAGAAATTTTTATTATACTTTGAGAGTGATTTTCTCTAAGTTTCTTGCTAGTCAAGAGTAGAGGATTATCAAAGGTTCCTTACCTTTGTGTGTGTATGTTCTCAAGGACTTATCTTTCAAGTCTTGAAAGTGTGACGTCCACCTTCTTATTCTTCTTCTATTTCTCCTACTACTCTGTTATCGATCAAAAACCTATGTTTCTATACGTGTGTGCTTGAATTGTATGTGATTTATTTTTCAAGTATTCAAAGCTGAATATAAGTTTTTGTCAAGGTCATATTGTTATCTGATTATTTCAGTTATCTTGTTATTCAAATCAAAAGAAAGAAAATCAAAGAAAAATAGAAAAAAGAAAAGAAAAGAAAAGTATTGTTCAAGAAAATATTTGTTATCAAGAGAAGATGCTATTTCAGTAAGATATTTCTAAGGTCCATAAAATTCAAACCTAAAGGTTCATATCAGCTGGACATTTGGAGCGTGGACAACTTATACTGGTGGCGGCCCAATAACAACAGATAATCTAGGATGGGCTCTGATACCATATAGAGAAGATAGAAGTGATAGGAAAAGGCTTCAATTCATTGATGATCATGAGTACAACTATATATATACAATGTTTGAATTTCAAAATTCAAATATTTAAATGTAACAATAATTTGAATTTAAATACAAAAGGATAGATGATACAGAGACTGGTTTTACAAGATGAGAAATTTTCTCAACCGTTTTACATCTCTTTTTGCACTAACTTGCAAAAATGACTAGTGAAACAAGATGAGTTAAAGTGGATTGATGAGTTGAATTATCCAAACACAACTCACCAAATTTAACTTGGAAGCAACATGATCTTTTTTCTCGAATTTCCTTTTTGCGGGACCAACATTCAAATTCTGGTGACAATCAATATCATTAACTGCCAAATCTGTACCACTAACAGACCCTTCAATCAAATTATGCACATCCTCATCTCTGAGCGCATCAAATCTAGAACCCACTAGGAAGGAATTTGCCTTCCTTTCTGGATTTTGAGGTGGAACTTTACCACTTTTTGAAACTAAAGGATACTGATGACGATTTTTTTCTCTGAACCATCATCCAGGGACCAAAGCATCCCGCCGGCGCTGGTCCTTCCTCTACCAGACCACTTTCCATCTTATCGCTCTGAACTGGAATACTGGACGTTGCATTCTGCTCAGCAGGAGTAGCCTTCTATAACGCCAATATAGGGCAATTTTCTTTACGATGACCAAAACATCCACAATAAAAGCAAATCAAATTCAACCCTTCATATTCAACATTGTATAAAAGACCATTTAACTTGAATCTGGAAATAAGAATTTTTCACAAATTTGCCCCTTTCAGTAATCTTACTTGTTCCCTCCTCATCTTCAATTAAACGACTTGTATTAGAATCTACCTTCACTGTTCTCCCCACAACATCTCCAATACTCCAGAGTACATGGTCATCATAATATTCTATTGGAAGCCCTAGTATTCGAATCCACATGGAAACCCTTTTGAGTTCATCTTCAAAAGGAGGGAATTCAGGCTTCCATCTTTGTACCACCGGATAGTGTCCCATAATAACCCATGGACCTCCTTCAAGCACCTTGTTTAAATCCCCCCAATCCGCAAAGCGAATCACAAAGTAATCATTATCCAAGTAAATGACTTCCATTCTCCGCTGGGGTTGCCACATCTTCATAAGACGCCCTTGCATGAACCTTAAGCTCACCCTCTTACCAAGCAATTTAACAATGACAACCCTTTTCCACGGGAAACGTACACCTTTTTTATCCTCCTTGGATAGCTTAACAGTAGGACATAACAATTCAAGGCCTTCAGCTAATCTATTCTCCTCATCCATCTCATCCGGATCAGCAATAGACTCATCGGACTCATCTGAGCCATGAGCATTCCATCCCCCGTATTCTTCCTCCGATGATTGGTAATCATGATCATTTACTCCTAAACAGAAATCCTTATACGAGACAACCTTCCTTGTAGAAACGCTTGAGGGACCGTCACCGACCTTAGACTTCCTTGTGCTACGGTGCAAGAGATCTTCTTCCCCCACTGAGAGCGTAAGGTTCTCATAGAGCGCCATTATCCAATATATATTTTGTTCTATATTAGATATCAATTCTTATATATAATTTTACTAGTATATCATGGATAAATATATTTTTTTATTTAATTAAAATTAAATTTATAATATATTGATATTTTTAAATAAAAATAAATAATTTTAGACAATTTATCAATTTTAAGTTCTGATCGTATATTATATTATATTATTAAAATCTAATTTACATTATTATTTGATAACAAGATATAGTAAAAATAAAATCATAAAGATTTATATATTTATAAAAGATTAAAATAGCAAATAGCATGATAAAATTTTGAATCTTAATAAATTTTAAAATTTAATATTTGTTATGAATAATTATGATATGGTGGATGCCCATCAGATTTAGCATGACATGATATGACTATACCTGTTTCCTTTAATAGGTAGGACTGATCTTGAGAAGATATTGTATATCGTAGGTTACATAGTTTCCTCACTTATAGGTTATTTCATTTCCATTATTAACTCTTATTCACTTGTATAAATACCCCCTTATGTGAATGGAATAAGACACGACCAACTCTCGGTCTCTTCTTCTCTTCTCTTTCTCTCTACTCTCTACTTTTATATATTGTCAGCGTTAATTTTATAACACGTTATCAGCACGGAGGCTATAACCAATTGAGCAAGAAGTCTTACATTCCTTTGGAGAAGGTACTACCATCCTACAAGAAAAGGGTACAATTACAACTAATGATAAACGATGCGTTTTCACATCATTATGTTTATATTCTTCTAAACATTATCAGATATTATTTGGTTATTCTCTAATTTTTTCGATAGTACTTAAAATGTAAAATCTTGCAAAACTGAAATTTGTTGCTCTTACGTTTCGAAAAAAAAAATTATTACTTGTCATGAATATTTAAGATGTGTTGAATTCTTTGATATTCATGTTTTTGTTATCGTGAGAAATATGTGTCATACATTATATTTTAATCTTTTTGAATCAGTGATAATTATAACCATTGTTATTATTATAATTGTTAGAGGAATTAAATGGAAAAAGATATTTGATATGTATATATGGATTCATGTATTTATTCAAGAGATGTGATTTTTATTTATGAGATATTTTTACATGGTTAAATTAGTAAATGAGATAATACATGATCCTATATAATGTTGGTTTGGATATATTGCATGATGAGCTACATTGATATTTTGTTATTAGAATTATTTCAAATTATTATATTACATGTGTGACATGTTTAAATTAAATTGATATATAAGGACATGTTTGGTTTCCTTTAAGGAATTTAATTAATAGTATTATAATATTATTTTTCGTGGTTGTTATTATAACACCGTAATATCATTTATCATATTAATTAACATAACATATTTATCAATGAAAATGAGTATAATTCACTATATAATGACTCATTTGTCAAATTAATATGTTTTGCTCTAAATAATTCGAGATATTATGTTATATTTTGGCTAAATTTTATGGTTAATTGTCCTGAATTTCTATTATGAAATTTTAGAAAATTATGGACATTGTATGATAATTCCTGATAATATGAGGAAGTGAATAATCTAATGGCATACCCTTATCAGTATTGTTTTGCTCTTAACTCAGTATGTAGGTCGAGAGCTTAGCTCCCAGATATGGTGTGTGAACATGATTGTGTTTGAGGACCTGTAGGTCAAGAGCTTAGCTCCGTCAGATGTGGCGTGTGAGCATGATTGTGTTTGAGGACCTGTAGGTCGAGAGCTTAATTAGTTTCACCAGATGTGGTGTGTGAACATGATTGTGTTTGAGGGCTATGTCGAGAGCTCAGTTCCGCCAGATGTGGTTTGTGCCCCAAGTTTATATATTTAATGGCATGCGCACCAAGGTTATATATTTGAGGGCGTGTGCGCCAGGGCTATTGTTTTGTTACCTATATGGTATTACAAAGATAATTGAAGGCTCCGACATAGCTAATATTTTTTGTTACCTATCTGGTACAAATATAGATGAAGGCTCGTACAGAGCTAAATGTTCTGTTACCCGGAGGAACAAAATTACACATTCATTATGCCTTATATTGTGGAAAGTCTCATAGAAACTTATTAAGTTTCAAGGCTATCTGCAAAAATGGATACCAAATAGAGACAACAAATGATGATAATGTTGAATGTTTATACATCATGAGAATGATGCTAAAAAAATGTGTATTGAAAAAATTGTCTTCATTTTCCTCCGGGTTGTACTACACTTATATTAGTACAATTGAAACAAATGCTATAGTAAAACATGATAAAATTATTATTGGCATGAACGGTTGAGCCATCCCGTTTCAATTATGATGCGAAAATTCATATGAACACCTTATGAAGAGCCAGTAGATTCTTCAGTCCAACAATTTTCATGTGTTGCTTATTCTCAATGAAAAATGATTATTTGACTATCGCCAACAAAGATTGGAAGTGAATCTCTCACCTTGTTTTTTTGGAACGTATACAAGGTGATATTTGTGGACTAATACACCAATCATGTGGGCCATTTAGATATTTTATTATTATAATTGATGCATCAACTAGATAACCACATATTTTTTTATTGTCAACTTGCAACCATGAGTTCGCAAGATTATTTGCTCAACAAATTTGTTTAAGAGCTCAATCAAGACAATACACCTTGATAATGTAGGTGAGTTTATATATGTCCATTAAAATTGATGTTGAACATCTTATAGCGTATGTTCATGATCTTGCATAATCAGTTATTAATTGCAAGACAATTACTAATGAGATCAAAACTTCCAATTTTTACTTGGGGACATGCAATCTTGCATGTTGCAACACTTATTCGCATCAAGCCAATAAATTATCATAAGTCTTCCCCATTACAAATGGTTTTTGGTCAGGAACCTAATACTTCCCATATAAGAATTTTTGGATGTGCATTATATGTTATTATCGCTCCACCAAGATGCACTAAGATAGGACCTCAAAGAAGGTTGGGAATATATATTGGTTGTCGATCCCCGTCTATAATAAAATATATTGAACAATTGACGAGGGATTTATTCACGACTCGACTCGATTTATCGATTGCCATTTTGATGAATTTGTTTTCCCAATATTAGGGGGAGAAAATAAGCAGTTGGACAAAGAAATTGGTTGGAATGAATTACCCTTATCCATCTTGATCCTCAAACAAAACAATGTGAACTGAAAGTTCAAAGGATAATTCACCAGCAAAGTTTAGCCAACCAATTATCGAATGTATTCATTGACCCAAAAATATGTACCAACTGCCAATGCTTCAATTAAAATAGATGTCACTGTTGGACAATCTACAGCTTCAAACGAGTCTGAAGCACGCATGAAGCGTGACAGACCTGTTGGTTCCAAATATAAAAAAAAATCCTCAGAAAAGAAAAGGAGCTAAGAATCTAGATGGCATGATCGGGGATATAGAGACTCTAGAAGAGTCCTTGGATATAATTATTATTTCAGTTTCAAAAGAAACTCAGGTACCTGAAATTCATGAAAATAAAGAGATCTCATTATGTCCTGAATGAAATACAATGGAACCAACATGAAGTCAACGTTGACAACATTTTTGCATTAGCGCTTGATATTATAAATGATAGTGAGGATCATGAACCGAAATCGGTTAAAGATTGTTGACAAAGAAAAGATTGGCCAAAATGTGAATAGATGAAATTCACTTGCAAAATGCAAAGTTTTGGGCTTGTAGCCCACACACATGAACGTGTAAAGCCAGTTGGATACAAATGAGTTTTTGAACAAAAACGAGATGCGAAAAGTGAAAACGTGCAGTATAAAGCACAACTTGTTGCCCAAGGTTTTTCACAAAAGACTTGACATTGATTTTGAATAAATATATTCACTTGTGGTGGATGCGAGCACTTTTCGATATTTTTCTATTCTGCAGTACATGAAAATATCGATGAATATTATTACGACCCATTAGTATGGCTTTCTTGAAAATGATATATATACATATATATCAAACTCCCTAAAGGGTTTAATTTGCTGGAAACATATAGTCCAAGTTCTCGAGAAAGTTATTCAATTAAATTGAATAAATCATTTTATGGACTAAAGTAATATGGGCATATGTGGTATAATTGTCTCAATGAATATTTGATGAAAAAAGGATATAAGAATGATTTTATTTGTCCATGTATTTTTATAAAAAGATATGGCAAAGAGTATGTCATACTTGTTGTTTATATTATTGGAACTCCTAAAGAGCTTCCAAAAGCTGTAAATTGTTTAAAGCAATAATTTGAGATGAAGGATCTCGGAAAGACAAAGTTTTATCTTGGATTACAGCTTGCATATTTAAAATATGCAATTATAATGCATCAAGAAGCATATACAACAAATATGTTGAAAGAATTCTATATGGACAAATCACATCCATTATGCATTCCAATGGTTGTAAGGTCACTTGATGTGTATAAATATCCTTTTAGACCTCAACAAAATGATGAAGAAATGTTTAGTCTTGAAATATCATATCTTAGTGCAATTGAGGCACTAATGTATCTTGCTACTTATACATGACCCAACATATAATATGTTGTTAATTTATATAATTCTTCGTCTACAAGGTATTGGAATGGAATTTAGCATATATTCGCTACCTTAGAGGTACATTGGATGTGAGTTTATTCTTCTCAAATAAACCAAAGTCAAACCTTTTTGGTTATACAAATGCAAGTTATTTCGCCGACCCTCATAATGATCAATCACAAACAAAATATTTGTTTACAGGTGATGGCACTACCATTTCATGACAATCCATGAAACAAACTATAGCTGCCACATCATCTAATCATGCTAAATTTTAGCATTACATGAGGCGAGTTGAGAATGCTTTTGGTTGACATATGTGATTCAACATGTGCAAGAAACTTGTGGTTTATCTTCCAGAAAATTCACTTTGACGGTATTGCGAAGATAACAACGTATGTATTTTCTAGTTGAAAGAATGACATATTCAATGAGATAGAACAAACTCACGATGTTCAAAAAGAATTGCGATATATACATCAGCAAGTTCATGAAAGGATCTGACAGATCTTTTACAAAGTCATTGCCAACTAAAGTTTTGAGCAACTAGTACAGAAGATCGGTCTCCTTTATCTTATACATGATTTTCCAAATGAGGGGGAGACATAAATGCGTTCTGCACTCTTTTTCCCTTCGTCATGGTTTTGTCCCACTGGGTTTTCCTGACAAGGTTTTTAATGAGGCAGTATCCAATAACATATTAAAGAATGATGTACTCTTTTTCCTTCACTAGTTTTTGTCCCACAGGGTTTTTCCTAGTAAGGTTTTAACGAGGTACATTCTGAAATAATGGACATCCAAGGGGGGGTGTTATGAATAATTATGATATGGTGGATGTCCATCAGATTTAGTCTGACATGATATGACTATACATGTTTCCTTTAATAGGTAGAACTGATCTTCAGAAGATATTGTATATCGTAGGTTACATAGTTTCCTCACTTATAGGTTATTTCATTTCCATTATTAACTCTTATTCACTTGTATAAATACCCCCTTATGTGAATGGAATAAGACACGACCAACTCTCGGTCTCTTCTTCTCTTATCTTTCTCTCTACTCTCTACTTTTATATATTGTCAGCGTTAATTTTATAACAATATTAACATTTATTAGCATTTAAAAGTTCAAATAGAAAGAGAGAGAAAATCAGTATTAATGATTGAGAGGAAGATTCTCACTCTCACAGGTGTGTGTAAATTGTGAAATGTACTATCTAATGAGGGAAAGAGAGAATGTCAAAAATTATTGAGAGGTAGTGAATGAGATCGAGTATCTCACTTTCCAAGGTGAGATCTCGAAATTATAATATAGAGAGTTGATTAATTTATTTGAATGCCAATCTTTTAGAAATTAACAATATGATATTTAAAAATATAAAATGACTCACTCTTTTATGAGAAATAATGATTAATGCCGTTGTAAAAATAAAATTGAAGATTAAAACTTAAAAAAGTGAACATATAAACTCAACAATTTAAACGTGTGAATCAAAGCCATTGGGATTTCATTAGTGAAAAATTTTGTTTTTGATATTTTACATGAGATTTTAAGTTTAAATTTCATTATCACTATAATAAAAAATCATGAGAGTCAAAATTAAAAAAATAAATATTTAAGAATAAGTTATGAATTGAAATTGACATTATTAATATGTATACGAACAATGAACAATGAGGTGTGCTGCACATCATTTAATAAATGTGACACCCCATGTGTTATTAAATTCAATAAATGAGGTGGCAACACATCATTGGATATCTGTGTAAATTGTATATATATTAAACTCTATTTTATATATTTCTATATTTTACATATATAATACGTGAGATATTTATTTATTAGCGTAAAAACATTCACAATTAGTGTTCGAGCTTTTGCAATTTGCAATGAACGTTTGATTATTTTTATTTAAAATCAAAAAGTTTTTTTTTAGAAAATATCTACTATATACAATACAATTTTTACGTTTTAGTATAAACTACGCTGTCATAAAGACACAAAAGAGACAAAATTCGAATGTTTACGTGTGAAGCGTAAAGTGATGCAAATCTTGTGTGGCAATATTTGTTCATTGTTCATATACATATTAAAGAATAAGTTATGTCAATTTAAGAATAAATCTCGTGTGGCAATATTTAAGAATAAGTTATGAATTGAAATTGACATTATTTACACATATATCCAATGATGTGTTGCCACCTCATTTATTGAATTTAATAACACATGAGGTGTCACATTTATTAAATGATGTGACAACACATCATTGGATGTTTGTGTATAAGAGAATGAAATGTGGAAAATTGTAACAATCATGATTTTTTTTTCATACTCATTTTTATATACTCACCTCTATACTCACTTTTTCTTTCGATTTCTCTTCTTTTCTCTCATTATATTAATTAGGCTTTAAATATGTTTCAGGTCTCTACATTTATGCGAGTTTTAGTTTTTAGTCCCTGCCAACTTTTTTTTTTTGCGTTCAGTCCCTACATTTTAATTTCGTTAATTCTAGTAGTCCATGCTGTTACTCCTCCGTTATCCTTGCTGACGTGGATGGTAATCGATTACAATAGGTTGGTAATCGATTACAACATTGGAGCTTCCATTTGAATTTTAAGTTCTCGTGTTGTTGGTAATCGATTACAGCATCTGGTAATCGATTACCAGTTTCCATAATTCATGGTGCCTGCATTAGTGTTAAACTCTCGGCAAGCGTACCAAAAGTCAACTGTAGTATAATGATTTTGAAGTAGGAGTGTTGATCCCTCGAGGAACGGTTTCAATCAAAGTTATAGTTAAACTCAAAAATCATATATACAAGAGTTTTGGATTGATTCATGTTGGATTTAATTAAACTAAGCTAAGTTTGCATAAAAGTAATGTGAGAATAACAATAAACTTAAAGAAGATTTCAGTAAGAGAAACTGAGATTGAATTTCATCTATCTCACTCATCCACATTCTGGGTAAATATAAATACATAGCATTTGAAACTATCAATATTGATGCAACACACAAAAATCATTTATATTGATTCCTCAAGTATAAAATTCATAAGATTAATTCCTTGAATATTGATTCCTCAAATATTCAACAGATTATCCAGCATTACGTTCAAGTGTTATACACAATCAATATATCGAAATCTATTCCTAGCATTACGATATATCGAGTATTTTCGTTCAGATCGGATTTTCAGAAATACTTTCCAGTTAGATCTAAAAATCAAATTCAGTAACTCTATTGATCAGATAGAATCAAAGATGAAGAACAGAACGATTATACCAATATTGATCGAAACAAGATCACTATATATAAATATCACCAGAATACGTCTGAGTTCGAGTCGATTACATTCAATCCCAATAAAAGAGATTAGCGATCATAGTAGCTTTTACAACCAAGAAATCTGAAAAAAAAGGTGAAGGATTGTGATTCCGCAGCTCTCGTTCTTCTTGAACTCTTAGTTTCCTAATTTAGAAAAGTGACGAACTGACGATAACTGCTTCTGAAACTTGTTTTGTGCTGCTGCATTAGTGAATATTCGCTTGAGCCAAAATTTTTAGCTCAAGCGAATGGAATCCTTCATGGTGAAGCAAAGTCCATTCGCTCAAGCGAATTAAGCACCTCAAAAACCCCTTCTCTGGTCCAAATTCGCTTGAGCGAATTGGAACTCGCTCAAGCGAATTTTCAGCACTTAAATTCCTCCTTTTTTTCTTACTACTCCAATTCCTCTGCTCCTGGTTAATCCTCTTCAACTTTTCCTGCTATTCAACACCAAAAATTGGGATTAAAAGGTTTCAATTAAACCAACACTCGAATATTACTGCTTAACTTAAAAGTTCTAGAATTTGGAGGAAATCAACCAAAGAATTAATGCAATTAACCCATAAGTGCCATGTTTCTATATAAAAATAACCTAATCTTTGGCACTTATCAATTAGTAACACTTTATCCATCTAGTTATTGTATTAAAATTGTATCTAACTTGGTACTTTCCCACTGGTTCAAGGACGTGCACGCAACAACTCCATTTTTTTGTCATTAACCACAATGAAAAACGCAAATCAAGTAACACCTTTCAAATTTAGAATTCATTACACATCTTCCCATTAAAGCAAAGGTTAACTTTCAAATTCAGAATGCATTACACAACTTTCAGAAAGGCAAAGGTTAACTTAATCTAAATACCCAACTAAAAATATCTGAAAAATTCTAACACCTCTCTTCCCATTAAAATTCCTTCCCACATCTTCCCATTAAAAACCCAGCACACATAACTATCCATGATAAAACCAACAAAGTAGACAAAACTAAATTCATCTTCTTTGTCTTGTAAGCAAGAATCTTCTGCATCTCCCTCACGTTCAACTTCAAAGCATAAGCAACATCATCGCACCTAGCACAACGATTTGGGATAGCTTTCATATTATTCACTTCATCATCCGAACAAAAATCATCAACCCATTGAAAAAATCTATTTTGCGTATTCTGCAAATTCGAATCCCATATTCAGCTCAAGTTGTTGAATCAAATGCTACGAAAAGATTAAAAAAGACAAACCTTCCAATTAGGGCACCGGAGAAACCTCCTTCCAGGATTCTTCAAGCTATTAGAGGTGAGAACCAATGGAGCTAAGCCACACTCACACATTCTACGCCTCGAAGAGGATGAGGAGGTATCAATCTTACTCCCAGCCATCTCGCTCACAAAAACGGAACCAGCTGCTTGCGACCTTCACAGTAGCTATTGCAGGTGCTGGAGAAGACGGGTGGAAAGGAAATGAGAGGAAGAATAGTGCATTTATTTGGTAATCGATTACCAGATGCTGTAATCGATTACAACATCTGGTGTTACTTGATTTGAAAGGTGTTACTTGATTTGTGTTTTTCATTGTGGTTAATGACAAAAAGAATGGAACTGTTGTGTGCACATCCTTGAACCAGTGGGAAAGTACCAAGTTATATAGGTACAATTTTAATAGAATAACTAGATGGATAAAGTGTTACTAATGCAGGCACCATGAATTATGGAAACTGGTAATCGATTACCAGATTCTGTAATCAATTACCAACAACACGAGAACTTAAAATTCAAATGGAAACTTCAATGCTGTAATCGATTACCAACCTATTGTAATCGATTACTATCCATGTCAACAAGGATAATGGGGGAGTGACAGAAGGGACTACTAGAATTAACGGAATTAAAATGTAGGGACTGGACGCCAAAAAAGTTGGCAGGGATTAAAAATTAAAACTCGCATAAATGTTGGGACCTGAAACATATTTAAGCCTATTAATTATTACCTTTGTCATTTTCCCTTGCTTTATTTTATTTTTTTCTTATTATAATATCTCTCTTCCTTATGATATTAATTTTTTTTAGTATGCACGGAAATAGGAATCGGGTATCAGCACAAAGTTCATGTGGTTCATAACGATGATGCTCCAAAATCTTTGGACTTTGAAAAACGAGAACTTTTTACATTTTACTCTTGTGTATTTGTACAAAATGACATTATATATTCGAGATGTACATACATTTATAGATTGAGTAATGATTATTGTACATAAAACAATTCCTACTACTTTCCTACCACATGTCTTCAAAACACTTAAAAGCGCGGGACCCACAGTTTTTTTCATTCTCTCTCCCTTGTAAACCCAATATGAGAAAAACATGGTAACGTCCTCTATTATGTACATTCATGAGTGATGATTATTGTACATAAAACAGTTCTTACTACTTTCCTACCACATGTCTTTAAAACACTTAAAAGCGCGGGACCCACAACTTTTTTCACTCTCTCTCTCTTGTAAACCCAATGTGGGAAAAACATGGTAAGGTCCTGTATTATGTAAAGGTACCTTTACCCAGTGTTATCAGTAAGGTTATATGGCGGATGGAGGCCAGGACCTTTAAGCGCCATACTGCCATGGCGGTCTATGGCGGACAAAAAAAAATATACATTTTTATATAAAATATGATGCAAAAACAGCAAAATAATAAACAGATATATGAAAACCAACAATATAGCAATCTAAAATTCATGGCATTCATAATCTAGTGATTGTCATCATAAAAAGTCATAAATTCCTAACCAACAAAAGGATTAAATTGCCATCCAAACAAAGAAACAATGTTAAAAAACAGCAAAACACAAAGACAAGTCCTAAAACTGTTTTGTTTAATCCTCCTCTTCATCATCAATGTCTGCATAATTAATTTCCACATGGTGATTCTGCTCATTTAAAAATCCTTCAGCTTCTTCTCCATCTGAATGTGTGAAATCAGCATTTGACACTAATTCATCCTCCTCACTGCTAGAATCTTCCGATGCCTCAGCTTCTTCAACTACTCCAACCCTTTTCCCCTTGTTCTTTGCAGCTACTCCTTTGGCTCTTTTAGAAAGATTAGTAGATGTTCCTACTTGCCTCTCTCCACTTCCAACTTGTTTCCTTTTGTTACGCCTAGTGTATTGTCTAGGCTCATCAAGTCCCGAAGCTTGATAAACTGTTCTCCAAGTAAGGTCATCACCTCCTTCATGAACCCTCTCATCTTCATCTTCTTCCTCATCCCCATCTATCTCTCCAATTAGCCACTCATTGGAATCATCAATCCCATTGAGACTAATTGGATCAATTTCATCCTTAAGGTTATACCTTCGATGGAGTGTTTGATTATACTTGACAAATACCAAGTCATGTAGTCTTTTATGCTCGAGTCTATTCCTTTTCTTAGTATGAACCTAAAACAATCAAATAAATACTATTACTTAAGGAATAATTATAAGCAAGACATTGATTGTTGACTTTAAATAGGAAATTAATTACTTGCCCAAAGACGCTCCAATTACGTTCACAACCCGAAGCACTACATGCCAAGCTAAGGATCCTTATTGCAAGTTGTTGCAAATAGGGAGTATCTGAACCATACATCCGCCACCATTGAGCTACAAATGCAAACAAAATATGTTAAACACAAACACTTAAGCAAATGACTAGAAGAATAAAAGTTCAATTGTTGAAATGTTTCAGTCTCTTACCCGGTGCAACTTCACCCCTCATTGCCTTAGCAGTTGTGGACCCAAACATACCACTCGCAGCTTTGTACTGATCCAACTCCTTATGAACAATCTTCTCCATCTCCGAATCTCCCAGCAATTTATTGATACAATAATACAAACACCTAATAATCTCACCATTAAACTCCATCTGTGGGTTGGCATAAAAGAACTCTGGGTTCAAAAAGTGACCAGCAGCATGTAAAGGGCGATGAAGTTGAATATCCCATCTTTTATCAATGATTGCAAACACATCCTTGTATTTGCTTTCATTTTTAAAAGATTTCATAATGGTTTCCTTTGCCTTGTCCATTGCCTCATATATGTAGCCCATGGCTGGTTTTTTCTCACTATCCACAAGCCTAAGCACTTTCACAAGAGGAGCCATCACTTTCAAAATGAATACTACATTCTTCCAGAAACTAGGCATCAAGACAGTTTTAGTGGCTTCCTTACCCTTGGCCTCCTTTGATAGCTTTTTTTCATTCCACTCTTTTGACACAAACATATTTCGAAGATTAGTTTTCTCTTGATGAATCCTCTCCAAGGAAAGATAAGATGTTGCAAATCGAGTGATTGCATGCCTCACTAACTCCCTCCCACTAGTAAAGAACCTCAACATGCTCAAAGTGCTTGAATGGTTATAAATGAAGCCAACAAGAGAGATAGCTCGCTGAATGGTCTTCTTTATATTGGGCATCTTACCAATGTCTTCTAGCATCAAGTCTATACAATGTGCAGCACAGGGGGTCCAATAAATTTTTGGTCTTTTTTCCTCTAGCAACCTACCAGCAAGAACAAAGTTACTTCCGTTGTCTGTTATAACTTGGACAACCTTTTCCTCTCCAATCTCCTCCACAATAGAATCCAGCAATTCAAATATCTTCTCACCGGTCTTTACATAGTTAGATGCATCAACCGACTTTAAGAACATTGTCCCGGAAGAGGAGTTCACCAAAAAGTTGATTATGCTTCTTTGTTTCCTATCAGTCCAACCATCTGACATTAGGGAACACCCAAAACTTGCCCACTGATCCTTTAATGGCTTCATTAATTCATTAGTGTACTCCACCTCTTTTTGAAGGAGTGGTACTCTAATGTCATGGAAGGAAGGAGGTTTCAGTTGCTTCCCAAAATGTCCAACATCACGAAGCATGTCATGAAAACTTTCTAACTTTATTAAGTTGAAAGGTATGTCGGCTTGGTACCAAAACCGGGCTATAGATTTGTACACCCTTTCTGTAGCTTTTTTATCACAAAGCTCTCTTATGCCCGCTTGCACCACCTTGGCTTTCTTATTTTTTGCAGCTGTAGATTGAGGTTGAGTGTAAAGGTCCATAGGTCCCTTCCTAGTATCCTTCAAACTGAAATCACCAGAACTTCCAATTTCCATACATCCTTCTTCATTCAAAGCTTCAATGTCTTGTATTGCCTTCTTGAATGCTTCATTCTGCTTCAGCTTCTTACCATCTAGAGCTGCCCTTATCTCAACCTTGACAGCTTCAGGAGCCATCAAACAAGCTGTAACATTACCCGCCTTTCCAATCAAATGTTGTTTCCCCCTTCTAATACCTCCTTTCATAACCTTCCGGCAATAATTACAAAAAATCTCGTTTGTATCATTCTCTCTCACTAGTGTACAGTGCTTCCAAGCAACATCAGTCCTCTTAGAATGAATGGAATTGGAGGAGGTTCCTGTTAATGGTTGGGTGTTTGATTCTCCCTCCCCTAACATTGTGAATGGCAGAGTGCAGAGTGCAGAGTGCAAAAGCTGCAGAATAGAAGAACAATGACCTTAGGGGCTCCTGCAGAAAGCAAAACGTGCGCAGAAGAGAAAAAGAAGTACCTTAGGGGATGCTGCAGAGAGCAATACGTATGCAGAAGAGAAGCTGAAACAGAACACACGGAGGAGCTGAAACAGAATGTGCAGATCGCGCGGAGAAGCTGAAACAGAACGTGCAGAACCCGTCGCAGACGGTGGTTGGCCACGTTGGAGGCGGCGGCGGCGCTGATAGATGTCGTCGGAGAAGAAGAACGAACCGGTCGCAGGATTTTGGGTGAAGAAGAAAGAAATGGGAGCCACAACAGATTAGGGTTCGTGTCTGAAAATGGGGAAGAAAAGAGAAGAAATCGGGTCGACCCGGGCCCAAACTCGAAAAAAATGGGGAAAAATACCCAACAAGTCGCCATGACCGCCATCCAGCGCCACGCCGTTACCGCCATAACGGCCGCGATCTTCAAAATGGCGGACGCGCGCCATTCATAGGCCAAACGACCAAAATGTATTGCGGCCGGCACCGCCACGCCGTTATGGCGCCACCATAACCGCTATTTAATAACACTGCCTTTACCGTACATTTATAGATTTTGTACTTTGGGATAGAAGAAATATTACAAGTAAAAAAATACTTTAATAAATAATAATTCTTTTCTACAAAATTTCTTGAAACCCAAACCTTTCAATTACTCATCGACATCGACGTAACTTAAAATTCAAACCTATTTTACATTTGATAATATGTATAGTGCTACACATTTCATTAGTTGTTCCACTTCTCACAAACTGCTCTCAGTTATTAATTTGCACAGTTTCTTCTGTGTTAATTTATTTTCAAAGAAGAGAATCTGTGATGAGCAAAAAGCTTGTGGGTATCTAGAGATTAATTAGGTTGTGATGAGTGGTAGACTGTGGAGGAGGATTGGTGAGCATATGAACAACTTCCCTCATGGTAGGCCTTGAGGGCCCCATTTCTTTAACACACATCATAGCTATATTGAACATATGGATGACACTTGTCAAAGGATACTCTGTGAGGCGTGGGTCCACCACTGCTAACACCAATGCCGCATCCGACGGCTGAGAGAGTTCTAATCTCGTTTGATTCACCCATCCAACAATGTCCACGCCATCTCCAAATTCACCCACTGGCTTTCTTCCTACGATCAGCTCCAACAGCACTACGCCAAAGCTATACACGTCACTTTTCTCGTCCACTTTCAGCGTGTAAGCATACTCTGCTCAACCATTCAACAAGCCTGTTATTAGAAACATTTCACCCAAGGACAAAACATTTCCATTCAAAGTAAATGCCATGGCACTGAATCATATATGAAATTTTAAAAAGTAATAATAATCAAATAAATAACATGTATAGAAAATTTAATGAATGTTGATAGAACCTGGAGCAATGTAGCCGTAGGAGCCAGCGATGGAGGACATAGACTGAGAGGCTCCTGGGTCGTACAAGAACTTGGCAAGTCCAAAATCGGCGACATGGGCCTCAAAGTCTGCATCTAGCAATATGTTATTGGACTTGACATCTCTGTGAATGATAAGAGGGGAACAATCATGGTGCAAATAGCAAAGTCCTTTAGCTGCTTCCACCGCAATCCTGTACCTCATCTCCCACCTCAAGTGCCCACCCTTCGACCCATGCAGCCATTCCCCTAAGCTCCCATTCGGCATGTACTCATACAGCAACAAGTTAGTGTCCTTGTTCGAAACATACCCCAGAAGCCTCATTATATTCCTGTGCCTTATCTTCCCCAGCGTCTCTATCTCCGCTTTGAACCCGTAATCGTTTCTCCCACTTCCTTGCCCAACTAAACGCTTTATTGCTATGTCCGTTTCGTTTGGCATGGACCCTCTGTACACGATCCCTGCTCCTCCTTTCCCTATTATGTTCTCTTCCTTCAGGCACTCCACCACGTCCTCCGCTTTGAAGTCTAGCCTCTGAAACGTTGTCAGCTTCCACGCCTTTGATCTGTGCAGCTTTCTCTTCCTCGTCACGTGCAACGTCACCAGCACCAGCAGCACCGCGGTGGCGAGTGCAATCCCGATCACGACGGCTTTCACCCTCGCCGTTTTGCTATGGCTTTTCGTTGATAGGTAGATCAAGGAAGGGCAAGAGGTCTGGTGGGGGAAACAGAGGTTGGGGTTCCCATAAAACGACTTGTCGTTGAAGACTAAAAACTGACCCCCGGTGGGGATACTGCCGGTGAAATTGTTGTTGGAGAGATCCAGAGTGGTGAGGCTCGTCATGAATCGAATCTCGTCGGGAACTGGCCCAGATATATGGTTACGGGACAGATTCAAAATGCTTAAGTCCTTCAGGAGCTTCATCCCCTTCGGAACCTCGCCGTCCAGCATGTTCCGGCTCAGGTCAACGGCAGTCAGCGAAACGCAGTGAGTAATCGTCGTTGGGATTGGACCTGTGAGATTGTTGCCGCTTATGTTGACCTTCGTCAGCCTTGGTATTTCAAACACTTCCCCTGGGATTTCGCCAACGAACTCATTGGCGTCCAGCAACAAAGCCTGTAACGCTCTGAGGTTTTTCATCTCAGGGGGAATTCTCCCAGTGAATAAGTTGTTTGAAAGAGTGAGCGTACCGAGAGAATCGCCGGAAATCACGGAAGGCAGTTGGCCGTTAAAGTGGTTGTTATTCAGTTCCATTATTGTAACTAAAGGTAGTTTGAAAATCCCAGGGGGAACCGGCCCGTCTAGGTAGTTATTGGCGACTCGGATCTTGGTGAGTGACTTGCACTCGCCGATTCCGTTTGGGATTGGACCGTCGAAGAAGTTATCGGTGAGAATGAACGTTTGCAACCTCCCTCCTTTGCACAAATCCGGAGGGATCAATCCTGTGAGATGGTTTTTTCGTCACGTCGAAGTACTTGAACTTCCCATTTTGACCCAAATTCTGAGGCAGCACGAAGGAGAAGTTGTTCTCCCAAAGCTGAAGCGTTTCCAGATTGGGAAGGTCTCCGACGAAGGAGGGGATGGGGCCGCGGAAGTTGTTCTTGAAGAAGTTCATGAGAGTGAGGTTTTTAAGCTGGGAGAAGCTCTCCGGAATCAATCCGGTGAGGTTGTTGTAGGAGAGGTCCAGCGACATGAGACTCATCATGGAAGATAGCTGCGGCGGAAGTGTTCCAGAGAGGTTGTTCATTTGCAAGAACAACGTGTGGAGGTTTGTCAAATTGCCCAAGCTCGGTGGAATCTCTCCGCTGAGGCCGGAGCTAGACAAGTCAAGCAGTCTCAGAGATTCAATGGAACCAAGCTCCGGTGGAATTCCATCGAAAGCATTGGTGTAGCCGAGAAACAGTTCCTTCAACATCTTCAACTTGGCTAAGCTCTTGGGAATCTTGCCAGTTAAGCTGTTTGCGTTCAAGCACAAATACTCCAAGCTCTGAAACTCGGAGTAACTCTCCGGTATCGTGCCGGAAAAATAGTTCCCGCCGAGGTGGAGGTACTTGAGTTCCGTGAGTTGGACGATTTCCTCAGGAAGTGATCCGTTGAAGTTGTTGTCGTAAGCGTCGAGGACCTCCAGTTTGGTCATGCGGAAGGTGATGTTACCGGGAAAGTTGCCGGAGAAGCCGTTGTGAGAGACGTTGAGGATCTTAAGCGAAGTGAGGTTGGAAAGCTCCATAGGGAGAGTGCCGGTGAGATTGTCCATGGAGATGGTGAGATTCTCCAGCTTGTCAAGCATTCCGATCTCCCGCGGAAGGGTCCCGAAGAGAGGAACGCCTGTCACGTTGAGAGCAATCACACGGAGGTTTTGGTCACATGTTACCCCAGAAAATGAACAGTGTGCCGAAAGTGACGACGAAAACTTCCAGTCTTGCAGTGCATCGTGTTTGGCTTCCTTTCCCTTGATGGAATCCTTCAGCTTTAGCAGCGCTTCCAAATCACTGAATGAAGAGCACACTGTTACGCGGAACCACCAAATGAAGGTAAGACACAATACTAGCATATAACACGCATAGCTTCTCATCTCTTTCTTGTTTCCCATTCGCTCTGTTATTGCTTGGTCTCCTGTATTACCTGTACCTATGGCTAGGTTTGCATTTGTGGCGTACTTACTTTGCTACCACACACACCACATGCAGTCTATATTTATATACACAATTAATACTTAATTAGTGTATATGATTGGATAGCATTTGGTGGCGGATATAATGTAATATCCTTGCCCACTGGTTAAGTCCACGAGTGGACTTGGCTTTTGCGAAGACAAATCAAGATGCAATAATGTTTTGTATTTTAACCATTAAAGGGGGTTTAAGATTTTCATAGGCGCTCTCACTTTGGAATGAAACAAGAGTTGTTTTACGTGTTTCACCAAATTAGAAAAAGGGGGAAAAAGTTGTTTTACGTGGAACCTTTTGTACTGTGCTTTGGTATATCACTGGTTCACTACTGGATAGTAGTTGCTCGGGAAAAGGCAGAGCATCAATTCTCTGTTTCATGTTCTTTCGACGATCATCCACTAGATATTGCAGAATCGTATTCTATATGTGATTAAAGTGTATTATGCGTCAACACAATTTTAAATTATTTTTATCGCAAGTGGATCGGTCCCAAACATTTCCAAGTTAAAAATAAATATTCCCTTCTCAGTATTTTAATTGAGAAGAGAATGAAGACAGAGTGCTGAGGTACTAGGTCTTAACATATATTCTTCTTACAATATATCATGAGAGTAATAATTCAGACATGACCCCAAAATTTAAGCGCATGTTTTTTTATAGTTTTTAAAACATTTTCTGTTTTTTAAAACATAAAAGAGAAATGAAAATTATACAACTATACAACATACAACAACGAGAGATAAAGAGAAAAAAAAAAGAAAGAAGAGAGAAAATTGTGAGATGTAATAGGTGATCTGATAGAGAGATATAGAGTGAAAAAGTGTGTTGTATGAGTTTGTTGTATGTTTTAGTTGTATAAATTTATTATCTCAACATAAAATTGAAAAACATGTCTCAATTAACTTTTTAACAACAGTTTTGAAACGTGTTACTGTTTTTAAGTTTTTAGAAATTAAAATTTTGAAATTATTTTTAGGTGTTTTGAAAAATTATTTTTTAACTTTTGTATTAAAAATGTTGTAAATAAATTATTTAATTTATAAAAAGCAGTTTTGTACACCTCTGGATCTTGGGCCGAGCATGATACCCGGATAGAAACTCATGTAGTTGACCTACATAGTGAATACCGGGATAGAGGCCCATGTAGTCGACCTACGTAGTCAGTAGCATCCCGACAAATAAGGGATAGAGAGGGTTAGTGACTAACACTATGGATGTCAAAAAAACTCGTACACATACCTGCGAATATACTCATAATAGGTATCCATTTTTTTATAAAATGGGTGGACACGAATATTATACTATTCGCCCTGCGGACGGATACCCATTAATTTTAGCGGGTATGGATACAAGTAGTGTACTACCCGCCCCGCCCCGTCCCATTGACATCCCTAGCTGACATGGGGTCTAGGTAGTGGGACACAAATGGTTAAGGCAGGAGAGGGATAAAAGGCAGAAAGGACCAAAGAGACAAGCATGTTCACACTTTTGGCAACTCTTTGATTAGCCCGACATTTCTTGCTAAGAACAAGTTTTAAATAGTTTTTAAAAATAAAAACAAAACTGAATCAAACACACTCTTATACTCCAATTTAACAATTTTTATCTATTTCTATCTCTCTCTTTATATTATATTATAGGGAAAAATATGCTCCAGGTCCCTGTAGTTTTGGTCAACCTGGGTCCCCGTCCCTGTACTTTAAAACCATGGTTTTTTATCCCCGTACTTTCAAAACCCCCCATTACCCGTCCCCAACGTTAGTGTAGTCCGTTAGTTTGCTGACCTGTCAAACGGCGTTGCCACGTGTCGTTATTTTAGGCCTAATTACTTGGTAATTAACTTAATTAATCACATGAATAATTTTGTTTATTAAAAAATGATTAAATCACATAATTTATAAAACTGAATCCCTAGTAATATTTCTTCTCCCAAATTTGAAGACATTTCTCTGAAACCCTAGAGTCCGAATCACTTCTTCGTAGTCGATCTTCTTCTTCCTCCTATCGTTCTTGTTCTTTTTCGCTGCAGAAATTCGCCTCCAAGGTTTGCGATGAAAGGAGCAACCTCATGCTCACAGAAGAGGAGCGTGCGATGCAACTTTTCTTCCTCTTCGTCTAACCCGCGAGGAAGGAGATGCATGTGTGGTGAGAAATTGCTATTTTTGACTTCGAATACCTCGGCGAACCCAGGCAGGAATTTATGGAGATGTCCATTGTGGAACGTTAGTTTCCGAATGACCATACCATTTTGCAGTGTTGGCTCCTTTTTCTGTGGGTGTACCCATGATAAGCTTTTTCTGTTTGATGTTATTTTGCAGATCGAAAGTAGCTGTAATTACTTTAAGTAGGAAGATGAAGACGTGGGAGAGGTAGAAAATCTACAGGTACAATATGCAGTGGAAGAATTGAAATTAAAGAATTCTAAGTTGAAGCTGAAGCTAGTGGCTGAGAGGAAAGCTGGAGATTGAAGATGTGTTTTGTTGTGGTAGCTTGGGTTGTGACATTTGTAGTTTTAGGCTTATGTGCTTTGAAATGTAATTGCAGTGTTTAAGGGGAATGAGGGAGTTTTTAATTAGGGAAAAGGAGACAATATTTAAGCTTTTGGTTTAGGGGATTAAAGAATGTCATTTTGTATCTCTTCATGTAATGTGGGTTCTGTTCTTAATGAAAATGCAGATTGCTTTTGTGTTAAATTATAAAAGTAACTCAATGTTAATTTTGTGCATTTGATTTTGGTCAATTTTCCATATAAACTGTAGAGCAGAAATTTAAAGGAACGAGGTCATTGCATTGAAATAACATAAAGCAAATGACATGAAGTCTTAATGTTAACAACAAATGTGTCTCTCTCAAGCAGAGTCACATGTTACACATTGTACTAAACAAAAGTAAATAACCATTACTGCTTAACCAGTAGAAGACAAAATACCCCAAAAGTGATTTAAATACACAATACCCCAAAAAAAGCACATGGTCCCTCAACATTTCCTATACTATCCAAATATGAGACCATGTGCAAGAACCCAATTATTCAGCCTTTTGTGCCACCCCTTGTCTGACTTGGTTCCCCACTTGTGTTGATATCTCCCACATTATGGCCCTGATGGTCATTTTCTTCCCCATTTGCTGTTGAAGGTTCTGCAAGGGTAGGTTCAAGTTCGGTTGGTGCTTGTACAGTTGTTGCAGCTCCTGGAAGGGTAGGATCTGCTGGGTCTTGCTCTACTCCTAGCTGTTCTGCTTGTGTTGATGTAGCTGCTTGAAGTTTCTGTAAGTGATGTTGTTGTTTCACAGAGATAAGATTGGTTAGTAAAAAACAGATTCAGTTTGTGTACTGATTTAGATAAGTTTGTATGAAGTCTTACCCAAATAGCAGACAAATGTGTAACTAGCTGACCCACTGACATATTTCGTGCAAATTCAGGGATAGAGGGACCTGGTGGCAATGACTTATTTTTTCCTTGTATTAATGATAAGAAATCAGTTTTTTTTTTGCTTCAACTGATATCTACCTATGCACTCAATTGATTTACATTTAATGTGTCCAACTTACCCTCTTGTGGGCATGGCCTCCCATTTCAGTTGGTGAGGTTCCTTTTTTGGTGGTTGTATCTGCCTTTCTCTAAAAGTAAAAAACCAGACATGTTTATATGTTAATTTGTGCTGTAATATTAACAATGACAACACTCTTTAAAGTGTTTGATAGTACTAGTATACCTTCTTAGGAATGTTCTTGGTATTAGATGGTCCAACACCTTGGTTCTTAGTTTGTTGTGACTGCTGTGAAGATCTTGTAACCCTCATTGTCTGGGTATGTTGTGAGCTTTGTTCCTGCTGGCTGCTTTGTGTAGCTTTATCTTTCCCTTTCCTTTGTGCCTGCTGTGAGGTTTGTGTTGCTTTACCTTTCCCTTTCCTTTGTTCCTGCTGTGAGGTTTCTGTTGCTGTCCCTTTCTCTTTCCTTTTTGTCTGCTGTGAATTATGTGCCTGTAATTTAGGGTATTCATTGTGTGCACATGAGTAAGCACTAGCATAAAATAAATTAAAATGTCAATGATAGGGGTCTTAGCATGTTACCTGTTGAGACTTATGTGTTCCAATTGGTGTTGCCTCAGCATTCTCACCATCTTGAGCACTTGTATCTGCTGGTGGTGCAGTGCAACTTCTAGAATTGTGTCCCAACTGTTGACACCTACCACATTTGGTTGTTGTGTGACCTCTCCTTAGCTTGGTTCGACTGTTATCTTCATCTGGTTCCCTCCTACGCAGTTTCTTGGGCCTCCCAACCCCAGGCTTGTATACTGGTGGAAAGATAACCTCTCCTCCAGTCTTAGGCCACATTTGTTCTCCATTTATAGGGGCAATTACCTCTCCATAACATAGCTCATAACATGTCCTTTTATAATAAGCATGGACATATGCTTCTGGATCCTCTCCCTTGTAGGTGATAGCTGCAACAGCATGCCTACAAGGGATCCCCACAAGCTCCCATAAATTACATGTGCAAACATGTGTGTGAAGATCAATAATAAACCTATCTCTCTCAACAGTGTGATTAACCTCAAATTTTTGGTCCCCTGCCCAGGTAGCCAACCAATTCCCACTATATTCTACCTCTCTATTAAGCCTTCTCCTAGGTTTAGGCATTACATCTCCATTACATTTCATGAGTTTTTCTTTCAAAGAAGCAAACCTACCCATTACATATGTTCTAATACATTCAAACATAGTTATAATAGGTTTATCTCTAGCTAGTAATATGGTGCTATTAAAAGACTCAGATAAATTGTTCATTAGCACATCACACCTAGGGTAGTAACTAAATGCATGCTTACACCATGATCTTGTAGGAATTGCTACCAGCCAGTCATATGCATTTTTGTCTAATGCCTTGATCTGATTCATCTTCTCCTCCGAAGCTTGAATGTAGGTAGCCTTAGCAGCTCCCATCATCAAATCTCTCAACATTGTCCCTCCCCCAAAATTCTTTTTGAAGTTAGCATATAGGTGTCTAAGACAAAACCTATGCTCAACCCCCTCCAACAGTTCATCAAACACAGGCATCAATCCCTAAAACATATACAATGCAAAGAAAATTAGCCACATGTATAAAAGTAACATAAATTAAGAAGCTTGTTCATTAGCACATTACCTTTTGTTGGTCACTTATGAAGACCCATCTGTTGGATCTGACATCACCAATGTCATCCAAAAGGAGTTGTAAAAACCATCTCCAAGTTTCCTTTGTCTCTGACTCTACTGCAGCAAAAGCCAATGGGAAATATTGATCATTTGGATCTCTTTCCACAGCTACTAGGAGCACTCCACCATATTGAGTCTTAAGATGGCATCCATCAACTCCCAAGAAAGGCCTACAACCTTGCAAGAAACCATTTTTACATCCTCATTAACCACTTCATTCACCTTATCAACCCCAATATCATTCAATTGCTCACAACCCACATCCGGATTAACCATATCATTAACCACATCATTAACCATATCAACACCAACATCATTCAATTGCTCACAACCCACATCCTCATTAATTACTTCATTCACATGTACTTTTTCAGATTCTGTTTTGTCAGTTAATAAGGGAACTTTCAAGGTCTTCACATTTGCCTCACTGCTCATCCCATGCTCCAAGTATATTTCCATCTCACATTTCTTACTTACAGCTATATTACATAGCTCCAAGGCATCTTCATCATTTCGTAACTCTCTAAGTCCTCTCTTAAAAGCAACCCCTTTCTGCTTCCACCACATATTAAATCGATCAACATAGCCTAAATCTTTAGCCAACCCCACAACCTCAAAATAAGACCAAGTATCAGTATCTAACCCATGAAAAACATGAATTTCACCCCCCTTATACCTCAGTGATGGCTTATGGACAAATTTACCCATATGGTAAAAAGCTACAGAAAAACCCATCCCTACAACACATTAACAATCAACATTCCATTAGAAAAATAACCCACATGTCAACAAGTGCAAATACAGACAAAAAAGGCAACACTTTACACGAAAAATAAAACCCAACACAATGATGGTGGACCCAACCACATTAAAGAAACCATAAAAGCCAAATGAAACGGAGTGTTACCTGCAACCGAGACTGTTCTAAACGGATCCTCCACGTGAGCACTACACCGTTCCAACTAACCACGGGACCACTTGACCACACGTTGCACAAGCTACACACTTCGTCTTCAATAGTTAAGAGGAAACACTTGGATCAGACCAGGCAAAAAGGCAAGGGGATAGGGCAAAGTTACAAAGGATTTGGGAAATGAAGAGACTCAACTTTGAACATTAGGGCTTCGAATTTGGGAAAAGAAATATTACTAGGGATTCAGTTTATAAATTACGTGATTTAATCAGTTTTTAATAAACAAAATTATTCCTGTGATTAATTAAGTTAATTACCAAGTAATTAGGCCTAAAATAACGACACGTGGCAACGCCGTTTGACAGGCCAGCAAACTAACGGACTACACTAACGTCGGGGACGGGTAATGGGGGGTTTTGAAAGTACGGGGACAAAAAACCATGGTTTTAAAGTACAGGGACGGGGACCCAGGTTGACCAAAACTACAGGGACCTGGAGCATATTTTTCCCTATATTATATGTTTTATCACATATATCATTTCCCTCTCTTATCCTCTCATCTCTCTTTTTTATTATGAATCATTTATCTTTTTATGCAATCACATAATTTACATAAAAAAAAATAACTAATTGTGAGGAGTAACAATAATCTCACATCTCCCATGAAGTGCTAGTAAAAGAGGGAGAGATGGAAAGAGGAAAAAGGAAAAAAAAAGTAATATGTGATGTAATTGAAAAGGAAGAAAAAAATTAAAAAGAATAACAAATAAAAAGTGACATAAGAAAAAAATGTTTAAGAGTATTATAGTTTTTATTTAGAGGGATATAAAACAAATAAGTAATTAGAATTTTAAATGTGAGTTTAAAATTTTATAGTAATAAAAAATATTTAAACAAAAATAATATAAATAGAACACACACATAAGTGTGTGTTTAGTTCTCATTAAAATCACATTATAAATGTGAATTCAGATCAAGGGCCCATTTGAATAAACTTTTGAATAAACTTTTCTAAAAGAATTTATGAAAAAAAAAATAGAATGAAGGTAAAATGAATTCAACTTTTCTCATAATTTTTCTAGAAGAATTTATGGGAGAAGTGTTGAATTCATTTTACCTTCTTCATTTATTCTATTTTTTTCTCTCTCATAAGTCCTTATTGAGAATTTGTCGAAACTAACCCTAATTCTCTACTCCTCATAACATTGACGCAAATAGCCAATTCACGCTTGATTTTGGTAGAAATATGGTGCAAGTTGAGTTAGCCCCCATTGATTCATGTCCTTGCTCCCACATAGAAAGGGAACATTTGGACCCAAAAAAAAGACAAAGAGAACATGTAAGAATATTTCTAAAAGAAATGATTTTTTTTTCTTTTGATGTTTCTTTTATTTCAGTTTTAAGGTCAAGATTCGCATAGAGCAATGCTTCTAGAATGGATTCATGTTATTCCTTCAACAAATCTTTCATAGTTTTGGGAATTGGGAGCCACTGATAAATGGACGAGTGGTACATGCTTCACAAAAATGTTCAATATTGTCATTTGTCAACCCCTCTAATGATGGTGATGAGCTAGTGTACGTGAAGTGCCCAAAAAAATCTTCTATTATTGGCTCTTTTGTTTTCTTCATCTTTTACATGGGAGACAGTTTTTATTCTCTAAGCCTAACTTATATCGCTAGATATGGATATGGGGCTACAGTTACATATGCTATGATTAAACCAATTACAAAGTTGACAACAAACATATTGAGAGATTCTAGTCGTCTAATACAGGGACTGAAATTTCGTATTCCCTTTTCTGGTCTCGTTTTTTTGGTCACCTAATTAAAAAAAAAAATACAATATTATACTGAAGGAATTTTCTCTCTCGTTTTTAATATTAACATTCTCTCTCTTATTTATTTCTTTTTTTCGTTGAGTAGATATTTTTTATTAAGAGAATAAAAAGACAAGAAAAAGCAACACGTGATTTCAATCTCTAATATAAATGATATAGATAAGTTTATGTACATTAACCTATAACAAACTTAAAATGTTTTTAATAACTCAAAAATGGTTAATCACACATATCGATCTAATTAGTAGTCTTTCAGGTGTAATTAATTTCAAGGGATTGATTGAGTGAAGTATGATCTCACATATGTCAGATCGCAAGTTCAAATTTTGCAATGGGCTTTTTAGAATGAGATAAATATAAATTTATCAGGCCGACCCAAGGTAAGTCGACTCAAACCTTAGACCCCCAATTGTTAGTAACATCATTTATAAAATAATATAAGCATATATTATAATTATCAGGTCTAACATATTAGTTTTTAAATTGTAATTCCATTAAGGTTTGGGATTCAATCCTTGCTCATTCAATTTTAACTTTTAAGACCCATTTTTTTTTACTTCATGTTTTTTAAAAAGACCTCAATATATACGAAGTTTTGCCTCAGGCCTCTCAACATGTTGGGTCGGCCTGCTACATAAGTATTCTTTGAATATATACAAATACTTTTTCTGTACTAAATCGGGGTACCATTATCCTAGATTTTTTTGTACGACAAAAATCTCTCACATTAAATTAATTAAATATTTGATAAATACCTCCTCCGTTTCTTTTTAACTGTCGTTCAATGTTTTTGCACATAGATTAAGAAATGCAATAAATGTGTCTTTTTAGCTCCATTGTTTACAAATGATACACTTTCTCTCACTCATTAAAGCATTTAAAATTATCCACCATTTCTATTAATATGCAATAAATACTCCCCCATTTAATAAATTTGGAAGAGTGCAAAATTACTCCCTCCGTTTCTTTTTAATAGTCGTTTTAGAGTATAAAATTTGTTTCTAAATAAGTGTTATTTTCATATACCAAGACAACAATAAAATGCTAATTTTCCAACTTTACCCTCTTCCAAATTTATTAAAATAGTGGAGTATTTATTGTGTAACGCCCTAATTTCTAAATTCAAGACTTAGTCAGTTGGAAACTAAATCCTAAATTTTCGAAACAAAAAACGTACGATTCCGGATATCAAACCTCACAATTCGATAAGTAGCCAACGAAAATCTATAGAATATGTACAACTGGCCCGAAGGTTACCAACTGAACGTTTCTAATCATAAAACAAGGTCATATATACATATTCTATACAATCCAAAGGTGAGAAACAACAAAACAAGTAAATCTCCTGCTCTACTCTCACTGATTTCTGCCAGGAGGTACCTGCACACCTAGATTATATCCACAAAACGTGTGGTGAGACTAATGTCTCAATGAAGCATAACCATGCATATGTAATGTAAAGGTAAAGCAATCACTGATCAATATGCATATTCCATAAGCATCAATAATCAATAATCAACATGCTATCTGAATCAAATAAAGGCAACAAAGATGCAACTCATTGCTATATTCAGCAGGCATAATATTATCACTTAAACTGGAGTTAGAACTGAGCTCAGACTACGGGAAACGTCTTTCCGGGGACGTATCCCACCCATTATTGGACCGAAGTCAATTTTCACATAATCATTCAGTTTTATTAACTCACAGCACAAGGCCGACTTATTTAACTCACGGTCGAAACCGGCATGCATGATTCGATGACAAAAACTGAATTTTCAAGCATTTCGAGAGTTTCGTAACTTTCATAAGTTCGTAAGTTTCCTAACTTCGATATTCAAAGGTTTTTCAAACAAATCCTAACATCGATCACTCAATTTCATACAAACATTACAAATCCAATCAATTTAACCATATAGAAAGGGAATTAAAGGGGTAGGGTTCATACATTGAGCATTTCGACAATTTCGTAAATCTCACTAGTTTCATAAATCTCGCTACCTTAAGGTTTTCAATGAAAAAAGTCTAACAACAATTGTTCAATCTCATACCAACATCACTAATCTAACCACAATAATCATATAGAAAAGGAATTAGAGAGTAAGGTTCATACTTTGGGGAAAATCCAAAATCAAAGGGAAGTGTGTGTGTGAGTTATACTCACCAATTCTTGAAATTCAAGAGAGGAATGATGAGTAGAGATGTGCCCTTGATGTTTTCTAGATTCAATTCCCTCCTCCAAGCCTTAATCCAAGCTTCCTCTCACTAAAATTCCCTCTCTCTAGGTCGAAGGGGAGAAGAACAAAAGCATGCAAATCTGATTTTCAGCTTTCGGTCTTATATACTTAAGTGACGGTAATCGATTACAGACTCACTGTAATCGATTACCAGCAGCGAAAAATACACTAGAAAACCTTTCTGGGAATCTGGTAATCGATTACAACCCTTAGTAATCGATTACCAAAAACTCGGCCCTCAGGTAATCGATTACATCCGAAAATCAGCTCTCAGGTAATCGATTACATAATCGATTACCAAAAACTCAGCACTCGGGTAATTGATTACAGACCCTCTGTAATCGATTACCAGCAACCCAAAACTCCTTATTTTTACCTGAACGGAATTCTGAACTTGGTTTTATAAATAAGTTTTAACCCCTAATTCCTCAACTTACCTTTCCTTAATTACTAGCACATAATTCTCTTGTTTGCAACCTAAAGTATTATTAAAGCTCCTATTTTTGCGGGATGTTACATATTGCATATGACTTGAAATGGTGGAAAATTTTAAATGCTTTAATGAGAGAGAGAAATGGTGTATTTGTAAACAATGGAGTTAAAAAGACACACTTATTGCATTTCTTAATCTATGTGCAAAAACCTTAAACGTAGGACAGATAAAAAGAAACGGAGGGAGTAGAAAATTAGCTTTTATTATTGCTTTGCTATGTGAAAATGACACTTATTTAAAAATAAATTTTAAACTCTAAAACGATACTTAAAAAGAAATGGAGGGAATATCTAGATAATAGATCCTATTGATAATTAATTAAATGATTATGCATAACGTGAGTGTGTGTTGAGAAATTCTTCCATGTGCCAAGTGTAAAAACACAATAATTACCTAAAGATGGTGCACTAGCTATCTTTGTTTCTCTTCTAACAAGCCTGTTTCCTGCACTATGTTGACATGGTGGAAACATCTCTAAAGTGTGGATCTCGTTCATTCCGGCAGTTGACCACTATGAAGCACTGATAGCATAACATGAGCAAGCATTACGTAATCAATTAATATACACGATTCATATTATCAAAACTAAAACGGTAAAGGGTGTGTTTGGCAAAACAAGCCGATAAGCTAACTGTTCTAGCTGATAAGCTCCTAGCTTACAAGTTCCGAGCTGATAAGCTAGTTTATTGAATTAGAAGTGTTTGGTAGAACTAGCTGATAAGCTAGTTGGTAAATTTTAAATGACATAAAGGATATAAATACATAAGTTTTGTTATATAAATTCTATTTTTATTTTTAGACAAAAATATATTATTATTTAATTATAATTTTAGATTTTTTAAAAAATAATTAAATTCCTATTAAACCTTTTTGTGATAAAATATTTAATTAAAAATTAAAATAAATAGTAAAATTGATAAAATAAATAGTATAATATGAAAACAATTTCATAAAATAATGAAAAGAAAATAGCAATTTAATTAATTCATAACTAGTCCTATGCCCGTGCGATGTATGACGCGTGATGAAATCTTTTTAATAACATCATAATTATTATAAAACAATATAAAATAACAAAAAAAAAATTAAATGATACTTAATAGATTTTGTAATATTTGAATTATTTATAAGGAATATGTATCCTTATAAAGAGTATGTTGAGTCTCAAAATATTATTAAATGGTTAATAATATTTAAGTCTCATGACCCTGAGTTTTAATGAGTAACAAATTTGGTTAAATTCCCTAAAAAGAAGGAACAATTTTTACTTAAATTCCCTAACAAATTTGGATATTTAAATGGACCTCAAGTGTAGTTTCATTTTTATTTTCTTTGTAGAACATTTGCACTCCCTCTAAGTTGGGTATATTTTTTTTTTATTGAAAAGTTAAAATAGAACATAAGTTGAATTCTTGTAACCTAAATCACTTATTCCTTATCAGTTAATTATTTGAAAGAGATATTTTTTTTTCTGCTACTATTACTATTATATTCTTCTTTTGTCAATAGGAATTCAAGTTATTAATTTTAATATAGGTACATTTGAAATTGCAAATGAGTCAATGCAGTTCTTCTCTCGTTAGCGATGCAGGGAGTCTTCTGAGGATTCAAAGACACTAAAACACTTCTATATGCCACCGGTATGCCTTAATAGACTTAAATTATTGGCTGGTGAATTATTGGCACTTGTACTTGCACATGCCTTTGCTTTATTTGCTGTTGTATCTGCTGGTATGCTAAAGATTGGATAATAGTGACATTATTAAAAAGATTAACTTTTAATGCGGGTCACTGAGACCTAGTTCCTGTAATACAGAGGAACCCTGTAGACTTTTTTTGAGACTGCTGCAATATAAGACAGTCCCTTTGTGTTCAATTTCCTATTTGTTTAGATGTATTTCTATTTTTTCTGGTGTTTATTGGATAGACAGTGAACTGTTTCTGGTGTTATCCTATTTGTTATGTTGAATGTCACTATGTTCTTATCCTTTTTTTTTTAATTTGGGTTAACTTGGTTGTACAATGTTAGCTTTTTTTGCCAAGTGACTGAATTGTATCATGATAACATGCCTATGCTTAGATTTTATTTTAGGGATTGCTACTCCTTTCCTCTGATTTTCATCATATTTTATTTCATTTTATCTTAGACATTGCCTTAAGAACAAGTTACATGTAATATTTTCTTAAACACAAAAATGCAGTTTTGATCCTTAAAATTCGGTTTTGTGGCCTAAATCCGGTTCTGGAAGCTTAAATACCGGTTTTGGAATCAAAAACTGGTTTTAAAACTGGATTTAGCGTAGGCCAGCCTCAATTAATGAAGCCTTGGCTGACATTAGCGTAGGCTGGCCTACGCTAATGTAGCGTCCGCCTAACCTCCGCTACACTAGCATCGGTCCACGTAGCGTCCCAGTTAGTGTAGGCTGGCCTACGCTAATTAGCGTCGGCCTTGCCGCAATTTTTTGCCTCGAGGGTTTTAGCGAGGGCCACGACGCTGACGCTAGGCCGACGCTAATTTAGTGTTTAGCGTCTGTTTTCGCTATTTAGCGTGGGCTTTTGGCCTACGCTAATAAGCCTTTTTCTTGTAGTGATTATTCATGAACTTATGTTTAGCTTCATGGATTAATTAAGCATGACTTTTGAGAAATTGGAAATTATTTACAATTACTCTTACACTATGAGTTAAATGCATACACTTGTATGAGAGGAAATAATGGGTCTTTTGACCAAAAGGAATTAAAGTAAGAGTAAATGAATGTTGATTGAAAATTCAGACAAAAGGTTAAATGGTAGATCTAGATTGACCACAAGGAATACTTTCCTTGTACGGATTTTGAGCTCAGGTCTGACTAGAGGTTAAAGGTTAAGTGAAAAGAACGCGGGTTCAGGGTTAAACACCAAAGGTTGATTGTTGCATCTTCATACATTTATAATTATGTAATGATGTATGTGTTTCTGTTGTGCATTTTATTTGCCTATACACCTACACTGCTTGTATGATTGCACTCACTAGGACATAAGTCTCACCACACGTTTTGTGGATTCATTTTAGATATGCAGGATGTTCAGTTGGAGTATTGAAGAGAGGACTCTCATATATCTATGAGCGGACCCCTCCCCTCATATTCTGTTTGTTGTGAAAATTTTCAATGTATTTTCAAAAATTTTCTTGATTCTCAAAGTACAATTTGGGACTAGAATCTGAATCCTCTCAAAGGTTCTTTTTAAGAAACAGGATTACATAGATGTTATATTCAACAGATAAAAGAACTTTGAATTTTTTTACCGTTCGTTGAATTGAATTCTAAAAAGTGAAATGAAGAACAAACAGACTTAAAAATAAATGAATGTAAAGATTCATAACTGAAAATTAAAGTTAAAGTAAATGCAGAAAAGAAAACTGAAAAATGTAGAAAGATAAATAAAAGAAGATAAAAATGTAGAATAAGAATTGCATTAATTGAAATTTGGATGTATACACATATTGGATTCTCTTCTTAATAACCAGTTAGTCGCTTCACAGATTGGACGTTTGGTATTTCAGAGAGTTTTCAGTAAAATGAAATCCAACCCCAATTACATCAGAATCCTACCTATATATAGATTTCTATTCTAACGGCTACTTAGCAGGATTTTGACACGTCTACAAACTTATTTGAAGTGTCAAATTTCTAAGTATGACGCGTATATAAAGATAGCAATGGTCATCTAATTCTATATAACCGTCTGCTTGAGATCTTGACATTTGTCTTCGGATAGTAACTTTCAATAACTGCTCAATTTGAAATCTGACGAGTCTTTGAATATCCTTTAACCACCTGATAGGTCTTCAAATTCCTTTTCAGGCTTCTGACTTCATGAATTCTTCTAAGTTATCTGGAACGTCTTTCTTTTCTTGAAACTAGTATTCGATCTCCATTTGAACTTCGAATCATATCTTGGAACTTGACCAACTCTTGAACAATTTATTTTCTTTATTCCCACATGATGTATTTCTGATCGGTCAATTTAGAGGCAGACTGACCACCGTCCACACGTGGGTTTGACTTGCTCACTGATTGGGCAATTCTGCATGTACATTAACTTCACCGTCCAAACACTTCACTATAAATATGCCTTGGCTTCTACGTTTCTCTTCATTCTCCTACTTTCTTTTACCATGGAAAAACTTCTTTCTTTGTCTATTGCGTTTAACCTAATCTTTAATGATTTCATTTTTATAAGGTCAACGAGGTAGCCAAAGCTATAAGCTTTTTCAACCCCTTTTAAGGATTTTCCTTTGGCTCGAACGTCGTAACCAAAATTTTATTGTATTTTGTCTTCACTCTATCTTTCTCATTCCTTCATTGGATCGCAAGGATTTTTTATTGTGCTCACACAGTGCCTTCGCCCTGGTGGTTCAATCAAAGCTTGTTGGAAAGAAGGAAGAAGAGGTGGAGAAGAAGAACAGTAAAAAGTTGGGAATCTAATCTTTTGAAGATTTAGGATAGTCTTTTATTCTATGTATCTTTTTTATTTTTTCATGTATTTCAACTTCGAATTTCTTATGTAATTCAAATTACATTGATATATGAATAAAAGACTTGCATTTATCTTATGTCTCATGTCTTCAAAATTGATTCATATTCAATAAATGAATGAGTTCGTCTAGAACTTTTCTTCTTGCTATATATAAGCATTTTGAATTCGAATATGTATCTAATATAAACGTTACTTTATATTTCAATGCACATTCAGAGATCAACATCTTTATCTTCGAATTCGAAATAACACAAACTCTTTAAATTTTTACTAAGTTAACTTGAATCTTTATCAGTAATAATTCTTTTGAATCTCTCTTCATATGCCATTACATTCGAAAATATTGATCTTCTATAACTTAGTAAAATTTTGAGTTTGAGCCTAAAACCTCCGTTTATTATTTCAGAAATTCTATTATTTCGATGAATTTATGTATGATTAACTAATTTAGTGGGTTATGTAAACCTGAGCCACTAGTTGGCATATAATTTGTATTTATGATTGCATTTTGGTACTTGATACTTATGCAAACGTTGGACTACCTAATTTAGTTGGTTATGTAAACCCGAGCCACTAATGTCGTGAAAAATAATTTCATAAATTTGGGAATGTGCTTCCAACGAGCACTATTCATAGGTTTCCGAAATTAGGACGTTATAACATGCACCAATAGGTTAGTTATAAGAAATATAATAGTTGATAATAAAAAGAAAATAAGAGTAATGACAAACTCACTAAGTCCACATTAGAATGAAAATAAATGGTTTATATCATAACCTAAAACGATGTCATTTCAATTTTTCAATTGCCAGGTTGACTATTAGGCACTAAAACCTTTTTTTAAAACACTTTTGAGCATCAAACATCCTAAGACTATTATCTAAATATTTTGAGCAACCGATGCCTAGGCCACAACAACATTTTTTATTTTAGACAAAAAAAAAATCATGGCAAAAATGCTAAAATCACGCCCTAAACTTTAGGCCATGATTTTACATGTGTAGTTTCTGCGACTGTTGCCTATTCTAATAGACAACAGTTTTTCATTTTTGGAAATATAAATTTAAAAATCATTGCCTAAAATAAGGGAATAGGCCACAATTATCAAAATGACAATTAAAATTATTTAAAATAGTCAAGATAGTATTTGAACACAGTCCTCATGTTCAAACACTAAGTTATATTTGTTAAGCCAACACATATATTTGTTATATATATTGTCAACTCTAATATTTATATCATATAAACTACAAATTTAAAAAGAAACTTATAAAATCTCTTAGATTAAAATCAAAAATATATTTTTTTTATGTTAAGGTCATTCATTTTGAAAAATAAAATTTTAAGAAAATAAAAACTTGAAAACTCAAACATTAACTCGATATTGTTTAATAGTGTAAACAATGACTTTTTTCTTGTTGCATGTTGAAAAATTGCTTCCCATTTCGTGTTTTTTTGGCAATAGTTTTAAAATCGTTGACTAAAAATAATCTCCACAACTGAAAAAACATTGCATATTCTATGTTTTGGCAATGATTAATTTTACAATTGTTCACTAAAAAATCCCTGAAATTAAAAAATGTTGTCTATTCTATGTTTTGGCAACCATTTTATAATCATTAACTAGGAAACTTCATCGTAATTTAAAAAACATTGCCTATTGTATGTTTTTACAACGGTTTTAAAATCGTTGACCAAGAAAAATCTACAAAATTAAATAATCGTTGCTTATTTCATGTTTTCACCACAAAAATATGACAGCAACTTGAAATCTACATATGTAAAATTATTGCCTATTGTGAAGTCTATAAATCAGTTTGAGCATTCAAACTTGACTTAAGACTTAGCATCCTTAGGTTTTAATGATTGACAAATAAGATCATATAAGCAGGTTCTACAGAGAAAGGTATTGTTTTGTTGATTGTGTTTCAGGTTGAAGAACTAAGAAGAAGAAGAAGAAGAAGAAGAAGAAGAAGAAGAAGAAGAAGAAGACCAGAAAGAATCAGAAGAAGAAGAAGAAGACCAGAACAGATCAGAAGAAGAAGAAAACCAGAACAGATCAGAAGAAGACCAGAACAAATCAGAAGAAGATCAGAACAGATGATAAGTGCCAAATATTAGGATATTTTTACATAGAATCATGGCACTTATAGGTTAATTGCATTAATTTTACAGTTAAGTTCCCCCAAATTTTAGAACTTTGAAGTCAAGCAAGTAATATCCGAGTGTTGGTTTATTTGAAGCCTTTTAATCCTATTTTTGTGTTTTAAATGCAGGAAACCAAGAAGAGGAATAACCAGGCTTAGAAGAATTGAATAGCAAGAAGGAAAGAAGGATTCAAAGTGCTGTAATTTCGCTTGAGCAAATTTTAATTCGCTCAAGCGAATTTTGACCAGAGAGGGTGATTTTTAGGTGCTAAATTCGCTCAAGCGAATTTAATTCGCTTGAGCGAATATGCCTTCCTTCACCTCGAAGAATTCTACTCGCTTGAGCTAAACTCTTTAGCTCAAGCGAAAATCCACTTACGCAGCGGCACAAAACAGAGTCTGAGGTCAGTTTTCGACAGTTCGTCACTTTCTGAAAATATAAACTAAGAGTTTAAGGAGAACGGAAGCTGCGGAAGCACGATCCTTCATCTTCTTCTGCAGATTTCTTGATTGTAAAAGCTACTATGAGTAGCTAATCTCTTCTCTTGGGATTGAATGTAATCGATTCAAACTCGAATGTATTCTGGTGATATTTTTATGTAGTAATCTTGTTTCTAATCAATATTGGTATTGTCGTTCTGTTCTTTATTCTGATTCTATCTGATCAATAGATTCTTGATTTTGATTTTTAGATCTAACTGAAAAGTATTTCTGAAAATCCGATCTAACGAGAATACTCGATGTATTGCGATACTAGGAATAGATTTCAATATATCGATTGCTTTTAACACTTGAACGTAATGCTGGATAATCTGTTGGATATTTGAGGAATCAATATTCAGGGGATTAATCTTATGAATTAGGGAAAATTACACTCACCTCCCCTAAGGGTTGTCTAAATAACAAAGACCTCCCCTCTAGTTTTTAAAATGCAGAAACCTCCCTTCCCATTGACACTATGAGGATTATCCAGGGATATTAACGAGGTGAAACAAATTATACACTACTTGCATCCATACTTACTAGAATTAATAGCTACCCATACAGGTAAAAGATATTCACGAGTATCCATTAATATTTAAAAATTCAAAATTTATAGAAAAAAGAGAGAAAATGACCTATAATATATTATGATATCATATTATATTAATTTTATATAATATAAATAAAAATTATATAATATTATTACAAGTTAATGTATTGAAAATATTATTATAAAATAATAAAATAATAAAATTAAATTTTATCTCATCATAAAATAAAAAAAAAATTAATATTTTATCATATTTAATAGAAAATATATTTTAATGACTATGCGGGTACCCGCGGGACGAGTAATATAATATTTGTCTCCTCTCATTTAATAAATATGTGGGTACTAGTTGCTGGTATATAGATAAATATCTACAAGTACGGGTTTTTTTTTATCATATCACTTTAGACAAGGGAGGTGAGTGCATTTCAAAAACTAGAGGGGAAGTATTTGTTATTTAGACATACCTCAGGGGAGGTGAGTGCAATTTTCCCTATGAATTTTATACTCGAGGAATCGATATAAATGATAATTGTGTGTTGCATCAATATTGATAGTTTCAAATGCTATGTAATTATATTTATCCAGAATACAGATGAGTGAGATAGATGAAATTCAATCCCAGCTTCTCTTATTAAAATTTCCCATAACTTTCTTATTGCCCTTGTATTACTTTTATGCAAATTTAGTCTAGTTTTATAAAAACATCAATCATGAATCAAATCATTTCCTTTGTATATACACTTTTTGAGTTAAACTATAAATTTTAATTGAACCTGTTCCTCAAGGGATCGACACTCCTACTTTTAAAATCATTATACTACAGTTGACTTTTGGTACGCTTGCCGAGAGTTTAACAACAGATCAGAAGAAGAAGAAGAAGAAGATCAGAAGAAGATTAGAAGAAGAAGACCAGAAGAAAGAAAACGAAGTAAGAATCAGAAGATGAAGAAACACAGAATCTGAAGACTTGAAGTCAAAAGAATGTAGTCTGAATAACATCTATCATCTGAAGAGCTGAAGCCAAGCAAAAGAAATCTGAAAGCTGAAGACGACAAAATCAAGAAATGATATTATGAAGAATAGTCAAGCATGAAGAACACCCTATCCAAGGGTGCATATCATTTCAGTATAAGAGCTAGGCATAGTTTTCTGCCTCGATCAAAAGACTTGCACAAATAAGGAAATACTGTAAAGGCTGTTGCACCTATAACAAAGGAGATACTGTGCACGCAGACAGACTGTACCTACTGCTGCTCAAAATCAAATCAGAGGTCTGAACCAGAAAATGACGAAAAAGGTGGTTGAGCTAAAGATATTTAATTCAACATCTTTATTCATCCGTGCATCAAAAGAATCAGAAGAGACAAAGCAGAACAAAGCCTGAATTGACTTAAGAAGAAGCAACTTCTAACAGAAGAAAGAATCTTGCTGAATGAATTCTAAGGATGAAGAAGCAAGAAATAGATATGACAAAGCAGATGAAATCCACTGAGATAATGGCTGAAGATGAAAGCATACAAATCATTTGAAGATATAAAGAGCTTATATCATCTGAACATATCATGTACTTTGAAGACTCTCAATACTTATCAATTAAACAAGTCAAATATGAGAAGTCTGGATTAAAGTAAATAACAATATTTCAAATGGCTAAGATATTATTCAAACATTAGCAATGAACTCTGATCAAGAAAGAAAGGAGAAAGTAACAGATTGTCAAAAGCTGAGCAAAAAAAGGAAGCTTGCACATTTCGGGCTAAAGGACAACCTCAACAAATACATCCTCACATTTACAGAAAGATCAGAGGATAAGAAAAGCAGAAGAGAGAGAATAGAAAAGAAGACATCCATCTGATTAAGGAAATTCTCTCAAGGATAAAAAGCCTATCAGCAGTGTGACAGAACAAAAGTTTTTCTGCACACCTATTTTGCTTAAGAAGAAGCAACCATTTAGAGAAGCTATTTCACAACGGCTAGTTGAGCCAGAATCACTTCCTCTCTAAACGGTAATCAAGAAATCTTCAACGGCTATATTTCATCAGAACGTATAAATAGCCTCAAGAAAGATTATGAAGATGTTGGTGGGAGAGAGGTTGATAACCCAATGCTGGAAAGCATGTAGACCATCCAAACTGGGGACTTTGAAGTCCATCAGAAAGAAATGGCTGAAGCATAATTTCATATCCTACTTAACCAATTAGTTGAGGGAGATGTACCTCACTTAGAAGACGAGATTGTACTTAATTCATACACTTGTATCTCTGTCTTATCCTTGTACTTAGGTTGTAATTTTCGTATCCTGAGTTAGACTCAGTAATCACTTTGTACAAGAAGAATCTGAGTTTATGTTTCTAACGAACTTAAACTTAGATTGAGTTGTAAACACTTTATGTGTCTGAGAGCCTGGAGAGGCTTGGTGGAAGAAAGAATACTGCATGAGTTGCCTGAAGAGGCAGCTGAAAATGAAAGAATACTTGTGTTAAGCTTGGAGAGGCTTGTGGGAAAGAATACTGCATAAGTTGCCTGAAGAGGCAGTTGAAAATGAAAGAATACTTGTGTTAAGCCTGGAGAGGCTTGTGGGAAAGAATACCGCATGAGTTGCCTGAAGAGGCAGTTGAAAATGAAAGAATACTTGTGTTGAGCCTAGAGAGGCTGTAGAAAGAATACTTGTATCTGTGATGCAGATAGTGGAAAAGCCAGTGGTGGTTTGCCCTGGGACTGGATGTAGCTCACTGGTTTGGTGGGTGAACCAGGATAAATTTCTTGGCTAAGTCTTCTTTCCCTTAAACTCTTTATTTACTGCTTTATATTTCTAAAGGGGTTTGAACAGCATTTTTCATAATAAACTTAATTCAACAATTTCAATAAAATAAAGTTTTCTAAGATAACAAATCATTCAGTGAATTTCATATCATTTGGAGTATTACAAAGAATGTACTTTGAAGAACTTCTGAAGTAACTCTTTGAAGTGGACATGAAACAGTCTCAGTTTAAAAAGTTAGAAGTATACTTTAGACGATGATCAATCATCTAAGGTAGTTCAGAAACAGTTCTGAAAAGACTCTTTGTGGTATGTTTCAGAGGGTATCTTGAAATGCATCTGAATAACTAAGATTAATTAATTAAGAGTCCAAGCAAGTCAACCTTCTGTTTAACTTTTCTTAGTCTCTAAGTTTATCCAAACAAGTCCTTCTTAACTTCCGCACTTTACGTATTAACTCTGTTTATAAACTTTTCTCTTAATTATGTCTTAACAGCTCAGAAATTTATTTTCAAGATTTCCAAAAATGGTCAAAATATTCAAAATACTATTCAACCCCCCTTCTAGTGTTGCATGTGGAACTAACACCTATTTCATGTTTCAACGACAATTTTTTAAATATGGACAACAAAAGTGTCCTAAAGTAAAAATTATTGTAGTGGGTTCTCATTATCTAGATACAAAATCTTTTTATGCCTACTACATGCCCAACATTCACCTAAGCATTAAGGTTCTTGAGAGCCTACTATAAACCTTGTGGTGAACATTTAGGCCTTGCGATTAAAATTATGTAAAAATAGCTTCAAAATATAAATATATATATATATATATATATATTCTTTTCTTATACTGTCTAAAACAACCTCAAAACCTTCAATAAGGCATAAATTAAGACCTCAATGCAAAAAATGATAGAAGTTTATTTCACATGCAAAGCACAAAAGAAAAACTAAAAATCATAAACATGAACAAAATAACTAACAACCAGGTCTTAAAAATGCGCACCACAACCTAAACGTGGGTTGCCTCACAAGAATTTGCTTGAGAGATTTCTTGAAATAAAAGGAGGGTCTTGAAATAACATGTACAAAAAATTTATACTCCAATAGTGATCCTTCTAACTTCGACCATTGCAGCCTTAGGAATACACTTATCATGCCTTAGTAGTGGACCCTTTTTAATTATGTCTACATCTTCTTTGCCTTCAATAAATCAATACACTATACTTGAACACTAGAGTTAGGTATAAATAATAAAGTTCCACCCTAAAAAACATTAATTACGATTTTCTCTCCATCTACCATTTAAACAAGTTCACCATTTGCAACATAAATCATAGTTTTAAAGGATTCTAGTTCTAGCTACAAATAGTCTCTCAAAGATAATTAGGATATTATCATCTTCCTCTATATCCAAAACTACAAAACCAATGAAAAATTTATCAACCTTAAATAGTTCATCTTTAGTTATACTCACAAAAAAAGATAATGTCATTTGATCCTTATAATCAATCCCATTTAATGAGAAAAGACATGTTATTAATTTTTATTAATTAATATAGCCTACTATTTTACCACCTTTGTTCCTATTTATCTGCTCATTAAGAAAAAAAATAAAGATTAAGAAATACAATTAATATTCTTGTTTTCATACAAAATATTTTTAAACTTCCTACTACATATACTCTCTATTTATTTTACACTATGTTCCTCAATAATAAAACATTCATTACTACTCAAGAATTGGCATAAAGCTATAATTGAAAAAAAAAGGTAATTAATATTACATAGGACAAATAAAGAGGAACAGTTTTTATTCTTCTCAAGTGAACAAAAAATTAGGAATGAAGATATTTATCTATTTATAATATATAAAACCTGAAGTGAAGGCTCTCACGACAACACATTAACCACTCCTTAATCTCTCATTTAGCCAACTCACCAATTTCTATGAGTTATCTTCCTATTTTCGTAAGAACCTTTACAAGATAGCATGGGTTGTTATTCTTTACACCTAATATTGAATTTAGATAATTTGTTTTCATTTTGGCTTTAACTTTTTAATGACAAAAATACATGAATAATAGTTGTTACAAATTTAATTCAAAGGCATTTATGACTAAAATATTTGAATGTCTTACACACCGGCTCTTAGCCATAAAAGTCAATTACAAAATTCCCTTTCATTCAACTTCTACCACCATTGCATTGAAAACAAAAATCTCAAAATCAATCATCATTTTCCTATCATCTTTAGTTTTCACTAACCCAATAATACCACCATGCCGATACCAAAGGCCATCAAATTATAAGTGCTTTAAATAAAAAGATTACTAATGTTTGCTTTGAGAATACTTGAGAAAGTATGGTAATACTTTACACATGATTAGAAGCACAACTCTTTGTTCAGAAGAACACTTCAGTCAAGCTAAAAGTTTCCATGCATGCTTTACATGGAGAAATTCTTCAAGAATGAAGAAATCAATATAAGAAGGAAATACCAAGAAGGAAATACCAAGCTTCAGAAGGTACTAGAAGCTTTAGAAGATCATCATAAGACCATAAGAAGCAAGAAGCAAATTCTCAAGTTATTGCTAATGCAAACAAAGCAAAGGAAGATATTGAGCAAGTAATTAGAAGTATGATTAATGCTCTAGAAGCATGAAAGTCAAAATATTCTATCTTTGACTTCCTTTAGAAGTAGCAGAATTCAACAAACATTCTTTAGAATATGAAAGTCGTACCCAAGCTCCTCAAGATTTATTTCTTGAAGTTTTTCAAGTTGAAGGACATCCAAATAAGTCTTTTGAATGTGCTTCTGACCCAAGTTCAAATGTTTTGCACAAAAGGACAAAGTTGGTGAAAGTACATTTAATGAAGAAAGAATATGTGTTGCCATGAAATAGACATGTCAAGTCAAGCTAGACAAAACTTTTGACTGATTTCCAATGACCAAAAAATGACTAGCTTGACCCAGAGTAATTGTAATCCATGCATGTTGCAACACAAGCAAAAGAGAAGGGAAAAGACCATGAGTCCAAGTGCTGAAAATTACCATTCCTACATTCTAAAGCCACTCCCGAATTTTGTGTCTCAATTTCTGAATATCAGGAGTGAGTTATTAAGTCGTGTATTGTATTAGTTGAATACACTTTTTGAATGATATTGAGACCTATCCATAAAAAATTACCCCATTTCATAATATGTAGTGTGTCTCCCAAACTAATCAGGGTCGATTATTGTTGGTTGAGCAATAATGGTGTAGTTGGTATAAGCATGAAGAGTGAAGAGGATGGGATTAAAGAATACTTCGGGTTTAAGCCTGAGGAGGCTAGGGGTAAAAGAACACCTAGTATAACAAACTTGTTGAAGACGTGGAAAATCATACTGAGGTAGGTACTAGACATTTGCCCAAGATGTTTATAGGTGAACCAGTATAAAAAATCATTGTCCAATATCTCTTTATCCTCTACTCTTTTATTGCTCTGTACTTTAATTGGTTATCTTGCTCATACTTGATTTATATCACTACCAAACTCTTAAAACAAGACTGGTTTTTGCATAATCAATTTCTAAATTATATATTTTTAATAAATAACTTGAGAAATAATCTTTCCATTATTTAAATAACCGTTCTGGAAAGTTTCATCAAGTTCTAAACTTGTTTAGTTCTTTAGAAGCATGAATTATTGTTTATGCATTTAAGCTAAATCCATACTCTGGGTGCATTTTACTAGATTTTCCAAAAGGTTATTCTAAGGAGATTTTTGTATACACAGTGATTATATTTAAATTATATAATAATTCTTAAAAATTTCATAAATTTCTAACAAATTTTAACTCTTTAGAAGCAAGTTGTTAAATTATTGTTTTCACTATTCTTACTTATAATCACAACAGCAACATATATCTCCCCTATTCTAATTATTGTGTGATACCTTCCATACATTGTAAAGGTCATATTACTTGTAATATAAATTCATGTGAATTTAAGTTTCTTTAGAAGGTATACTTGTGATAGTTATATTCGATTTAACTCAATACTATATTCTAAAGACACCTTTTGATGGCAAAAAAGCTTGTTGAGCATAAAATCAGTAAGAAATTCAGTTTTGCAGATTAACAAAAAAATTTCAATGATCATGATTCAACCCCTCTTCTTGTCATTCTTCGAACCATTTCAGCAACACCCATCTATACTTTGATACTTTGATGCAAGGTAACATTTGAGAACATACCACCTATCAAACAATAGAATCAATTTGCTTTAAATTATATATATACCTCTTATGGGTTTGTCTACGGTGGACCATGGTTCACGTGGTCCAAAATGTGGAAATATAGTAATTTAAATTCCTAATCACCAAATTTAACGCTCATTTTATTAATGATTGATATTAAAACAGTTTCCAATTGCTTTTATGAAATATTACTTGAAAATAATAAAAATTCAAATCGATATTACCATGTAATGTAAAATTTTTCCTTTTAGCTTTAAATTGATATATCCTCAACGAAATTAGAATATGTTGTATTGTAAATCCATATTTTTCTTTAAATTAAACTCAAATAGTCATATAAAGACCATTTAATAAAAAATAAAATTATCTATTCACCTTTTTGCAAGCAAAAAAATGTAAGCTAGACTAGGTGGACCAAATTTTATTTGATCCACCCTACCTCTTATTTCTTTAATTAAAATGAACAATCTTTTCTCCAAATCTAATAAATCTTGCAATGTGTAACACGCATCTTAAAATACATCATCATTAAATAAGATCTAAATAACTTTAATTTGACAAGTCCCACGTGTAGGTTTACTTGTAGTTATTAATTAATGCCCAAAATTGGAATATATTAATTAGTGCCCAATACTATGAAGACATTATGGTGCCATATTGCTGTAAGTCTACTGTTATACTAAGGATATTCATCTGATATATTATAGATTTAAAAAATAAAGAATAAAAGAATTAAAACATGTAGCAGCTCCCTTTGAAGACCAACTCTAACCCCACTTGCTTTTTTAAGCAGCCGCGGGTTGAATTGAGCAGCAAACACTGCTCCTTCATTGTCTTCCGTTGACTTTGCACCCTGCATTCTCTTAGTATAAATAACTTTATATATGTATGTATATACCTGAGATATACCTGATCTGAATATCCGTTCCTTTAATTTATTCTCTCATTTTTGGACGCCAAGTGTGTTTGGTTTGGTGTCATATGCTCCGTCTTGCATTACTGAGTTCATAAAAATCCCATATTTGTCTTTTTCGCAGAGAAAGAGTGCCAAGGTGTCATTTTCTCTGCTTATTATTTGTACGTGGGCACTACAGTATTCGGAATCAGAAACAAGGAGCCAGCCAGCCACAAACACAGGACAAAGTTCAATTCAACCAAACCAACCATAAACCTTAAACCAAATCTCATCTTCAGTTTCTGTTTCTTGGGATTCATAAACATGAAGTTCTGTAAAAAATACCAAGAGTACATGCAAGGTCAGGAGAAGAAGCTTCCAGGGGTTGGCTTCAAGAAGCTCAAGAAAATCTTGAAGAAATGCAGGAATGACCGTGAATACCACAAAGGCCTCAATAATGCATCCCTTGGCAACAGAACCTGTCCTGACCATTGCCCAGGTCATCAAAAACTTTTCTTTTTTCTTCATCAGTGGCATGGCATGCTTTGATTTGAAGCATTTCTCATTATCTAACTTAATATAATTTGTTCAGTGTGCGATGGGACATTCTTCCCTTCCCTTCTCAATGAAATGTCAGTTATAGTTGGCTGCTTTAATCAGCATGCGAAGAAATTGCTTGAGCTACATCTCTCTTCTGGCTTCAGAAAGTGCCTTTTATGGTTCAAAGGCAAATTACAAGGGAACCATACTGATCTGATTCAAGAAGGCAAAGATCTGGTCACTTATGCACTCATAAATGCCATTGCCATTCGAAAAATACTAAAGAAATATGATAAGGCGTGTCGTTCTGTTCTGTTCTGTTCTGTTTTGCTGTTTTGTTTTCATCAGAAGATAAACATGCTGATGAGGAGTGTTTTGCAGATTCATTATTCCAAGCAAGGGCAATTATTCAAGTCACAGGTCCAGAGTATGCACAAGGAAATTCTTCAGAGTCCCTGGCTTTGCGAACTTATAGCATTCCACATCAATTTAAGGGAAACTAATGACAAGTCAAGAAATGCATCTTCTTTGTTCGATGAATGTTCTCTTACATTTAAGGATGGAAAACCATCTCTTACCTGTGACATCTTTGATTCTATCAAAATTGATATTGACTTGACTTGTTCTATTTGTTTGGTAAGTTGCCCTAGAATCAGTTGCTATATGAATTTGGCCTCAATTCTGTGCATTATTCATATTCTGAATGCTTTCATTTGGATTGCACATGCACTAATTATGCTGTCTATTTGACTATATACTCTGGATCATGCAAACAAGGATAGATCTAGTCAAGTTAAAGATTATAAGTTAGATAGATCTTAAAAAAAAAATGTAGTAAATTTACAATATCACCATAGGAATTGGAAAAGCACTCTCTTTCATTTTGTTATATCCATTGATATTGCTCTTGTATGACAGGACACAGTATTTGATCCAGTTTCTCTGACTTGCGGCCATATTTTCTGCTATATTTGTGCCTGCTCAGCTGCATCAGTATCTATTGTTGATGGTCTTAAGGCAGCAGATCCTAAACAGAAATGTCCTCTATGTCGAGAGGTAAGCTACCAGATATGACATTTATATTGCAAAACCTCTCCTATAACATATTATTTACAGACCTTATGATCATGACTGTGCTGAAGTTTTTAATTTATTGTACATGACGTGTGCTCTTGAGATCAGGATCCTATTCTAAGCTTCATTTTCCGTTTAATTTTAAGAGCATATTCTATGTGAAGTTACTATATATAGAGCTCAAATATTTGAATCTCTCTGTCATTCGTTATTTAATTTGTTCACTTATTTTAGGGACCTTAGTACTAAACAACTATGATTAATTCATCCGTTCTTTTCTTCTATAATAAACATCCGGGAAGTTAAGAGCTAGCAACAACCAGAATCATTTAAATACTTAATTTTTGTTTTGTTTTATGGATTTGAACCAATTAAAAAAATCAACAACTTATAGTCTTATATACTGAGTTCTACTTTTGTTGATTGCAGGGTGCAGTTTATAAAGGTGCTGTGCACTTGGATGAACTAAATATTTTATTAGGCCGAAGGTGTGATTCCATTTGTTATATATCATCATGTTGTTTCTAATTCTGCTTTACCCTTTGCAAATTGCAAGTATATATCTTAACCAAATATTCAATACTTTTACAGCTGTGGTGAATATTGGGAGCAAAGGCTTCAGACAGAGAGGGTAGAGAGGATCAAGCAAATAAAGGAACACTGGGAATCACAGTGTAGGGCATTAACTGGCGTCTAAGTAGAGTATGTGAGTAGTTTTAGGCTGAAATATTGTTAATATGAGTATATGACGACCAAGATAGATTATTATTAAGAAAAAATCTTAGCTTGTGCAGTAAGTAACCTTATATAAAACTCTTGATAGTTAACCTGCTCTTAAATTGTAATAGGATGCGAGACAGAATAATATTAGAATTTAAACGTTATTTTTACTTCTTTTGATATAATTGACATTAATTATTTTCACTTTTCACCATTTGTTCGAACAAATAATAATTTTTATTTTATTCTTACCATCTCATTGACAATCAATGAGTAAACCACAATTTTCATTCTTAAAAAATTAAATATATAATCAGTCACTTTAGTCTTTGAATGAAAAAAAAAACATTTTAATTCTAATAAATGAAAATATCAATTAATTTAATTGTTTTATAATATCAATTTAGTCTCTAATAATGAATAAATTGATCGATGTTTTTATTTTTCAGAAACAAAAATGATAATTTATTTTTTTTCAAAAACTTAAATGGTGATTATTTACTTGATAATATTGTCATGATTTAACCACCACTTCCTTTTTTTTTAATAGCCACCACTTGATGGGTTTTTGACAAAGTGAGTTCATGATGTAATTTTGATACATTTAATCAGATGGTGGGAAACAGTACCGTTCCTACCATTTTATTTTTCCTCACATATTAATTTTCTTTATTTATTATCCTTTTTAATTTATTTTAGTTTTTTTTATCAAAATTATATATATCTTCATTTATTCAGTCTCTATTGTAGTATTTTTTTAAGGAATCATCGAGAAACGTGATGGAAACTGAAGACCCCGAGCCAAGAAGAAACCCACAGCGCCATGCTAGGAACCGGCGTCCCCATTGTATTCTCTCTCCTTTCCCACCATCTGATTAAATGTATCAAAATTACATCATGAACTCACTTTGTTTAAAATGAAGCAATATATCAAATTATTCCTAATTAACACATTTTTATATTTTATGTATACAAATTAAAAAAATTAAAATGTCAGTTAAAATAAAAAATAATCATACGCAAAAATAAATTTGAAAATAAATCAACACAAAACTCAAACTGAGTTTGAGCTTCCCCTTTTAATAATTTCAACACAAAACTCAAACTGAGTTTGCGCTTCCCTTTTAATATGCGCAAACTAAGTTTGAGTTTTGTAGTTGCGCAGACCCAATTTGTGGTTCCTTTTAGTTGTGCAAACTGAACCTGCGCTTCCTTATGCCACCTGTCATTCCCCACACCAGATTGGTAAATTGTTTCTGTTGCACACTATTTTAGTAATTTTTTTTTTGACCCACTTTGGTCAAAAAGCCCCACTTCCTTTACTAGTACAGTGTAATTTTTTTTCTTTTTTTGACATGAGGGGCAATTAGCCCAAGGATTTTGAGAATTCACTAGTTATAGACTTAATGTTTACAAGAACATATAAGAATGGATTAAAACACTCATTTGTTCATGGTAAAAGATTAATGTTATAAAATTCTAGAACTTTCAATTAAAAAAATGCTTTTCTATCTCTGGTCCTTTTTCAATGTTTTTTTTTTGTATTAATCACATGTATCCCCTATTACCAGGGGCAATTTTGTTCGGAACTTAATTACAGTTAAGGCTTGTCACCTCTCCTAAGAGGGTGTTTTGTGGGGATCGAACCTGATAGCTCTTTCCAAATTCTCAACTTCATTGCCAACTAAGTCACAAGTCTTTGGTTTAATGCTCTATTTTTAATGAAAAATCAAAAGATATAAAGTTTAATAGATAGAAAGAGGCTTGTTTCTTTCTTTTAAAAATTCATGTTTCCATTCAAATATTAAAAACATATCATTTCATTTCATTATTATATTTATCACACATAAAACATTTGTTACAGGCTGTCTACTATCTTTGTTTTGGATTTTGAATGAAGAAAATTCATTTTTTTATTAAATATTTATTTATATTGTCTACCACTTATATAAGTATACGCCATATTGAATATTATCATAAAACAATTGTTAACATATATGTTCATAATCATTTATTTCTATTATATATATTTGATGCACCCATCGATATGGGCGTAGTCAAGGAGGTTGGCAGGGTCATGGGGTCGGGATTCTCTGCAGTACTACAGAATTTGTAGTGAAAATCCAACGGCCATAAATTATTGTATTAGTGTTTTGGCTTTTTTTAATTCATGCATCAGAAAATTGGATGGCTGAGATCTTGTCTGAATTTTTTTTTTCACTTAAGAGAATCCCAGTCCCATGGTCACGACCCCAAAATTTAACATTTTTTTATTACATTCAAAATTAATTAAAGAAAATTTTGCTTCATTTGAATTTCATTTTTGAGCTACATGATAAAAATTATAAATCTGAAAAGAATAAATTTTTTTTTATATTTGAATTTAATTTTTAGGATTAGGTGATGAAAATTAAAAAAAAAAAACTTTATCTCGATTTCAATTTTATTTTAAGGATTATGTGATAAAAGAAAAAATCAATTGGGGTTAATTAGTTCAAGTGATACATTGTCTTTCGTGGAGGATTTATGTGATTTATATAAAAAAAATGTGATAAGAGAAAAAGGATCTTAACAAATTATTTAATTTAAAATTAATTTTTAGGATAAAAAAGAAAAAAAAATTCTTATCTTATTTTCCTTTGAATTATTATAATGTAATATTCTTTTTTCAAGTGCTACCCATATTTGATTGAGAAGTTAGTTTAACTTATTGAAGAAGACTTAATTATGTTTTTAGTCCAGGTAAATATGAGTCATTTTGTTTTTAGTCCATATAAAAAAGTCTTTGGATTTTCATCCCTAAAATTTTTTCCGTTAGCCTCTTTGGTCCCTGATGTTAAGTCCAAGTTGACGTGGCTAACAGAGTGCCACATCAGCCTGCTCTTTGGTCCTTTTTCTTCTGTTGCATTATTACACTTTACATTTTGGAACTCCTCATGGGTTTAAGAAAATAAATTTTTTATGTATTCAATTATTTGAAATCAACACACTTGGATTCACTGTATAAAAGAAAAAAACCAATAATGGCCTTTTTTTCCTCTCCAAAATCTCTTCCACCTCTGCGTACTCGAATATCGCACCTTCCAAAACCCTAATCACACCCTCCAACCCCACTCGTCGCCCGAATTGCATCGGATTCCCCTTCGGCGTCGCCTTCAGAATCTCCCTTGCCAGATCCAGCGGCGTCCTTCCGCGATCATCTTCTACCTCAGGTTCCGCTCCGAGCTCCAGAAGCAGCTTCGCCACACCAGGCCTCACGTACCCTGCCGCCATGTGCAGCGCCGTCAGGCCGCCGGCGTTGTCACGGTGGTCCAGATTCGCGCCGGCTTCGGCTAGAATCCGGACGCAGGGCTCCGAACCGAGTCCAGCGACGAAGAGGAGCGCGGTTCGGCCGTCGGCGTCCACGGCGTCGATGTCGCGGCCGTCATCGGCGTCGACGAGGTTCTTGAGAGCGGATTCATCGGCTTTCTTGGCGGCGGTCCACCAGGGAGTTTCGTACTCAGCGATGACGTCTTTGGCTATGAAATCGGCGGGAACCCAAGAAGGAGCGTGATCGTCTTTCCATTCGATGAGGTATTCCATGCCGGCGGCGCCGTCGAGGGCATTGCTGCCGATGATTTTTTTGACTTCGCCGTAGGACTCATCTTCGCTGCTGCTGTCTTTGGGTGCCGCTTGCTGTTGTTGCTGGTTTTGGAGTGCGGCGGAGACGGTGAGAAAGTGGGTGGGTTTGTGGCGAAGAGGGAGAGATTGGTGGCCGGAAGGGAATGTTAGTTTGGGATTGGGAGGGAGTTTGATTTTGAAGTGAGAAGATGGTTTGGTGATGAAAACAGCTTCCATTCTTCTCCTTGTATCTGTAATAATAATGAAATAATGTGTAGCTTTTGGTTCAACATGTGGCAGTTGGAGAAATGGAGTTTGGAGGGTTTAGAAGATAAGGAACCATATCCACTTTGTGGCTACCAACTTATGATAGAGTGGGAGGAAAAGATAACTATAGTTTCCTTTGTTTTTAGAGTGGGAGGAAAAGGATAGCTAGAGTTTCTTTTGTTTTTGTGTGCACTTCATTTTTTGCTATTTTTGTGGTCCATCAAGGTAACTCTACTCTCTACTTGCTAAAATCCATTACTTATTTCCAAGATAACCCAATTAAAAAAATGTTTAAAATTCAAATTAAGCCAGAATTCAAATAGTCTAACTTTATTATTCTCTTCCAAAATAAAATATATCGGAAGCATTTGTAAAACATGGCTTTAGAACAAAATGAAAGATAAAAATAAAAAAAAATGTGTTATTTGTTTGATCAGATTCCATGAGTGGTGGCAATGTCCTTGCTCTTTCTTCCCTTTGCAAATACAAAGACAGAGTTCAGATTGCAGTATGTTGTTCAACCTAACAGGCGCTTTCGTACCTGCAAGGACGTTTTAATTGAGTAACAAGGTAAAATGTTGAAATGAATGGAAGGAGTGTGGGTGAATGAACATGCCTCAGGCAGTTTCTGCCGGAAGATAACATCAAGCCTTGCATCAAGGGTGTTCTCCAACACTATCTTCCCATCCTCCGAAGCCAATACCACTCCTCCAGAGCTTCATCAAAACAATTCACCACACATACAAAACAAGTCATTTAATCAAGTTAAATTAGATTACTGCTAGTTTAAAGCAAGAAATTAAACAAAACAGTCTCATTTATGAAGTGTAATTATATCAACTCAACAGATTTAAAAGGAAATACCAAAATGGTTCATGGGAATCCACAGCGGCGTTTTTAGGAGGTGGTGGGAGATAAACACGATCATCAAGGATAATCTTTGGTGCTTGCATTTTGGCTTTTTCTGAGTATTCTTTTTTGGCTTCCTCTAGCAATGACTCAACTAGCTTTCGGTCACCCTCTCTGCATCTTAGTAGCACAGATGGTTCCCTCAGACGTAGTAAACCCTGCAACATTCACTTCAGCTACCTTAATTAACATTTTGTTACTCAAACAGCAGACACATGCATGACAATTGAACTAATGGCTTTTCTGGAAAAGTTTTTTTATGGAACAACAAAATGTGTGTTTGGTTAAGCGTTGAAACAAGTGAAACTCAAATTTGAATTTCTTACCATAACTATTTCTAGCATAAGAAACGTATGGTTAAACATATGCTCAATTGACATGGTTTACCACGTTTCAACGTTAAATCAAACATATGCTCAAATTTTGAATAGATAATAGCATTACTCAGCTCCTTCAAAATACCTGAACAATCATGTCTTTGAGGAGTTTCTTGTATAATTTCTTATCACTTGAGACACGTAAAAGAGCCTTTTTAGCAGCATCCTTCATAGAATTCACAGCTTCATCTTGTGCTTGAAGCACCTTTATTCTTGCTGCATTCAGCTGCATGGAGTATTCACTGCTCGTGCAAATAAACAAAGTATTTCATGATTTATAACTGAAATAAATTCATAATCTCAAAGGTTCTAAAATCAATGTCCATCTTGATATATTGTTCAATCAATTGTGATCATAAAGTCCTATGAAAACGATGGAGGCAATTATAAACTCACATCTTTCTACGAATGTCAATTTGTTTGGCTTTTCGCTCGTACTCTTGTCTTATCTTTCTCTTTTCTGCTTCAAGTAATTGTAGTTTCTCAATATTGAATTCCTATAACGAATAGAGTAATAATCAGTCAAATTTCATAAGGATCAATCACCATACATCGATGTTATTACTAAAATATACTGCAAAATGTAGCATTAATTAATGTTGATAACAATTGAGTATATCTAAGGACAAAATGTTCATATACATAGATATCAAAATCAATTAAACAAACCTCCTCTGCGGCAACAGAAATTTCATTAGCTTTCTCCTCAGCCTCTTGGCGGATGAACCTAATCATCTGCTGGATCTGCCTTGACACATCTGCGTCCTTCATCTTTCCTTTTCGTTTGGTTTTTCTCAGAACCTAGAAACATGTAAATACAATGTCATCATCACATTGATAATGGCAATGACAATTTCTCTCAAATTAAAGAGAGGCAGAGATAGAAAACAAAAAGGGGTATTTTGCTTTGCTACCTATAATCAATTGTCTCCTCCAAACCTAGCTGCTGGAATGTAAGTGTAACTATTCTGATCCCTTATAATATAATTGCAGGATTTATTCATGTATGTAATTATGTTTTGGTTTAATATGTGTGTTATAATAAATAATAATAATGGGAATTTTAAAATGAGAGGAAAAAAAATAAAAACACAAAGCTAATAATTAGCCTTCATCCGCTGGTTTAGTCAGCTGAGATATATCATCCGTTCATTGATTTCGGTCTGTTAAGGGATTGGATCTTGAACAAATAGATCTTATTTCTGGAATATTGAACAAGCAAAACAAGGGCAAAAGAGATCAAATAGAAAGAGTAAATTTTTTATCCCAGCATACGATCCGCCTTTCATATAGTTATCCTAGTAACTTTTTTGTCCACAAAAAATAATAATCTTTTCTTTAAGCGAATTGCAGGACTAAATGAGTTGACACATCAATAATTTCTACTAGATATAAATTCGCGCGTGCGGAGTTTTTAAAATATTTTTTAAAAATAACTAAATAAATTAAAAGTAAATACACATTTAAGTTTATACAAATTGAAAGATAATAGATGTATGAAAATTAATTAAATGTTTTTAAAAAATGAACTTATAGCTATGGAAAAATTGTATTTACTAACATCTGTATTTACTAACATCTTTGAGTAATATATTAATGCTTTAATACAAATTGTATGATTTTTTGTACATTTTTTTAATAAAAATCTTGTGTCAGGTGAATGATAATTGTAAGTGCAATACAATTTTGATGAGATATCTTTTATTTTATTATTTTTAAAATTTTATACAAACAATATATTGAAATATATGAAATCATGAAAAAATGATTGGATTATACGAATTATTCTTGTTTTACTTTGTGCTTTTATACACACACACACATATATATATGAAAAAAATGTACATTTTACCGAAATGGTGTTGGAAAAAATATAATAATAATTATCTAAAATTATTTACAAAATCAAAAGCTTCAATATTTTTTAATAAATTAAAAAATAAATTCTTCAAATAATTGTAATATAAAAATATATAGTAACATTTTTTTAATTTTTAAACAAACGTATACTAAAATTACATAATTACAATAAAATGATGAGAAAGTAACGTGAATGTTAATTCTAACTATCATTTGAGATAAATATTAATTGTACTAGTAGATTTGAGAGATAAATTGCAAGCAAAAAAATATAGAGGTGACACCTCATATTTTTCTTGACATGACAAATATAGAGTTATGTGACATTAAATAAAGTGAGATGTCAAGACATTATTACGGAACTCAACTTTAATATAGATAATAGAATAGACATTTTATAATTTTACCTTAATTTGACTATGCTTCACATTATCTCCTCCATACCGGTTTTATTAATGTCAAACCCTGATTGCCAATGTACCAAAAAAATACCCTGATTGCCAAGCCCACTTTTGTAAATATTTCATCAGGGCATATAAAATCAAGAAAAAAAGTTGTATGAGATTTTCAAGAAAGTGACTTCTTTCTTAATAATTACACATTTACACATAACATTATGGTACTGTGTGGTTCGTATAAAATTAAAATACATGCATGTACACCAAAAATTATAAACATGAATGAATGGAACACAACACAAGACAAAATCACTGCCATATTAATCATAGAGAAAAAAAGCTTTGTATCAGAAATAACTAGATTGAGCTTGCAGGAGCTCCAACACTGCCAAAACTTTTGCAACTGTTGACTTCAATCTAGAATCACTCTTCTGTGCCAAATCAATAAGAACCACCTGAGCGGATTCTCCATATTTTATTCTGTGTTCTTCAACCCTGAATATTCTCTCCAACATCCATAGTGCTTTTTCTTGAACCTTCACATCACCTACTTCTAAAATTTTTACAATAGCCTCTACACCTGACAATTTAGCTATGCAATTAACACCACCTTCCCAGATTTCATCTTGCAAGAGAGTTGAAAGGGAACTAAGGGCAGCTTCCACTGCTTCCTCATCCTTATCTTCCAATATTTGGATAAGGGGAGAAACAGCACCTGCCTTGACCAAACAAAATGTGCTGTTCACAAAGCAATAGCCATCATGAACTTCACAGTATGCATCCATTGAGGGAGAAACACACAACCACCTTGACTTCCTAGACCTCTTAAGAGACACAGAATTCTGTGATAGTTGAGCCAGAGAGCTTGAAGCTCTGAATTTTGTGATTGTTGAACCACTTGAGAGGAGTTTTACAAGCAAAGGAATCACCCCATGTTCTGCTGAAAGACGTTGTAGTTTCTTGTCAGAGGAATGTGTGAATCGGATTATAATACCTGCAATGCTCTCCACTATGCTACATCTTGTGCGCGAGTTACTTCCTGTGCTTGAATCCATAATGGACACCAAAATGGGCAACAAATTTGCTCTCTTTAGTGCATCTGTCACTTTATTATCATGAACAGGAAGATTACTCAGTATGCCAACAGCAGCAGCCTTTTCACTATCTGATGTTGTTGATGAGACAATATTAACAATGTTGAAAAGATGAGCTTCATCAAGATGTTCACTCAGTTCATCTGTTAGATCTTTGGAGAGAGTATACAGCAAATTCAAGGCCTTGCTCCGTATTTCAGTTTTGGTTCCCTTCAGAAGGGGTAAAATTAGCTCAAGTGCACATTTTTCCTTCATTTTTCTTCTCACTTTAGAAGCACCAGGATGGGAAGCAATGCTATTTAGAGCTTCTAAAAGATTACCTTGAATTACTGGGCAGGTAAGATTCAAAAGTGAAAGCATTTGTTGAGACACATCTTGATTAACAAGAAAGGATTCTGACTGAGCAATGCTTGCAAGAATAGCTGATGCAGGCTCCCGCAGAGTCATGAGCACAGATGTTACAGAAAAAAGAAGTTGCAGTAGAGATCCTGCAATTCCAGTTCTGATGAGACGCTGCACATTTTCTGTCAAACTGGAAAGATTTTGCAGTGCATTTAGAGCAGATAACTTGGACTCAAGTTTCCCAGAATTAAACATTTTGACAAGGGACTCAATTGCCCCATCTCGTCCAAGGGAAAGTTTGCTATGATCAGTAAGCATCAACCTAGAAAGTGCTGTTGCCATAAGGATCTTGTTCATGTCAGACCCTGCAATAACATGGTTTCAAGTTTTCAAGTTAACGGAATGCAGAGAAATCTACTTTAGTTCTTATTATTGTCTCATCTATAAACTACATGTAACAAACTAAAGATAAAAGCAATTGGTCCCCTGCTTTTATTATGAAGAATAAGCTCGACCATTAGGGGGACACACTGCCACTGCTCTTGATTAATGCAATCTTGATTAATTAGTTTATTTCAATTACAGCAAAATCCTGTCTTTTAAATATATATTGAGTATACAACTTTAGGACTTCACTGATGCCACTTCTTATCATAGAGTTTTCTACTTCTCTCAAATGATTCAGAATATGAGCATTAGCAACATATTTTGCTGACAAATTTTCCAATGCTGGTATCAGGTTTTGAATGCAATTGGTTGAAGATCCTTATTTTTGGCAGGATCAATTTTGAATTCATATTGCAACTATTTTATAAACATAGAATTTATCATATTTGAAGAGAAAGAAAATTAGTCATGACAATTTCACTATTGAACCAACTAGCTGCAATCTATTTTATTCATTTCAATAAAAATCGTTAACATTGTGTATTGCAAAGGTTTAACACTAGTTATCATTAAAAAAAATTGCTATCAGTGCATGCATGTCACATTTAGATAGAAGGAAACACCTACTCATGCTACATGTCTGAAAACACCAGTACACTATCAAGTTTGCCAACACTATCAGATTAAGGTTAAGTCATAGTTGACTAAAAATTATATTATCCTAAATAAACCCCCACACATATTATGATTTTTATCTATCACAGTCCTACCTCCTCTAGAACGGTACATACACTCAATATATTTACATGCTGCCATTAATGTCCAAGAAGGCAAGAACTTTTAGTGGAATGCTTTGGTCAAAACAAATGTGAAATTTGCAGTTTCAATAAAATAACCTAATTATACTCCTAAAATCACTTGTATTACTATGATCAATAGATGCTCCATATCATAATTTTAAAGAAATGTATCAGTTTCAAAGATGGAAAGTTCTGCATCACCTTTCTTCAAATACTGCACTAGTGGCCGAAAGTAACCAGCCTCAGCCATATTGAGTGCATTTTGAGTATTGCTGGATAATATATCCAACAACTTTGCTGCATCATTTGAAGCAACAGGGTCAATTCCATTCAGGATCGAAACTAACATAACAATACACCCCTTAATTCTTCCAATATTCCGTCTAACTGCAGGAATGTGAGAGAGCTCTAACAACAGTCCCACTGCTTCCCTCCTCTCTTCTGCATCCCTTGCCAGAGACTTCACCACTGCTGATAAAAACTCAATATCTGTCATCTTCTCCTGCATAGTACTATTTTATAACATAAGATGAAGATAACTAACAACTAAAAGTAGTGCAGTGACTTTAGAGTTTAGACCAATATGTACAAGAAATATCACCAATATGCAGTCATCTTACCTTTGTCTCATCATTTCCCAAAGCAATGCTTCTTAGCAATTGAATGATGCTCAGCCTATATGCCTTACATGAACTTAGACGATTAAAAAGAATAAAAAGAACAGCTTCCTCATTAATTACACTGCTATCCAGTTGTCCTTCCCTGATGAACTTCTTTAGTCTTAAAAGTGCAATTGCAAATTCTTCAGCATCACCATTCTTAAGTTGCAGTACAATATCATCAATAGTAACATTAATTATTTCCTCTTCTATTTCCCCTTCCACCTTCACAGCACTGGCAATGACAAACTTTGATATTGGACTTGAAGTTAGGCTGGTATTCCCACCAAATCTTGCATTCATCAACTGTTTTTGCAATGTACTAATCTTTTCTCTAAAACTTATGGACACTTCAAGTTCAAGACTAGCCACAAGGAACAGGCCTAATGATCGACCAAGATCATGCGTTATGTCCTCAATTTGTTGGATAGGCTCTCCCAAATGGTGACTTTTGATCAAAGCTTTAGCACGGTGAAGCTCATTCTCAAGAGATTCCAACGACTTTCTAATAGCTGGCTTGTCCATGATTGTGCTTTTGTTCCTCAAATCATTGAAGATTGGTGCAAATTTCTCAACCAACATGGCAAACTGAGAGAAAGCGTCTATGACAATTTCATGATTCTTAGCAAACGAAACAACCTCATCGCCCAGAGCTATTAGCTCTGATATGAATTCAGAAAAGTTTCTCTTTTCCATCATATATTCATGAAATTGAAAACTATAATTTTGGAGAAAGAAAATAATCAGTTAGTCTTATAAGAAAACAAATAAACTGTAACTGGGAAACAACAGAAATAACTGAATAGAAACGGCAGAAAGAAAATCACACAAACAGTACAAGAAAGAAACTAAGAGGGAAAGAGAGTGAACCTGCAGAGCAAGCGCAAGGATGACTAAGAAAACTGATTATCCTGCTCTGGAGCATAGACCCCACATGTTTAAGGACAACAAGTTAAGAACTTTTCAAAAATCCAAACCAACAAGCAAAGAATAAGACCACCCCACTTCTTGTTCTTACTATTATTCTTCTTACCATTGGCCTTGAAGGAGAAGGATAAAAGAAGGGGTTCAATTTTGAAGTTTGGAATAAAGAAAGGAGAGGTCAATGTCAGAATGCTATGACCCATTAAAAATAAGATTGTATTGTCTTGATCACTTGCTTTTCTCTTCATGGTCGTCTTCTCCACCCACAGAAGCCAATGATGGAAAGACTGAGTCAAAATACCACCTCTACACTGCTGCTGTATCTCTACAGTACAATCCAATTGTCTCCTTCTTTGTTTTATTTGTTGAGCTTGCCTATCTGCTTGGACGCTTCTATCTTTCTCTTCTTCTTCTTCTTCAGTTTCATTCCATTATTCTGCTTTGGACGGAGAAAGGTGGCTTCTTTCCTGGGTCAAACTCAAACGTTACCCTCCACTTGCTTTAGCCACTCCCACGTGTTCTTTTTTTGTACAACTGGTAGTTCTTTTTTGTACACTTGTCGTATTTTGACCTCTAGATTTTGTTGTGCAAGCATTGTAACACCAAGTCTACAAAGAAGGTGGCTTTAGATTTTTATACCAGGAGATGGGCTAATCAGATTGGATTAGCAAAATGTAGGTTTCAAACACATGGTTTAAAAACTCCGAATAATTCTCGGAGTTTTTAATCAAATTGTTAATCCAATCTAATAAAATTAAGCGGGCTGGATAACCAAATTGTTAACTCTAACTGTTTTATCCAGAAAAGTATTTTGTACCAACGAAATTTGCAGTGTTGTACTGCAATTTCTCTTTTTTAAGGAATACAATAAAAATCCAAAATTTGGAAAGGCAAGTAAATCATACAACACAGCATAGGGCCATACCTCGCGTAGAAGTAGGTCTGGCCAAGCTAGGTTTTCTAGGACTCAAACCTAACCTGCTTTATATTACCGTGGTCTAAGTCTGGCCTGTTACTTATCATATCTAGCGTGTTTCAAAGTCTGATTTGATTTATAAGCCATTTTAAAAGTCTATTTCATAGGAGGGGGCTAATCCAAGCTTAACCAAGGTCGGGGATTCGAATCCCGCCTTGGGTATGCAGCTCCTTTAAAATCCAGGGCCAGTTGTCCCACCCATCAAGGTGCCTACAAACCAGCGAGGGGATTAGTCATTGCTGTCGGCGGTGGATACCCTGGTCAAGTACCAAAAAAATAGGCCAATAAATCTATCTCTAAATAGGTCAATGCGTTAACAAACTAATAGTCTTACTTTTTTATAATGTAAATATGTCACTGACATATACTTTTAAATATGCCAATAAACCTATCTTTAGATAGGCCAACAAAAGAAATTAAAAAATTCTAAATTATTATATTATTTATTATATATAATATATGTATATGTTTATTAAAAATAATATTATTTATAAATAGGCTAGCCTGTCAAACCTAATAGACTTTTCAAAAAACCTAAATTTGATCTATTTAATTAAAAAGGTATTTTCAAAAGTCTGGGCCTTTTTGACCAAAAAAGTCTGGGCCTAACATTTTTATTAAACAAGTCAAGCCGCCGAACTAGATTTTATATTGGCTGGGCCGTAGGCATCTGGCGAGCGGTCTGACCTATTTTCACCGCTAGTCATACCATTACTCCAAACCTTTTTTTTTCGGTCGATACTCCAAAACGATTTAAACCAAGATTCCCGGGAAAGTGAGGTTGGGAAAATGATATTCCCACGTTTGATTCAAGTTTTAGAAAAACTTTCCCGGGTATTATTGATTCCCAGGAATATATTTTAGCCATGACTCATCCATTTTCTATTCCCATGGTGAGGGGTGAGAATCTTATATTCCTATGGCAATGGAAGTTATTTTTCCCACTTCCACTTCATCCTACAATATTCTTTCTATTTTTATTTTTTAAAATTTTTAAAATAAATTATTTTTAAAAACATTCCCAGGAATATGAAATACATACCAAACATACATATAAGTTTTGCCCGGAAATAACATTCCTGGTAATAGGATTCCTGGGAGTATCATTCCCGGGAATATGATTTTATGACTTCAAACAAACTCATCCTTAAAAACTGTGAACAAATAGAGCAGACCAAATTCTAGAGCCGAGCCCAGTACCCTTCAATTTTGTTTTTGTGGCCCAAAATTGAGACCAAGAGATACAACACTGCAAATAGTGCTGCACGTGTATGGGGTTGAATAAGAAAGAAGCTAGCCAAATGAAATGACCTGACCAATGTCTAGTAGAATTAAAGTTAAGGGTGTTATACATGAATTTATGGCAGAGAAAATATATTTGTTTGTCAAATTGGATCAGATGGCACATAAATTAAGAAAACAAGAGTCTAATCCAAAGTATATGCTTTTGTTTTTGCTTTTGCTAGAGATAGATGATGATTGATGAGAAAGAAGCTAAGGCAGTGTTTGGAGGGGTATAGTCTGAGTGAGGAAAGTAACCTTTTTTCCTCATCTATTCGTTTCTTAACTGCTTCTATTCCATTTTTGCACAACCTTTTGCAGACAGTGAACCTCGCTCACCGTTCAGGTTAGCAACATTTTTCTGATTTTCTCAATTTTATTTAAATGTAATTGATGTATAACACTATCATCTTCATTCAAATTTGAGGCTTAAATTTTCTTTTCATACATGTTTGATGCTCATTTCTCTCGCTATATATCATGCAGACATTTTATCACTGCTGACTCTCTACTTTGATAAATAAATCCTAGGATCCATGAGTATTATTTGTGATCTAACAGGACTATACTGATCATTTAGCCCTTTCAAGAATCTGATAACATAAGGGGGTGTTACTGATATAGTTAGTTAATTTCTGTTATGAAGTTAGTGAATCTGTTTTGTTAGTTAGCTAGCTTCTGTTCAGCTTTATATAGAGTTTTGTATAGCTATGTATAAACTCTTTGTAAGTTTTCTGATTCATTCATGAGATTTCTCTCTGATTCTGATATCCTTCATTCTCTCTTCTCTCTACTTCACTGAATCCATGTTTTACAACAACTCCTTTATATGCACTGATTGGAAAACTGAATGCCTTCTTTTGCTTATGAACCTGCCTTTTTGTTTTTGTTTGCTTTCCCTCTTAGGTGAGAAGGGTAAAAGGAAACAAAAGAAGGAGAGAAAAGGATGTGTTGTGTATGTGTCTGTGTTTGTGGAAAAAAAGTTTCAATTTTCTGTTGGTAGGTACTTCCTCTGTTAAAATCATGACACCAGATCTTAATTAGTTTTTAATAAGTTTATAATGAAGAACTTGATTCTCATTCATGAATAGTGATCAATATATATACAGGTTGGTGGTAACAAAGATGTAACCACTCTAGATTATCCTATCCGAAAAAGGTGCAAAAGATTTGAAATACAAATTCAAAATACAAACTTATCAAACTAATCTAAACATAACAAACTTATCAACTTATCAAACTAATCTAAACATAACAAACTGATGATAATGTTATCTCCATTACCCCCCTCAAGTTGGAGAGTGAAGATCATGAACTCCCAAGTTGGACAACAACTCATGAAAAAGCTTGCATCTTAATGCCTTTGTGAATATATATATGCAAGTTGTTGCCTTGTGGGCAAATAAGTTGCAACAATTGTACCAGCTTGCATATGTTCTCTAATAAAATGGCAATCAATCTCAACGTGCTTGGTCCGCTCATGAAAAACCGGATTTGCTGCTATGTGAATCGCAGACTGATTATCACAAAATAATGTTGTGGGACCATGACAGGGAACTTGAAGTTCATATAACAAAGCTCTTAACCAAATAATTTCACTAGTAGCATTTGTCATTGCCCTATATTCAGCCTCACTGGAAGATCTTGAAACAATAGTTTGTTTCTTCATTTTCCATGATATGGGCACTAAGCCGAGCTTCATAATATAACCAGAAATGGACCGCCTAGTGGGACAAGAGGCCCAATCTGAATCACAAAAACCTTCAAGCTGCAAATTATTGTTGACGAGTATCATGATACCTTGTCCTGGTGATGATTTTAAGTAACGAAAAATGCGTGTTGCTGCCTCCCAATGTGCCTCTCTAAGCTCCTGCAAGAATTGGCTTAAGATGTGAACAGAGTGAGCAATCTCTGGCCAAGTGATTGTAAGATAAATTAGTCGACCAAGTAATCGTCTATATTGAGAAGGATTTGAATATAGCTCTCTCATGGTCAATTATATGTTGTTGTACCCGGGATTAAGTCTCAACAAAGACTTAGAATTCTTATATGCGATGACAACTTTAAATTTTGTAATGTTACACAAAATATTGTCTACAAGAAAATGTTTCAAAAAATTTAAATGAAGCAATATTGTTGATAGTGTTCATTTGTAATCATTAGATGTGACTATTTCATGTTTCCAAATCCATTTTACTTTGTTAGTTTATTATATTCTTAATCTACTAACAAATATCAAATAAAATATTAAAAATTAATTAATCTTATAATTTAATATTCATATATATTAAACATGTTAAATATATTATTTTAAAGTTAAATATTTATTTGAATAATAAATTCGTGCATCGCACGGGTTGGATACTAGTTCGATACATATTGCATGAATTAATGTTATCTCCTCCTAAACATTCTCGTAATATTTTTTTCATATTTTATAAGAAAAGTATTAAATAAAAAATAAATATATCTTAAAAACATAAACAAAATTACTATTTATCTTATTTAAAAATTAGAAGAATTTGTAGGAAAATAATAGGATTCTAACACATGACCCATGATTAAATTTTTTTGGTTTAAATTATATGAATATCATCATATGGTAGGACTAACTCTCTCAACGACAATTTTTTCATCACAAGATTCGAAACCTTAATTAAGGGCAATCAAGCATGTACAAAATCCCGGCCCCGGTTTTTACACCCATGATTGATTAATGATTAGAGTATCTTCCTAATAATCTTCTTAATACTTTATAAGTATTATAAAGTAAATATTAAATTAGAACGATAAATATATCAAATACTTTTACAAATAAGGAATTACTTCAAGGAATATAATCAGCATCAGCATCTATATCGTTTCTCTTCACCTAAAATCATCATGCATACTTCACCTAATGTCAAGATAAGTTATCAATTATTTAGCGACTGTTGATTACAATTAATAGATTTCTGAGCATTATTGTTAATAAAATATTTAATAAATTTTTGACACATTTCACCTAGTTAAGGTATCATGACATAAGAACTCCCTTCCAAATCTATAAAACTAGTGTGTGTATTATATATATATATATATATATATATATATATATATATATATATATATATATATATTAGACACATCAATTGACACCAGGTGTCAAACGTTAAAACTTACATCAATTAATAACTTTTTATAAAGCGTGAAATAAATCAATCCAATTGTTGAATTGAAAGTTATATATTACGGAGTAAATCAAGTCTACAAAATTTCATCCAAATAAAAAATTAATTGATACTTCAACACATCACTTTTATTTTGATGTACAATATGTTTTTAAAATAATATTAAAAGTCCATTGTTAGATAACATACCTACAAATATCTAAATTATTTTAAATTTAATATATATGATCTTGATGGTAATATAATATAATTCAACGGTTAGATTAATCAACTTCACATTCTATAAAAAATTATTAATTGGTGTAAATCTTGAAATTTGACATCTTGTGTCAATTCATCTTGTCCCTACATATATTATAGAGAGAGAAGACACTAGTTACTAGTACATAGAACATAACCATATAACAATAGAGAAGTGAGTGAGAATTTAGGGGTGTTCGTGATTCAGTTTGAATCAATTTTAAGGTAAAAAGAATCATCCGATCCAATCATTGTGATTTTATCATTTTATCATGTGATCGGTTTTGATTAATTTTTAAATCTGATCCAATTATTTGATTTCATCAGTTTTCAATTTTTAAAGAGACAATAAATATTAGATAAAAGTGATAAAATTATAAAATCATAATAAACATTTTTTATTGGAACTTATATTTATTAATATAAATACTACCTCCGATTCAAATTATAAGAATCTTTTAACCACTTCGCAAGAATTAAGAAAGTTGGTTAATTTAGTTTATGACAATAAATTTGTTATGAATATGTACCATCTTTACAGAATTACCCTTGAATTTATTGAGACCTATTATCTTTCTTTTTCCACTTAATTACTTCATTGTGTCATTCTCTCTCTATTAATTAATTATTCACCTATCTCTACTAATAGAGTACTTTTGTTAAAAAATAATTAATGCAATGAACAACTTGAAAATGTTCTTATAAAAAGGACCAATAACTTTTGTAGAGTTGCTCTTGGTACATGACCGAGGGTAGTATAAAATTATATAAAAAATCTGAAACTTGAAAATCAATTTAAAACTAATTTAAGGTACATGACGCTTATTTTTTTAAGGTATTAGAGCTCTTAAAATATTTGTTAGCGTGACTGTTATTTATTTTAGAAAAGTGCTAGCAACACACTCTTTTACACACTTTTTTCAACACACTCCGTGATGGGTTAAAAGTCACATGGGTCCCACCACGTTGGGAGTGAGACCCACATAATTTGGTGGGACCCATGTAAATTTTAACCAATCACATGAAGTGTGTTGAAAATAGTGTGTTAGAGAGTGTGTTGATAGCACTCCTCTTTATTTTAAGGTACACGACTTTAAGGTGCGGAAATAGGATAGGAGATCAAACACCCAACTTTGAACACCCCATTTCCTAGCCAGTATATGCTTCTAGGCTTAAATTCAGGCTATCTAGTCCATCTCGATGCAGATGGAGGGCTTTTGAGAACGAATTAAAATGTTTTGGAATTATTCAGACTTTTAAAATAAAAGTTATAGATTTATCTTTTTATGTGTTTTTATAGGTAGCGAATTTTATGCGATCAAACAAAAAAATTTAAGAGTTATTTAAAATTTTAAAATAAAATAAAATAAACCCTACATTTTTGTTGCCGATCTGTTGGGCCCTACAAGGTTATTGGCTTACCTTTTCTAGTTTAACCATGAATAAATTTGTACGACTCCATTTCACATTCAATGAACTAAACCCTATTTCCCTCTATGTTTTTTTTCTGAAAAAAAATGTATTTAGTCCCTATAATTTCGGTCAACTTTAGTTTTTATTTTTGTATTTTAAATCCTTTGTTTTTTTCCCTAAACTTTCTAAACTCCCAAACCATGGTCTCTGATCATTAGTGAGATCTGTTAACTTGATGAGTTGGGTAACAAAAGTTACATGTTAGCCTCAATAGTGACCCCAAATAACCGACTAATCTAATTAATCTTTTTTTATTAATTTTTTAATTATTAAAATAACCATAATTATGAAATTAGTTTTTTATCGGGTAAAATTGCTCAAGTGAAAACCTTAATTTAGCAATTAGGATTATTTTAACAATTAAAAAATAATAAAAAAGTTAATTAGATGATCATTCAGTTATTTGGGACTCACTGTTGAGGCTGACATGTAACTTTTGTTAGCCAACTCATCAGGTTAACAGATCTCACTGACGAGCAGGGACCACAGTTTGGGAGTTTAGAAAGTTTAGGGACAAAAAAACAGAATTTAAAATACAAGGACGAAGATTAAAGTTGATCAAAATTACAGGAAAAAAAACATATTTTTCCTTTTTTAATTTGTGGGTGCGCTCTGCTAAGGAAATGAACCCATTTTTGGATTTTCATTCTTCAATTTACTTTTTTTTTTTTTTGTACAAAGAGTAAAGAAAGGAGAAAAAAAGAAAAGGAGAGAGATTCTAAGTTTTTCATTCTTCAATTTACTTTGTGACATAGGCAAATTTCCACGTTTGTATCCACATTTATTGCGCTACATTCACCCACTCCAAAAAGTGTAACTTTATTGACGACCAATGGCATTAAAATGCTTTTAATTCTGCCCTCTTTCCTGAGCAAGAAAAGTGAATCATTATAGAATTCTAAGTTTTTAATGCAATACAACATGTTAATTAAGAGAGGACGAGAGAGATTTTTGCTTTAACAATATCTATTTTTGAAGGGAGACAAGAGAGATTTTTGGTTTAACGATATGTATGCTCTAAGGGAGACAATCCTGTTCGAGCCAGGAACATTCACATTATGGTGAGGCTAGTTCTCCCAGCGAGGATTTTTTTCATCCACAAGACTCGAATTCGACTTCCAAGCATGTACCACTTAAACTAACCCCGTTGGTTAGAGGAGGAGAGAGATTGAGATTAATGAGAAGGCAATAATGATATAAGACAATGTTAAAAATAGGATTTGAATTTATTCTTTATTAAGTGAGAGAGAGAGCGAGAGAGGATGGACCATAGTGAGATCAAGAAGATGGAAGGATTTTCGACCAGGATTGGATACAGGATAGGAGGACATGAGGATGCTAGAAGGCAAGAGGATTAGGGGGAATGAGTGGAATCGACATGGGAAGTTTTCTTTACACAAGAATGATGAGTATGTTGCTTACTTTTTCACCAATTTTCCTGATGATTTTGGAACAGAAGATATGTGGAACGTGTTTACAATATGGGGAGGCAAAGTTGCTGATGTGTATATTCCTCAAAAGAAAAATAAACAAGGGAATCGCTTTGGTTTTGTGCGTTTCATGGAGAAGGTTGACCCTTTGTGGTTAAAGGAGAGACTGAGGCAAATATGGATTGGTTCTTTCAAGCTTCGGGTTAATATATCTCGCTTTGCAAAGAAGAAGATGAAGATGAATTTGGTGAGCAAATCTGATGCGGTGTCTCATGGAGAAGCAAAAGTAGTAAATCCACAAAAACTTAACAAGGTGGTGGCAAAAGAGAGGTCCTTTGCAGAAGTTGTTACAGGCACGACCAAGAAGGAGTGGAAGCCTAAGGAAGTTCAGAAGGTATCTAAAGAAGAAAAGTGGAATGGCTTGAAATTTTTTGTTCCACAAGAAGAGATGGAGTGGTTACAGCGGTGCTATATTGGCAAGGTTCACCAAATTGATGAAGTTTTTCTACTCCAGGATAAGATTGTAGCGGAAGGTGTTCGTACTGTCAAGGTAATTCCAATGGGTGGGGATTTGGTGTTGATTCAACCACATATGGAGGAGAATTTTGAAGAGCTGTTAAAAGAATTGTCTTATATGTTTTCGTCATGGTTTGATTCAATACGGCCATGGAGTCCAGAAGATACTCCAAGAGCAAGATATGTCTGGGTTAGGTTGTTTGGTGTGTCGGCGCATGCTTGGGGTGAAGATTTCTTTAGGTCAATTTTGATTCCTTTTGGAAGGTTTGTTTAGGTTGTTTCTGTTGATGCTTGTACAAAGTATAAAGACCGACTGGACGTAGCTTGGGTGTTAGTTCATACTACATCAATGGAGTGCATTAATAGATGGCCGAAAGTTATGATCAATGATTCTTTGTTTTCTATTAGTGTGGTTGAGGATCCTTTTAAAAATCCTTGGATGATAACACAAAAGAGTCAAATGGCCATTATTGATTCTGATTGTACTAGTCTTTGTTCATCACAGGATTTTTCTAATGAAGGGAGCGATTGGGAAGAGTTGGCTCATGGCTTGCAAGGGGGTGAGGATATTTTTGAATTTGAAATGGATAAGGAGCATTGTGACCCTGCTGCAAATCCTACGGTAACTACTGAACAAGAGGATGAAACAACTTTAATGGTATTAATTGGGTGTAATAAAGGGGATATGATCAATTTGGGGGAGGATCCGAATATTCTTCAACTGAATTGGAATTCAGTTTGGTCTTTTGGGGCGTGTTTTGTGGCTGCCAACCAAGATAATTTGGAGAATTCAAAGGAGGGGCTATGGTTGTCACGTGATGGAGAGCCAATTTGCACTAATGTTGTGCTTGATGGAACTCGGCCCAATTTGCGAGTCTGCGTGGTCCATGATGGTAATGCTTAGTGCAGCGTGATGGAAGGACCAATATGCACTAATGCATTGCGAGACTGCGTGGCCTATGATCCTAACATTGTGAAGTCTGGTTGCGCATCATTTGGGTCAGCAGGAATGACCGCGGATCATTTTCTTGATGGAGCCCACCCAAATGTTGAGTGCAACACGTTGAAGTCCGGCCCAGTCATTGACACTCTGCATGTTGTATCTCGGCTCAATGTTTGCGTGGCCCGTAATCCCAACACAATGAAGTCTGGCCGCGGTTCACTTGGGGAAGCAAGGATGGAGTTGGAGTCTTCTATAGATGGGTTGGCCGGTGATTCGTATTGTGAGAAGTTTCTTGATGGAGCCCAGTCCAATGAAGAGTGTAGAGTGCGGAATCAAGGCCAAATAAATACCCATAGTCCGATAGTAGATCAGCGTGTTGTGGGCGCTATGATCATAGACAGAATTCGGCCCTTGCCTTCAGTTGATGGTGGGAAGTTTAGGCCCAATGGTTTTATTAACTCACAGATGCAAGACCCCATTTCTTTTTACGGGATGATACCTGACGCGTCTCATGCACAATTGGAAGGATTACAACCATCAAACACAGAAGCTTCTAACTCCAAAGTGGGGATTTCAGAGCTGGTTTGGGCGGATGGAATTAAAGGCCAGCTGTGTGATGTACCTATCTTGCTTGCAAAATCAGCCACAGAGTTCAATGCATTTTGTTCCCAACAAATACACCAGGCACCAGCCAAGCAGAGAAAGAGGGGCAGGCCGCGAAAAAATTTTGCTCAAAAGGTAAGATCTTCTAAGTTGGATGTGGATTTTTCTCAAGCTGATAGATTGTTAGATTTGGATGTTGAATGTGTTGCTAATCATGTCTGGCGGATTGGGTTTGACTAGGGACCAATTAGCTATTGGTAGGGGTAAGAAGCGAGAGGTCTAAGAAGAGGTGGTGCTATGCTCAGGTGTATTTGTTTTTTGTATGATAGTTATCTCTTTGAATATCAGGGGTATAGGTGGCAGAGTTAAAAAGGTGGAGGTGAAAAAACTATTGTCTGTAGAGAGGCTAGATTTTCTATTTTTACAAGAAACTAAAAAAGAGCTCATAGATGATAAATTTTATGAAGTCTTAACTGGTGGAGGGGATTATGGTTGGGTTTTTGTACCTTCTGTTGGCATGTCAGGTGGTTTACTATCATTGTGGAGGAAAGATAAATTCTTAATGCAGGATTGTTTCTTTGGGGAGAATTTCCTTTGTGTGTACGGTGTATGGATTGAGGATAACATCCAATGTTCTTTTGTCAACATCTATGCTCCTTGTGATTTACATAGTAAAAGAGAATTGTGGAATTGTCTATCACAAATTAAATCTTGTCGCGGGGGTGATTTGTGGTGCTTTGGAACTTTAATGCTATAAGGTCGGACCATGAAAGGAGGGGGGTGTCAACTTTTTGGAGAAAGGAGGATATGAGGTGTTTTGATAGATTCATTCAAGAAGCCGGTTTATTTGATTTGCCTCTAGTTGGTCGAAAGTATACTTGGTATAAATCAAATGGGTCATGTATGAGCAGATTAGGTAGATTTTTTGTCACGCCTTCTTGGATGTCTCAATGGCCAAATACATCACAGTGGGGTTTGTCTAGAAGTGTTTCAGATCATTGTCCTATTTTGTTGAAAAATGAACATGTTAACTGGGGGCCGAAACCTTTTCGAGTTCTTGATTGCTGGAGGGGGGATGTTAGATATGCTGAATTTGTCAAGAATCAGTGGCAGGGATTTTTTGTGCAATGGAGGGTTGTGTTTGTACTGAAAGAAAAGCTCAAATTTTTAAAATGCAGCTTACGGAAGTTGGATCAAGAAATATTTGGGGATCTGGATGGAAAAATTAAAGAGATGAGACGTAAAGTAAATGACTTGGACCTTAAGGGTGAAGAATCTCCTCTGCAGATGGATGAAGTAAGGCAACGATAGGAATGCACAGCTCAATTATATCATTGGTTGTCCCTGAAAGATAGTCTTTTGTTTCAAAAGTCACGATTGTCATGGTTACAAGCAGGGGATGCTAACTCTAAATTTTATCATGCTTGTATCAACAGGAAGAGGCTGAGAAGTGAAATAAGATCTTTATAGTGCTAATTGTGTCTTGATAGTGCTGAATTTAAATCTTTATCAGAAGCAGATGCTGAAGCTTTAATCCTACCTTTTACTGAGGAAGAGGTCAAGGCTGTTGTTTGGGATTGTGAGGGATCTAAAAGTCCAGGCTCAGATGGGTTTAATTTCACTTTCATCAAGGATTTCTGGGATGTTGTGAAGTATGATTTTTTGGCGTTCCTTCATGAGTTCCACGACAATGGTAGATTAGTCAGAGGTTCTAACAGCTCTTTTGTTGTTCTTGTTCCCAAGACTGATAATCCGCAGAAAGTGGAGGAATATCGGCCTATCTCTCTTATAGGTTGCATGTATAAGGCGTTGGCTAAGTTATTGGCAAATAAATTGAGAAAGGTTATTGGTACTTGTGAAGTCTATAAATCTGTTTAAGTAATTAAACATGATTATAAGACTTAACATCCGTTAGTTTTAATGATTAACAAATAAGATTATATAAAGAACAAATAAGATTATATAAAGAACCAATTAGATTATATAAACAGGTTCTACTGAGAAAGGTATTGGTTTGTTAATTATGTTTCAGGATGAAATACTCTTTAGAAGAAGAAGAAGATTTTGTGAACAGAATCAGAATCAGAAGATCAGAATCAGAAGAACAAGAGTGCAGAATCTGAAGAAGATTAATCCTTAACAGAGTTGAAGCAACTGAAGAATAGAAGTGAAGACTTGAAGACTGACTGAAGAAGTGAAGACTTGAAGACTGTCTGAAGAAGTGAAGATTAGAAGACTATCTGAAGAACTGAAGGCAAAAGATATGAAGAAGTACAGATTCAAATATACGTCTGTCTGAAGAACAACAATGAACTGAAGAAACGAAGAAGAAGAGATACAAAGAAGAATGAAGCTACAATTCTAAGGAAGAAGGCTTCTGAAGTTTCAACCAGTATGAAGAATTGAAGTTGTCTGAAGGACGCAACCCGTTTGAAGTATTGAAGCTGTCTAAAGCAATGAAGCTGTCTGAAAGACTTGAGCTGTCTGAAGTCATCAACCTGTCTTAAGTGTTGAAGCCGTCTGAAGAGCCAAGCCCGTCTGAAGACTCGAACCCGTCTGAAGACTGGAACCCGTCTGAAGTTTGGAAGCTGTCTGAAGCTTTAGTAATGACATGGCATCTTTGCTGAAACCTTGCGTGAAGACTTTTCTAAGTCTCTGCTGCTCGTACGTTTTGAAACACATTTGTGGCAACAAATATAGAGACCTTTCCCGGTGCATTTGAACTTCATACACCACTGAGGAAATCTCTGCAACGCAGCATTCGCAGCAACAACAGTAGCAGCTTTACTGCAGCACCAACATTGTACTCTGTCAGAACTTTCAAGAAGCATGTCTCACAACGGATTAAAAGAAGACTATTTGCTGTCTCTAAACAATAGTATTTCAACGAGACATTTCTTCATTTGTGCAATCTGGAACAAAGCAGAAGAAAAGCTCAGGAGACTAAGCAGAAGCAACAAGGAAGATGTTTGAATAAAATATATTCAATTCAACATCTTTATCTAAATATCAAAAGAAGAATCTGTAAACAACGACTATTGATCAAGACATCTCATTCAAAGAAGTAATGGTGTCAGAAGCAAGTGAAAAAGGAGTATATGAAGAATAAGCAAAAAGGGCAAATTCAACGGATACATACTCTCAAGAAAATCAGAGGAAATCTGAAGAAAGCTAATGCAAGCTGGATAAAGCAGATACAAGCAGATGCAAGCAGATGCAAGATAATGCAAGCTGGATAAAGCAGATAAAGCAGATGCAAGCAGATGCAAGATAATGCAAGCTGGAGCAAGCAGATGCAAGCTGGATAAAACAGATGCAAGAAAGCAGAAGAACTCAAGAGAGAGAATACACATAATCATCACATCTCTCAAAACAGAGCTCATCAACAGAAGTGTCAGAACGGGAGTATTTTGAACACTCAATATGCTTAAGGAGAAGCAACCGTTTGAGAAGCTATTACACAACGGCTATATGAGCCACATCATCAAAAGCTCAACGGTATTATGAATCATCTTCAACGGCTATATTCAAGAAGAACATATAAATAGCCTCAAGAAAGAAGTTGAAGATGTTGTTGTGGTGTACAACCAAGTTGGTCAGAATGATCAACCAAGATAGATCAATTGGGATTGTTTTTCAAGAAGGTTCTTGAAATCAATCAGGATAAAAATTGTTAACTAGGCTGAGTGTCTTACAGTTAACAAGAGTTGACTTGAGCTTAAATACATCATGAAAAAGTCAACAACAATTGATCAGAGAGTGAATTCTCAATCGAGCTACTGATCAGCTGGTCAGTTAGTTAGATTGTACAGTTGGTCTGTTGATCAAGTGAGTTGGTTGTCGGGAAGGCAATCATGCTGTACAAATGACTATCAAACCGGGCACGGTTTGAAGCTTTGAAGATACCTTGGTATTCCAATGATACGGGTGAGAATGTAGCCCATGGAAACCAATGGTTGGAGAATAAGGCTGGAGCTTAATTTCATATCTTAGTTAGCCTACTCTCAGAGGATGTATTCCTCATAGAAAAGACAGGGATTGTACTTAAATTCAAACACTTGTATCACTGTCTATCCTTGTATTTAGTTTGTAATGACTGTATCCTGAGTATGTACTCAGTAATCACTATGTACAAGAAGAATCTGAGTTGAGAGGTTCTAGCGAACATCTAGCTTAGATTGAGTAGTAATACTCAACACTTAGTTAAGTGTCTGAGAGCCTGGAGAGGCTTGGTGGAAGAAAGAATACTCGTGGTAGAGCCTGGAGAGGCTTGATAGAAAAGAATACTTGTTGTGTTGGCCTGGAGAGGTTAACATGTGTATCTGTGGTTTCAGATAGTGTGACATATATGTGGCTGCAAGGGTCTGGGGGATTCGGAGTGGCACATATGTGTTGTTGTTATTAAAAGCTAGTGGTGGTTTGCCACTAGGACTGGATGTAGCTCACAGGGTTTGTGGGTGAACCAGGATAAATTCTGTGTCTAAGTTTTCTTTCCCTTAATCTCTTTTACTTACAGTTTTCATATTTACGTTGGGGATTGAAAAGTACTTTTCATAATAATCTTAACACGACGATTTCAATAAAACAAGTTTTCATACAAACATAACGTTAAAACGTCTCTAGTGTAGATTGAAGTATTATAGAAGAATATATTCAGAGGGATGTCTGAAATACCTGTCTGAAGTGAGCCCAACTGGAACTCAGTTCAGACACATGATATAGATGGTCTCTGATCATCTAAAGTATTTCAGAAACAGTTCTGAAGGTACTCTTAGTAATATTCTTCAGAAGACACTAAGAGAAGTTTGTTTAAAATCAAAACCATCTTAAATGTAAGAGAAAGTTTTTAATCTAAATCTTTCATATATTCCGCATGTGTTTAAAATAACTCTGATCTTAAGATTGGTTTTGTACAATGATCACTTAACGTGATTGTTTATTTTAAAGATTTCCAAAATTGTCTTAAAATGTCTAAAACACTATTCAACCCCCCCTTCTAGTGTTGCCTGTGGTTCTAACAGTACTGTCATTTCTGAGTGTCAATCTGCTTTTCTGAAAGGTAGATTAATATTCGATAGTGTGGTGGTTGCTAATGAAGTTGTAGAAGAAACCAAAAGGAAGAAACAACCTTGTTTATTTTTTAAAGTTGGTTTTGATAAGGCATATGACTCTATTAACTGGGAGTTTCTTCAGTATGTGATGGAGCAGATGGGCTTTCGTCTAAAATGGCGTAAATGGATAGCAGAGTGCTTATCTACTTCTAGAGTTTTGATTCTTGTGAATGGAAGTCCCTCAAGTGAATTTGTAGTTAGTAGAGGTGTGAGACAAGGTGACCCTTTAGCACCCTTTCTTTTCCTCATGGTTGCTGAAGGGTTGATTTCTTTGATGGTGAAAGCAGTGCAGGAGCAGGTTTTTAAAGGTTATCTTGCTGGTCGGGATGAAATTTTAGTATCACATCTTCAGTATGCTGATGACACAATTTTTGTAGGTGAGGCATCTGTGACTAATGTATGGGCTATTAAAGCTATTTTGCAATTGTTTGAGCTAGTGTCTGGCTTAAAAGTTAACTTTCATAAAAGTAAGCTCCTGGGAGTGAATGTTGATTTGGGTTGGCTTGAGATGATGGCACAATTTTGAATTGTAAAATAGAGTCCTTTCCATTCTCATATTTGGGACTTCCTATTGGTGCAAATCCTCATAGATGGAAGACTTGGCTGCCTATTATTCAAAAGGTGGAGAAAAGGCTTTCTCGGTGGAAGAACAAACTGTTGTCTTTTGGCGGTAGACTTATCCTCTTGCAATCTGTCCTTAATGCAATCCCAGTCTACTTTCTTTCCTTCTTCAAGGCTCCTAAAGGTATCATTTCTCATCTCGAATCTTTATTTAAAAATTTTCTTTGGGGTGGGGATGATGAACACAAAAAAAATAGCATGGGTTGCTTGGGATGATATTTGTAAAGCAAAACAATTTGGAGGATTAGGGTTGAGAGACTTGAGAGCTTTTAATTTAGCTCTTTTGGGAAAGTGGAGATGGTGTTTATTAGTGGATAGGGGTAGTTTTTGGACAAGAGTGTTAGAGTCTATCTATGGGAAACATTATGTTCATAAGGGGAGTGTGAGGGTTGTTGGTTCTAGGTGGTGGATAGATTTCTGGAGCATTGATGAGGGTGCAAATTTTTCTTCTGACTGGTTTTCAAATAATTGTATTAGAGTTGTTGGGAATGGGAGAAATACTTCTCTTTGGAGGGATGCTTGGTGTACCTCAATTCCTTTTTGTGAGCGATATAGTAGATTCTATTCTATTACTACAAATAAAGACATTCTGGTTGCGGATATGTTTGAGAGTAGTACGAATGGAATAGAGTGGAAACGGTGTTGTAGAAGACAATTATTTCAATGGGAATTGGCACAATTGTCTATGCTCTTGTTAGATCTTTCTTTGTGTCAGGTTCGTGAGCGGGTTGATGATGCTTGGCGTTGGAAGGCTGGGTCAGATGATATTTATTCAGTTCAATCAGCCTATCATGTCATAGTGAATGCCTCTATCTATGCGAAGATACCACTGCATAAGTTTATTTGGTCTTCACTGGTTCCTTTAAAGGTCTCTTGCTTTGCTTGGAGGGTGTTGTTAGATAGGATTCCATCTAAGGCTAATCTTGTAAAGAGGAACATTGTTCAACCGTCTAATGCTGATTGTGCTTGGTGTGGTCAACATTTGGAGACGACTTCTCATATCTTCTTTGAGTGTTGTTATGCCTTTCAGTTGTGGATGCTTTGCTTGGAGTGGTGTGGTTTTCATTCCGCACTTTCCAACTCCTTTTTTACTCATTTTGATCAGTTTTTAGGCATCCCAAATTGTGACTCTAACATAAGGATGAGGTGGTCTGTGATTTGGATGGCTACTATGTGGAGTTTATGGTTGGCAAGAAACGAAGCTGTATTTTCAAATAAAGTTATGTCTGCTTCGGATTTCCTTGATTTGATAAAATTACGTTCTTGGAAGTGGCTAAAAGCAAAGGATCATAAATTCACATATCAATTTTATTCATGGACTATTGAACCCTGTGTTTGTCTTAATTCTGGTTTGGCTTCCTTGTAGCGACGCAAACAGTAGTTCTTGACTTCAATGGCTGGTACTTTCCTTTGACTATTCTCTTGGTTCTTCATGTTGGTTGTCAAGGCGTTAGATACTTGCTTTTGGTGATTAGTGCATTCAATATTTAATTCTACTGTTAGCCGCAGTTTTAGTTTGTTCTTGAATTAGGCTGTATCATTTTGTTATGAGGTGTTTCTGTTTTGGATTTACTGCCACATTCTAGTATTGGTGTTTGTATATGGGTTGGAGTACCCTTTTGACTATATAATATCATTATTTGCTTATCCAAAAAAAAAAAGACAATGTTAAAAATGTTGGATGGTCTTCTTTATAATGCAAAGCACACTAAATACTAATATAAAAGTGTTTGTGGTGAAAAATTCAGATTCGAAAAGAATGAATTTTAACACTTTGATTCTACGAGCAATCTGGGGATTAGAATCAAATCCTCTTACGGGACTCTTTTAAAAAAGTAGGTTTATGGTGTTTAGATTTTCAAAAGTTAAATTTTCTGGAAAATTTGGTTGATTGGTACAGAATTTCACCAAATCAATTGTTATGGTTTTCTAAAATCCAGAAGTGATAAGTTTTCCAAAGATTGATTCAGAATTCTATCAAACTTATCTTTCAAATAAGAATAAAATTTACTTGATCCAGAATTTTATCAAGTTTCAAGATATTTGTAATTTTTTAAAGAAGTCAATGAAAGTCTCAAATAAATGTAAAGCAAAGTAGAATTGCAGAAAGTAAATTGCAGAATGTAAACAAAGAAAAGAAAACGAATTGTAAGAACAATATGCATTAAGATAAAAATGGATGGGTTCATCACATACTTGCTTCCCTTTGTAACCTGTTTCGTCGCAGTGTGATCGGACTTGTAAGGTGTTTAAGAGAGTATGAGTATGAGTGATTTGCCAACCCTTATTACATTGTGGGTTCAACTATTTATAGATTCCTAATCCTAACGGTTAACTAATGCATGTTTGACACATCAGCAACCTTATGTGTTGGCAGCGTATATGCTTGCCACGTTTTCTACTATCCAGAAAACTGTTTGCAATCTTTGAAATCCACCACTAACTAAATGACACTTGTCTTGGTCTTTTATAACTTCTAATAACTGTTGTCTTGGTGCCTTCTGTCTTTTCGAAAATGAATCTTCTGTTTCTCGAAATCTTCTTCTTGATTGTTCGAAATCTTCTTTTAGAATTCTGACTTCTGATTTCTCGAATTCTGCTGCTGCATTCTCGAAAATCTCTAATCTTGATACTATATCTTCAAATTTCTCGAATTCAAAGAAACTGCTTCGAGATTTGACTTTACTTTTCTTTATGCCATGTAGCATATCTTAATTGGTCATTCCAAAGATTATGAAGACCACCGGCCACCGTCCTTTCAATTTGCATATGTGACTTTTCTCATTGGACGTTAGCAATGGCACATTAATTGGCTTTTACTCTTTTTACTCCTATAAATAGGAGTGCCTTTACACAATCCTTTCATAATTCTTCATTCTTTTCTTCTTTCTTTTCTAAATTTTCTAAAGAATCTCTTCAAAGAATATGAAGAAGTTAATCCCTTTGGCTATTGCGTACAATCTAATCTGGAATGATTTCAATTTCGATGAGATTGACGAAATAGCCAAAGCTATTAGCTTTTCTAACCTTTCTTTTCGAAAAGTTTTCTTTTGGGTTGTACGTAATAGCCAAATATAGGTTCATTTACATAATAAATGAATCTATTTATTAGTCCCCATACTGACCTTGATTTCTTCCCCAAGTCGAAGGTGGTTCAACAGATTGAAGAAAGAATTCTTCTTTGTGTTGGCTCTATTAAAGCTTGTGGGGGAGGATGAGGATAAAGAGGCATGTTAGGCATGAGTCAAGTACTCATCCTAGTTTAGGATAATTTCCTTTCTAATGTTTAAGGGACTTAGAATAGTTTTCTTTCTAAATGTATCTCCATTGTATTCGAACCACATGTAATTCGAATTTGGATCATGAATGAAAGAATTGCCCTTTACCTTTTGGAATACCTCTTATGTACTTTTCCTTGAATATTCGTGTTTCACAATTACCTTCTTTCTCAAATTTCTAAAGTCTTTGTATTAAATTTACCTCAAATATTCTCTAAGTCAATAGACTTATTACCAAAATTCGAAATAAGGTAATATTAACCTTCTTCTGTAAATTCGAAATGACATCATATTGTTATCACTTGAGGAATTCGAAATAATTGAAAATCAAATCCCAACAAAAAACATTTAATATTTTTTTATATTTATATTTACTTATTACTCCTTTTGTTTTTTTTTTAATTTTCGTTTTTGGGTTTCAAATTTGTTTCTAAATAAGTGTCATTTGGGATACCAAGACCATAAGAATGTGATTTTTCCAATTTTATCCATATCGTAATCTGATTCTTTTTTATTTTAAATATTTATTATATATAAAACTATATCATAAATATTTTAAAAGTTCAAAGTGGTAATAAATGTATTTTTTTTATGTTTCTAACAAAAATTTATAGTAAGAGGTAAATAATGTGAATATAAACACATGGTGTTTATGCATAGTTATTAAGAAAAAAGAAATATTAATTGCATTAATGAGATAAAGAGAAAGGGCATCTTTGAAAAAATGGAGCTTAAAAGATATAGATATTACATTCCTTAATCCTTGTGCAAAAACCTTAAACGACAAATAAAAAGAAACGGAGGGAGTATTAAAGACTTTAAATTGATATAATTACCATATAATCACCATGGCATGAGGAAAGCGTTTTGGAGTTCTGGAACAACTCTAAGGTTATATCTAATGAAGACTGGTCTGGGATTAAAACGAAAGTGATGGGAAGACCAATCTGTGTGGACTATGCCTTAATTGCTGAAGTGATTGGAGTGCTGCTCGAGGAGAACAATACTTTCAAAAGTGGGAATCCATTCGAGAGAAGACATTTGCCTTTGATAATGCCCTCTTTGGAGAAAGACGTCTAGCACCTTATAGACACTCTAAACTTCTGAAGATTCCTAGAGCACTTCATGTTGTGCTAAACTGTTGCATCCTTCCCAAAGGACGCAACAAATTAGAAATAAATCAGCTGGAAAGATTCGTGCTGGGAAACTTACTAACAAAAAAGAGAATCGGTCTCCCTTGGGTGCTGATATTTCAGATGATGTTCAGAAATGAGATGGGCAATGAGAATCTCTATCCTCATAACACCTTAATTATGAAAATTCTATTGCACGAGGGATTTCCTATGGAAAGTCTCTTTGATCAACCGTCTCCTGACTTTTTCACTCCGGGTGCACATGCTGAGTTAGAACATACTCTTGTTGAAAGAGAAGAAGCCCCTGAGAATCAAGTGATCATTCCTTCTCTGTTTGCCCCACACATTGAAGAAGGAACTAAAGATACCCACTTGAAGTCTCGAAGAAGAAAAAGGATGGTGTTGGGTGCATATCATCTAAAGGAGGTGAATAACAAGGTTAAGCGGCTTGCTAAGAAGCTGAAGAAGACTGAGAAGAAGCTACAAGAACTCATGGCTGAAAAGAAGAATACTGATGATCAATGATTCTCTTGTGTCTTTTTATTATCCTCTTTGTTGTTATGATCAATATTTTTTTTATCGTCTGCTCTGCTCTTGTGTTGATATAAATTTCTTTTATAAGTTATTAAATTTTGTGATTGTTTATATTGTACATTTCTGTAAGTATGTATGAATCTTTAACTCAACACACTTCCTTAATTGGTTCAACTAAAAGATAAAATTAATTAACTTAATAAGATAAAAACATAATTAAAACTTATATTCTAAGATAATTTTTTAATTTGGTAAAGTGTAATCAGTAATCTAAGACATTTGGTTTAATAATTAACTTAATATCAGATGCTACTGAAAGGTATTTTTAGTTTGTGTATGTTTCAGAAAAACAGGTTTTTGAAGATAATCTCAAGAAGACCATCAGAAGGAAATACCATCTGAAAAGATAAATCAAAGCAACATAATCTAAAAGGATGGCTAGTGTGATAACATCTCCATTGTCTGAACCTGTTCAGAAAGTTCGAGATGAACTCACTGAAATTGTGGGTCAACAATGTTAAGATGGTTAACACTCTATGCACCAAACCTAACTCAACTCTTGAGAAGATTATATTGACTCAGTAACATCCCTATTCTCTGAACTTGTTCAGAAAGTTCTCTATGGACTTGCTGAAATTGTGGGTCAAGAATGCTAAGGTGACTAATACTTAAGCCATTAAAGTCTATCTCAATTCTTGAAGAAAGGTTAAGATGATTGTTCAAAGATTCTCTGGAGCAAAAGACAAAAGTAGGACGTGCAGACATCAAGCAACCACAGAAAAAGAAAAAGTCTTCAAAGAAATGAGTAATGTCAGAAAGCACCTCTTCATCCAGTGAACAACAACCAGATCTTTGGTAACATCACTTCATCTTAAAACTTTTAATATCTGTGAAAGTTGTCTTTTAGTAAAACCTTTAAAATCTGATTATAAATCTTAATTCTTTAATAAGTAAAAAACTAATCACCAAACCTTTTTAATCAATGACAAAAGGGGGAGAAATATAAACTAACAAAATGCTAAAAAGAATGTAACAAAAGGGGAGACATATAGGAGGAAACATAAATAGAAAAGAAATATAAAATACAGTAAGGAAACTCAGAAGATAACAAACTAAAAGTCATAATAATAAGTAAGAATAACAATCAGTATCTAAAATATTAACAGTAAAGATTTAACAGTTGGATAATAAAGATTTAACAGTTGGTATCTAAAAGACTTAACTAACAATTGGTATAGAAAAGATTTAATTGTTTCAGAAGATAACTAAAAGAATCAAATGCTTGTCTCAGGGGGAGTAATACAATTAAATATTTTGTTTATTATCTCTCGTTTCTTTTTATACACATTTTGTCAGTAATATATAATTTATTTGTCATCATTAAAAGGGGGGAGATTGTAAAGTCTATAAATCAGTTTAAGTATTTAAACATGACTATAAGACTTAACATCCTTAAGTTTTAATGATTAACAAATAAGATTATATTAAGGACAAATAAGTTTGTATAAGAACTTAATAAGATTACGTAAACAGGTTCTACTGAGAAAGGTATTGGTTTGTTGATTGTGTTTCAGGTCAGAATAATTATTTGAAGAAGAAGAGTAGAAGATCGAATCAGAAGGACAATGTGTAGAATCCTAAGAAGAGTAATCCATAACTAAGTTGAAGCAATTTGAAGAAGAAGTATTATCTGAAGACGCAACTATCTAAAGAACAGCTATCATCTGAAGAAATGAAGACAATATGAAGCAGTCTATGTATCTGAAGATTGAACGTGTCAAAATCAAGAAATGATCTCTTGGAGACGTTGCAAAGCGTAAAGCACACTTCATCAAATGGAGTTCACTCATTTCAGCAGATAAAGCTAGACATGCTTTTCTACCTCGATCAAAGTCTTACACAAATAAGGAAATACTGCAAAGACTTCCTGCAACGCCTGCTGCACCTGCAACAAAAGGATTTGTGTGCGCAGACCTACTGCATCTACACCTGCTGCTGTCCAGAATGTATTAGGAGACTGAACAAAAGCAAGCAAGAAAGATGGTTGAATAAAGTACATACAATTCAACATCTTTATTTATCTAAATCTCAGAAGAAGAAGAAGATACAAAGAAGAATGAAGCTACAATCTTCTTATCAGAAGGAAGAAGCCTTCTGAAGTTTCAACCAGTCTGAAGTGTTGAAGTCATCTGAAGTGCGCAACCCGTCTGAAGGATTGAAGTTGTCTGAAGGGCGCAACCCGTCTGAAGTATTGAAGCTGTCTGAAGTATCAACCCGTCTGAAGTATTGAAGCTGTCTGAAGCATCAACCCATCTGAAGTGTTGAAGCTGTCTGAAGTTTCAATCTGTCTGAAGTCTCAATCTGTCTGAAGTATTGAAGCCTTCTGAATTCTGACGTGGCACTCCTTGCTGAAGACTATGAAGACCTTTTGCTCTCTGAAGATTGCTGAGAAATATCGTTCTCTGCTACACGTTTCTTTTTCAACATATTTATGGCAAGAAACACAGAGATCTTTCCTGGTGTTTTTGAATTACATACACCACTGAGGAAATCTCTGCAACGCAGTTCTTGCAGAGGAACAGTATCAGCTTTTGTCAGAATAAAATCACGAACCAGTGTCAGAAGCAAATATAGAAAATGAGTTTATACAGAATAGGCTAAGAGACAAATCCAACGGATACTTCCTCATACACACTCCTAAGGAAAACAGAAGAAAGCTGGAGAAAGCAGAAGAAATTCAAAAGAAAGAATACGCAGAATAAACATATCAAAATATCTCTCATAAAGAAGCACATAACAAGTGTCAGAACGGGATCGTCTGAACACCTATTCGCTTAAGGAGAAGCAACCGTTTGAGAAGCTATTACACAACGGCTATATGAGCCACATCATCATCAGCTCAACGGTATTATGAATCATCTTCAACGGATATATTCAAGAAGAACATATAAATAGCCTCAAGATTAAATTTGAAGACGTTGATTTTTTCAAGTTGGTTCTTGAAATCAATCAGGATGAGTGTTGTTGACTAGGCTGAGTGCCAAATAGTTAACAAGGGTTGACCTGAGCTAAGGCGAATTGCCAATAAGTCAACAAGGATTGATCAGAGAGGATCAAGTCGATCAGAGTGGATCAAGTTGGTCTATGTTGAATCAACCAGGCTACTGACTAGCTGGTCAGTTAGTCATGTTGTTCAGTTGATCTGTTAGATCAATTAAGTTGGTTGTTGGTCTGAAGACAACCATGCTGAGCAAAATGACTATCAAACTAGGAACGGTTTGAAGCCATGAACATACCTTGGTATTCCAATGATATGGGTGAGAATGTAGCCCATGGAAACCAATGGTTGGAGAATGAGGCTGGAGCTTAATTTCATATCTCACTTAGGCCAAATTAGTTGAGGGAGAAGTACCTCACTTATTAGAGACGAGATTGTACTTAATTTAAACACTTGTGTCTCTGTCTTACCCTTGTACTTAGATTCATACATTGTATCCCGAGTAGTACTCAGTTAACTTCTAGTACAAGAAGAGATTAAGTTAATGTTTCATGGAAACTTAAACTTAGTTTTATCTGTAAACACTTAGATAAGTGTCTGAGAGCCTGGAGAGGCTTGGTGGAAGAAAGAATACTTGTTGTAGAGCTTGGAGAGGATCGATAGAAAAGACTACTGCATGTGTTTCCTGGAGAGGTAGTTGAAAACAAAGAAATACTCAGTTGGGTCTGAAGAGGCTGTGAAGAATACTTGTGTGTGGTTTTGTTTAGTGGAAAATCCAGTGGTGGTTTGCCACTGGGACTGGATGTAACTCACGGTGATGTGGGTGAACCAGGATAAATTTTGTGCCTAAATTTTCTTTCCCTTAATCTCTTTTATTTTCAGTTTTGCATTTACTTAGGGGATTGAAAAGTATTTTCATAATCAACATAACACAACAATTTCAACCAAACAAGTTTTTCAAAGATAATTAAACCTCAAGTCTCTCTCATATCGTTTGAGGTATTACAAAGAATGTACCTTAAAGAACTTCTGAAATAAGTGTCTGAAGTGAGTCTGAAAAGAACTCAGTTCAGAAACTAGAATCAGACTTCAGATAATCTTCAGTTTGCTGAAGTATTTTAGAAACCGTTCTAAAGATACTCTTTGTAATAATCCTCAGAAGATACTTTGAAAAACTTTCGTTTAAAACAATCTTAAGCTTTTAGAAAGATTATCAATTTTATCTTTCTTATCTTCCGCATGTTTCAATTAAACTCTGATCTTAAGATTGGTCTTTGAACGTTGTTCTTTTTAAATGCTATCTTAAATTAAAGATTTCCAAAATTATTCAATAAAGTTTAAAACACTATTCAACCCCCCTTCTAGTGTTTCCTATGGTCCTAACAATAGCCTCTGTCTCAGGGTTAACTGGATACAGGATAACCTGACCAGATGTCAGGTAACCGACTTCTGCTTGATCATTACCCAGATAATTGAACCGTCTAGATCAGTCGGATGGGAAGAACATCTAACTACAATATTGAATGACATTTATACTGTAATAGGCGACACATCCTTAGTTGCATATACATCATACGTGTAAAATTTTAATATTGGCACTAATTACAAGGAAATCCTCTTCATTCCACACCCGCTGATGACAAATCTTATAATGATGGTCAACCCACTAAGTGTGCGTTTGGATTAGCGTTTGCAAACCTGAGTTTAGATAAACATGGATTCTGTGAACGTGATTTATGATAAACTTGAGTATGAGCAGACGTGATTTCATGTTTGGATACTTTACTGTAAACGTGAGTTTAAAAAAGTGGATATTGTTTGGATGAAACCAATTGAAATCACGTTTGAAGATGTAATTACTAAAAAGGACTTGTTATTCAAAGTTTTGTAGAATTCTAAATTTCTATATATAATATATTTGATATTAACATTAATAATAGATAATAAACATATTTGCACCATTTTTATATTTTATGACAAATTATTGAATTAAAAAATATATATACATGAAATATTTTAATTAACAAAATAAAAGATATAGTCATATTAAAATCTTAAAAATAAGATGAAATAGGTAGCAAAAGTATTAAAAAGCATAAATATTCTCAAAGATAAAATTACAAAATATAGCTTAAAAATATAACTTTGACACAACTTCAAAATAGACTAGGAATATATTATTCTTCTTATGTTGGATAATTTGATCTCGAATCGCATCTCGAATATGATCCATTTCTGTAGAAGAAGCAATGTTTGGAACTTGTGATGAGTCGAAATTAACCTCACCATGATAATTATCATCACCCATGTCAAACATTAAATCTTCATCTTCAAATCGACTAAAATCAAAATCTGTGTCACCATTCCTTCTAATGAAGTTGTGTATAGCCATTTTTGCAATAACTATTTCAACTTGTGTTTGAATGTTATACTTAGGCATGTGACGTAAAATTGCAAATCTATTCTTCCACACACCAAAAGTTCTTTCTATTGTGCACCTTAAACTTGAGTGATAGTAGTTGAATATCTCATTATGATTTGCAAACCCAGATCTACGTCTAAAATCAGGGAGGTGATAGCGTTCACATCTATAGGGTCCAACATACCCCATCGGTGTTGGGTAGCCCGCATCCACCAAATAATATTTACCTAATAAAAAATTATTAATGAAAAGATGAATTTGAAGAAAAGGATAAATCAGTCATAGTTAAGTGTTAGGAACAAACCTGGAGGAGGATGTGGAAAATTCATGTTAGCATAATGTTAAGGTGACATCAAAATGTGAGAGTCAATGCCATCATAGACCTAAGTGTATGACATTCCTAAAATTCACCATTTATTATTTATTCATTAAGTTGTAGTGTCAAGTTTAAACTAAGTGTATTTTTTATAAATTATTTTTATTTATCATTAACTTAAAACATTACTAAATAACAGTATAACATTAATGTCTAATTTAAAATACTAAAAATAAATCTAATAGTATATTGGTTTAATAGTATATTCACAGATTGGAACTAAAAATAATCTAACAGTAAATTAATTATATTCATTTAACATTATAACATTATAAAAATAATCTAACATTATATTCATTTAACATTATAACATTATATTTAATAAAAACCTAAAAATAATTTAAAATTCTTTCTAACATTATATTCACGGTTATATTACAATGAATATGATTCAACAGTAACAAACAATATAGCATTAATTTATATTTTTAAAATAATAAATTAAATGTTCTAACAAATGATTATTTAGATTTGCAATCTAAAAATATAACAATGATACTAAAATAATAGTGTACACATAAATTATTCAACATAAATTATTCCTTGTGCCACTAAAACTATTCCTTGAAGGAGAGAAACGATTAATATGAAAAAAAAATCAACAGAAGCTATTCCTTGTGCCACTGAACCATTCAGTATAAATGTTGTGTCAAATAAAATGCAAACATATCTTCCTACAAGTTTAGATGTACATTGCAAACCTGAATGTGCTGTGAAATGAACACCAGAGAGTTTTGCTCCTTGTCAACACAATGTTTTCCTCCGTTCTTCTACAATGATATGAACACCTGTTACAATTGTTTACATATATAATAAATAGGTGGTTGAAATTGTGTAATACTTCAATAAATTTGAAGTTCAAAAAGTATCAAACACCACCAAACTTTTTTTGCATGAATGAAGAAAAAAAGTCATTACTATGTTCCGACGCATTTTACTTATGGTACTTTTTTTAGCTTTAAAACCTCTTCTTTTTATACGTTGCTTGTTGCTTTTTAATTTTCATAACCAGCTATCATGCTAATTGTCATATCTCACCAACCAATGCAATTAAATACCAACTAAAGGTGCCACCTGTCAGCTATATCGCATTAACTAGAGCAAGGTAAAATTTCCACCTAAACACAATGCACATAATAACACGTAACAACTCTGTTTTGGGGTAATGACCATCTGTCATTCGCTCACGAATGACACTTGCCCTCTAATGCTGTATATCAGGTGTTATTTGCAAGATATACATGCATAGTAGTAGTAGCTGTCATAAAAATATATAGGAGTGTAACGATTTTAGATGATGTTAGTGTAGGTGCAGCAATATGGTACTGCTTTCTGTTTTCCTTCCCATGGAATCAGAGCAATGCCTTGGAATAAGGTTTTTGAAATATAAATATTATACCATCAGCTCCTTAGTCACATCTATATTTCATTTTTTCCCCCGTGTCATGTCATCTATTTGTTTCTTTTTTCTTTTTCTTTAAATTTTGTTGACCCCCTTTTCCAGACTACCGTAGTTGCTCATTTATACATTTGTCAGGTATATTTTGATTAGTCATTGGTGTGGAATTCCTTAATCTTTATCGTTGCTTTAAAATAATGGAATCGTTATTATATAGTGACAATATGTCAACATGGTTAATATAGAGATTTGTTTTTCATTTAACAAATTTATACAACAATTAATATACTAAACTTTTATCTCTTTTATCTCTATATTTTAAAAGCATATTGTTGCTATCTAACCTAGCCAGCCTTGTTTTGAGCCAGATAACCTTGTCTCACATGCATCATATGCTTTTAATAACTATTACCAGCAAAATGGGGCTTCTAATGTGGTTTGTGGTTTCGGAGGGACAGGTGTAATAGTTGATAAGGATCCAAGTATGTTCATTACATCCCATCACTGATTTTGCTTCTAATGTGTCGTAGTACTAGTGATTGATCTCACCTCTCGCCGAGCCATCCGCTCCCACACCAAGCCGCTGGAACTTCCTCAAGTTCGTCGTTGTCTGTGCACTCACCGGAATTTCTCTCGGTGGTCCCCTACGTTCCCGTCTTCGCTGTAGCTGGAGAACTGTTGCTTACACCCGAGGTTGAAGGACCCACTGCCTCTCTGTGTGCTCCCAAGCCTTTGTCCCCTCTGTGTGCTCCTTGGAGGAGCCACTGCCTCTCTATGTGAGCTGCATAATTGTTGCTGAATGCTTCTCAGGGGCATGGAAGGAGACTCATATCTAGCTCGTTCCATACATATATCACAGGGGCATGGAAGGCATGCAATTACCAATCCCATACTCACGTATTCATAACTCACAAATGAGACGCAGAAGCAGGAAAAACTCGTGTTTTCTCAAACTCGAGTTTAGCAACTAAACGCACATATCACTTAAATATCCAAACGAACGAAAAAAAATATAGACGTACGTCTAAAGCACAAAACGCACGTATGAGGTGGGCAAACGCCTAGCCAAACGTACGCTAAATAACTAATGGATTTGTGCCCATACAAATTAGGAAGGTCTATAAATACCACACAGTTCATGAGTTACATGAATTTTCCTTAAGCTTTCATAGACTAAAACATCAACTGATTTCTGAATGGAGTGTCTTGTAGGCACCCACTATTCACCCTCGACCTCAACTAGCTACTAGAGCTTGGAGAGAAGACCTTAAAGAATATCCAAAACACCTTCTATGGTGTGCAGTTTCTTATTAAAAAAAGTTGTTTCTTTAATTATGAATTTGAGAAATTCACAAGGGATTTTCTAAATTAAATTAAAGTTTTCAGAAGCAAATGATGTAGTTTTTGAAATTTAGTTCAAGCTTTTCCTGATGAGGGATTTGTACTTATGTTAGCTTCCATGCAAAGTGATCCTACTTAACCGCAACTCAAATGTCCCGTAAGGGTGTCATCATTTATGTTAGTTTAATTTCCATTCATCAATGTTCTATAACAGTTTCTGGTTGTCAGTTTGCAACTTTCTGACAATTTCAGTTTGTAAATTTGCATAGGGAAATAAAAATTGATTCTGAATTTTGTTTATAAAAAAAAGTCCTTATAATAAAGCCGAAGGACTGGTAACTTGGACAGAGCCACCCGTGCCTTGTACTAATTCTAAAGTTAGAAAACACTTGCTCCTCCAAATGGTACCATCCCCCACTAGAAATTATTAGATGGTCCCAAATCACCACGCATGTCATCTATGTTCAAACCAATTAATATTTGAAACATAAAAAAATTAATAAATAAACTTATTTTTAATGAATTTATTTTTCTTTATGTGTCAAATATCAATTGGTTGGGATTATGTAGTCCAGAATCATCTAATAATTTCTCCCGTGCTAAATAGTAATTTGACATATCGGATTAGGCAAGATAGTATATATAAAATAAGGGGACATATTTAGTGAGAAAGACAATTTTATATGAGAGTGAGAGGGTTTAATATTAGCCATTAAACTAACATATAAGACTAAGATTAAAAGTGTCATTAAAACTAATCATGTGTCTCTCCCTCACCAATCCAATTGCATCTTGAGCCCCCTAAGCCCCTGACCATCACCAGAATTCGCAGCCCCATTGAACCAGACCTAGCGCTGTTCCTCCTTGCACATATGGAAAGTATCAGTCCCTTGGCAAGACTTGCATAATCAATCAAGGATTACTGCGCTTTTCCTCCTTGCACATATGGAAACTATTCGGTCCCTTGGCAAGACTTGCATAATCAATCAAGTATCAGTCTTGACGACGCTTTTAATCTCAGCCTTATATTTTAATGCAATGGCTAATATTAAATCTTCTCACTCTCATATAAAATTGTCTTTGTCACTAGATATATCCTCTATAAAATAAAACTATATAATGTATTTATTCTTATATATAAATGTTGTATTATATTTGAGTTTAATTAGTATGCACGGACAGTGTAAAAGAGTTTTACATTGACGTTTAATCATGATTCTTTATTTATATGACTTTTAAAATATTATTTAGTAAAGTCAACAAACTCACCATGAATCAAGGGTTGTGATTAACCGTCAGTGTAAAATTTTTTACACTGTCAGTGCACAATCCTTTTTCTCATTATATTTATCCATTAAATTTATCTTATATATTAAATGATGAATAATTTAATCTTGTCTTGAGAGTGGGATTAAGTTTGAAATGTTTTGATATATAAGCTCATATAAAACTTTACCATTATAACCTGGAAACAATAATCAATTTTAAGTAACAATTTTTTAAAAAAATTTAAATACAAGTTAATTTAAAATTTTAATATAAATTAATTTGATAAATATTTAAAATTTGTATATTTAGACTCTTATTTTTCATAAATGATTAAAGAACAAACCAACAAACTAGTCTCAATAGGTTATTATATGTATAGGACCATATCAACTTAATTTTTTAATATAAACTAATTTAATAAATATTTTAAATTAATAATTTTAGGCTATTTTTATAAATAAATAAATAAAATACAAATCAACAAATCGATTCAAATAATTTAAATAAAATAATATATTTAAAAAACAATTAACTATACATATATAAATACAAAACACAAAAATTAATTTTAATACACATAAATATTTAATAATTCACCAAACAGTGGTTGGTCGTAGTGGAAGTGCACTGTGACATAGGCGGACTTTAGCTGCAAGGTAAAAGATTTGAATACTATATAGAGTCGTCACTCCTAGGAGGATTTTACCTAACTACCACTCCCGACCCGATGGTTAAACCCTAGTTATATCAGTGGGGAGATTCCTAGTAAAAGACCAAAAATATTCAATAATTTATATAGATAATAAAAAAATAATTTATATGACTATTTAAAAAATTATCACATACATGCTTGGATTATTGTTTTGTCTCTTCAACAATGTTAGTTACAAAGTAATTAAGAATTAGCTACCGAATTTAACTATAAAATTAGTTTGTAATAAATTTCTACCTATTTTGTAACTAATTATGTGGGAGTGTGTTAGATGATTGGAAATAATCTAAATCAATTACAAACATATTTATAAATATAAGTTCATATCGTCATGAGAATAAAGTGTTGCAAAACTCATGGACACATATCTATTATGGGAGTAATGTTTTAAAAATCAGACCGATAATTTAACCAGTGAAGGCATTAGTTCAAGTCAAACCTGTATAAATTAAATATATTTTTTTAATATTATATTATATTTTAATTAATAAAATAATACAAAAATATAAGAAATTAGGATATATAAAATTTTAAATTAGTATAAATAACCTCAGTATAGGTTTTATAAGATAAAAAAATTAATAATGATTGATAAAATAATATATATATCTATGTGTAATTCTCAAATATATAATTTTATTTATCTTAAAAATATTTTAGATTAAAAAATAAAAAAAATTGTTTTTTTTTTTGGAAAATTAGCGTTTCAATCAATTTTCAAACACTAATTTTTTACCCGTTCGACTGGTTCTCACCGATTCTAAAGACTACTTGTTTATTGGAGTTAAATGGACCGATTACCAGACTGATTCCCATTTGAACCCGTCAATCCGATCCCGTCGTCAAAACTATGACTGGGAGCAGTTCCCGAATTTAGCACCTCACAATACCTTGAAACATTAATCTCTTGTCTATCCGACATAAAGGATTATGGATTACAAAATTAAAATTCCATTATTGGAAATTTTGGCATTAGCCATTATATTTTTGTTAAATTTATTAGCGTAAAAAAAAAATCAGGGTTTAATGCAATGGGTGTTCACGATTCGGACTGGATCGATTTTAAAGAAAAAATCATTTGATCCAATAATTGTGATTTTATACTTTCATCTTCTGATTTTTTTTCCAAATTTAATCCAATCCAATTCAATTCAAATTAGATTGGACTCGATCGATTTTCAGTTTTCTAAAGAAATAAAAGATATTAAATAAAAATGATAAAATTTTGAAATAATAGTGAATATTCTGTAGGAACTTATATTTATTGATATAAATATCATATTTTATTTAATAATTATACACTGTCAGTGTAAAGTTATTTTACACAGTCATCCAATGATGTGTTGACACATCATATAATGAATTTAATGATATATGATGTGTCATGTTCATTAATTGATGTGGCAAAATATTATTGGATGACTGTGTAAAATTTCTTTACACTGATAGTGTATAGTAATTAACCTCTTTATAAAATGAGAACATGAGTTATAAAAACCAATTTAAAACTAGTTTAAATTTGATATTTATAGAGATATTAAAATTATATTAGATAATAAAATCATAAAAGTATATTAGTATAACTAATTTCATAAATATATACTTATAAAAATATAAATATATGATTATTTTATAAATATAATAATATGCGTATATGAGTTTGGTTTGGATTAGATTGGATCAGTTTTTTTAAAATAGGACCCGAAAACCAATCTAATTCAGTAAAAAAAATTGGTTCTTGCGGTTTTTAATTTTTGGGTTTTGTTTTGATTCAGTTTTTGATTTTTCGATTTGATTTTTACATATTACATAAGATTAGATTGTATATGAACACCCAAATATGTCTTCTTTAATTGAATGTCCATAGTGTTTTTTTTGTAAAAATATGTATAATATAACATATTTATTTTAATATAATATATTTTAAATAAAGGATAATTTTAATACAAGATTAATTTTTATCCTTTTACATCATGCATCATCAAATATAAGATAATATCATCTAAAAAATATACAATATACAACACCAAACGCTATATGGTATCAAAATTTTATCAAACTTTATATAACTAAACCTCATGATATCAACTTATACTCTCACTTATCATGTCATTCGTACCTAAACTATTATGAGTTAAACTGATGAGTAGAAGCTCCAAAAGGTTTAAATGATGCAAAACAAAAGAAGAAACTTAAAATAATGGGAATATAGGGGTTGTTAATTAAAAGATAATATATTTAAAATCACATTTGAAATAAAAAATAGTTTAATTATCACAATTCACAAAATTTAAGTTATTTTTACAGTACTATAATAAAACAATGAATTAGACGCGAATTATTAGCGTCGGTCAAGCCAACGCAATATCGACGCTAAAGGCTTCACTTTTGAAAAAAAAATTATTATTTTTACTTATTAAATATAGCAGGCGATGCTAATTAGTATTATCAGCGTCGACCGACACTAGAGACATCACCGTTAAAAAATATTTTTTTTTTGAAATTTTCTGAAGTACCGTTGGCCATGGCCGATGCTAATTAGTAAAGTTAGCATCAGCTTGGCCGACGCTAAAGGAATCACTGTTGAAAAAAATATAAAAAAATTAATGTAGCGTCGGCTATTACAAACATTAATGTTCGGCCTAGGCCAACACTAGCTAATTCCTTGCTTTTAACAGAACAAATAGAGTATATATATAACATTTCACATTATATATTACAAGAAATATAGTTAGTGCAATGATAATCCTTCTTCTTTCTATCATGTGGGATGTGGGTTTAATTCTCACAATTGATAAATTTGGGAAAAAATGATTTTTTTTTTTAAAAAATTATTAGCGTCATCTTAACCGACACTACTAATTAGCATCGGCCTTCGATGAGCAACGCTACTACATTAACGACGTCGGTTCTAGCGTCGGACAGAGGCCAACGCTAAATTGCTGATTAGCGTCAATTTTCCTGCATTAGTGTCGACTTTTGACCGACAATAAAAAATGATTTTCTTGTAGTGTTTCTTCTCCCCAAATCTCCCAATTTTAAAAGGAGGTAAAAATCAAAGATGATGAAATTTTACTTCCTATAGTCCTATTTAACCTCACTTTTTTCTTCTCTCCATTAATTAATGAATATGACATTTAATGTGTTATTAAACTTATTAAATAACGTGGTAACACGTTATTAAACAATAAACTAAAACTTTTTTACAGTCACGTTATATAATTATTCAATTCTTTAAATTAAACGAGAGATTTTCATTAAAAACTCTTTTGTTTGGTGGGAGTAGAGAAATGGAGAGATAAGAAATGAATAGAAGAGAAGTGGGAAGAAGAGAAATGGAGGTGAAATAGAGGTGAGATAAAGGAGAAACAAGGGTTGTTTGGTGTGAGTGAAATGGGTGAGAAATAGAAGAGAAATGTGAAAGTAGATTATTAGAAGAAAAGAAGATTCAAAGAGAAGTGGATGATATTAGAAAGTAGAGGAAGTCCCACATCGGGCATTGCTTAAGTGCTGAGTGTACAACCCAACCACGTGTAACCGTTTCCCTTTTTCCCTTTTTCACTTTTCTGTTTAGGTGAATTTCTGTTTAGATGCTTCTGTTGCATTTCCCCTCTCAGCTGTGTGTAACCATTCCCGCGTTTTCTCTTCACGCTTCCCTTGCTTGCTTCTTCTTGTAATCGCCTATATAAGTAGGCTATTTCCATTGTAATGACTTACAGAATCAGATTATCAAATAGTCTTTCTCTCAATTTTATACTGTTATGTTACTTTTATGGTATCAAGAGCTCTAGAGCTCTGCGATCCTTGCTGCCATGGTTAGAGGAGGGAGTAACTCTGGTCACGCTTCTAACCCACCACCACCACCTCCACAAGACCCAGCATTAAACCCTCTAAGTGTCTATTACATAGCACCTGGAGAGAATCCAGCTATTAGCCTTGTCTCTCCACTTTTGTCAACCAAAAACTACCACAGCTGGGCTCGGGCCATGAAGAGGTCGTTGATTTCGAAAACAAATTCAAATTCGTTAATGGATCGTTGCCAATGCCTGGAGATTTTGATCCCAGTTATGATGCCTAGGAGAGGTGCAATAACATGGTGCTCTCTTGGATTTTTAATTCAGTGGAACCAGCAATTGCTCAAAACATAGTGTACCTGGAAGTTGCAGCAGCTTGGGATTTGTTGAAGAAAAGATTTGCACAAGCTGATAGAGTAAGAATTTTTGAATTACAGCAAGAAATTTCTGCGCTCAAAAAAGGTAACAATACAGTGACTGAATTCTTCACCGAACTCACTTCTCTTTGGCAAGAATTGGAGAATTTTCGACCATTCCTTGCATGCACTTGTAGTGTAAAATGTGTTTGTGTAGCTTCTCATTTAGGACACAGTTACAGATCAGAGGATTGCATAATGAAGTTATTGAGTGATTTGAATGATGAGTATGAAGTAGTTAGGACTCAAATCTTAATCATGGAACCATTCCCTGACATAGATAAAGTGTTTTCACTGGTGATACAACATGAGAGGAGAGTTTTATCTACTGTAATCCCTTCTAACAATGAGGATAGTCAAATCTTTGTGAATGCTATAGACACTAAAAGGCAGTTTGGTAGAGGAAGAGGAAACTCATCTGCAGGAAGAGGAAATTACAAGGTCTGCAGTTATTGTGGTAAAACTGGACACACTGTAGATGTTTGTTATAGAAAACATGGCTTTCCTGCAGGCTTTTGTGGCAAAAGTCAGGTTGCTGTTAATCACAGTATTGGTGAAGCTGTGGACAATACTGAAGTCAATTCTGTTGGAGAAAGTGATTCTTCCAGTCAGGTTTCCATGACCTCAGAGCAGTTCAAAGCTCTTATGGCTCTTATCCAACCTTCAAGTAATACTAGCACTCCTGCACCAAGTCAAATTGCAGCTGTCACAACAACCAATTTAGACAATAATTCACAGGTTTCAGGTAATCCATGTATGTTCACTCTATACAGTAAACCTTACACTTGGATCCTTGATTCAGGAGCAAGTGACCATATATACTCAGATTCAAGTATGTTTTCTGTCTTAAAACCACTACCAAATAGCATCTCAGTCAAGTTACTGAATGGTGATATTGTCTCAGCATCACATGTAGGCACTGTGATTTTAAACAATAACCTCATTCTTCATCAGGTCTTGTTTTTGCCTAAATTCTCAATCAATCTTATCTCAGTCTCTAAACTTGTTACCTCTCTAAACTGTGCCTTGATTTTCTCACCTAAAGCTTGTTTTATACAGGACTTAACCAATTTGAAGATGATTGGTTCAGCTGAGATGATTGAAGGATTGTACCACTTTCATGATTCCAAGGACTTAAAAATTCAGCAGGGCCAAACACAAACAAACCATGTTGCAGCCATTACAAATTCTTCCTTTCCTCATACAGCCTTATGGCATTTTAGATTAGGACACTTATCTTCTTCAAGAATGGAACTATTAGTTGCTATGTATCCTTTCTTGAAAGATTCCAATAAAAGACATATTTGTGATGTTTGTCATTTTGCCAAACAAAGAAAATTGCCATTTAATGCAAGTTTCAATAATGCTTCTAGACCTTTTGAACTGATTCATTTGGATATTTGGGGGCCCTGTAGAGTGAACACAATTCAGAATCGTAGATACTTCTTGACTATCTTGGATGATTATAGTAGACATCTCTGGGTTGTTTTTCTTAAAACCAAATTTGAAGCAAGTAATCAAGTAAAAGTGTTTGTTCAAATGGTTGAGACTCAATTTAATTCCAAAGTGAAAACAATCAGGTTAGACAATGGACCAGAATTTTTGTTAACCACATTTTATCAAGATAAGGGGATTATGCACCAAAAATCATGTGCTGAGACCCCTCAACATAATGGAAGGGTAGAAAGAAAGCACCAACACATTTTAAATGTGGCTAGAGGGTTACTCTTCCAATCTCACTTACCTAAAGGATTTTGGGGTTTAGCTGTAACCTATGCAGTACATCTCATAAATAGAATTCCTTCCCCTTTATTAAGATGTAAATCACCATATGAGTTGTTGTATGGACATACACCTAAACTTTCACATCTTAAGGTGTTTGGTTGCTTATGCTACACTTCCTCATTGAGTTCTAACAGATCCAAGTTGGATCCTAGAAGCCACAAAGGTGTCTTTGTTGGATATAAAGCTGGAACAAAAGGCTTTCTGGTTTACAATTTACATACAAAGCAATTAATACTGTCCAGAAATGTAAATTTTGAAGAGTATGCATTTCCTTGGCCTACGAATCACCACACCTCCACTTTACCATTCACACCTTCTTGCCTGCTGGATCCTACTACTTATTCACCTACTTTATCAGAATCCATACAGATGTCCACAGAAAATAATTCACATCCTACCCCTACAAATAATCCATTGAGTCCTTCATCTCATTCCTCAGAACAAAACCCCACAGATTCTCCTCAGCCTTCCCAACAGATGACCAGAAAATCCACTAGACACAAACACTTGCCTACATACTTGCAAGATTATGTATGCAATCATTCTCAATCATCTCAACTGAAGCAATCAGGTACAAAATTTCCAATCTCTTCTACTGTTTCATTTACTCATTTATCCCCTTCACATGCTGTTTTTAGCCTGTCACTTGACAAAGAACAGGAGCCATCCTCTTATGCAGAGGCTAGTAAGCTGGATTGTTGGAAGAAAGCCATGGCAGCAGATATCAATGCTCTTGAGTTAAATGGGACCTGGACTTTGGTAGACTTCCCCCTGGTGTTATTCCTATTGGCAACAAATGGGTGTATAAAATCAAAAGAAGGGCTGATGGCAGCATAGAAAGGTACAAGGCCAGACTTGTGGCCAAAGGATACAATCAGATTGAAGGCCTTGATTACCTGGATACCTTTTCTCCTGTTGCTAAACTAACCACAATTCGGGTCATTCTTGCTTTGGTTGCATTTTATAATTGGCATTTACATCAATTAGATGTGAATAATGCATTTTTACATGGTGATCTTAATGAGGATATTTAAATGTGTGTCCCACAAGGTATGGAAGTCAATTCAAAGTCAAAGGTGTGCAAGTTGACAAAGTCTTTGTATGGCTTGAAGCAGGCCAGTAGACAGTGGTATGACAAGCTCTTACATTTCCTTGTTCAGCTGGGTTATCATCAAGCATCATCAGATCATTCTTTATTCCTCAAGTTTAATGGTACTTCTCTTACTGGTCTTTTAATCTATGTAGATGATGTGTTATTGTTTGGAGACTCTCTTTCTGATTTTTCAATAGTCAAAAACAACCTTCACCATTCTTTTGGTATTAAGGATTTAGGGGTTCTAAAATACTTCCTTGGGATTGAAATTGCTCACTCTTCTCTTGGTATTACACTTTCCCAGAGGAAATACTGTTTAGACTTATTGAATGATGCTAATATCTCCAATTGTAAGCCAGCTTCCACTCCATTAGACCCTGCACTGAGACTACATCAAGATTCCAACACTCCCTTTGTTGATATTAGCTCTTACAGAAGGCTAGTTGGCAGGCTACTCTACCTCACTGCAACTAGGCCTGATATTGCCTTTGCCACACAACAAGTCAATCAATTCATGAGTTCTCCAACACAGACACACCACAAAGCTGCCCTCAGGATACTTAGGTACTTGAAAAAGAGCCCTGGGCTTGGGTTATTCTTTCCCAGAAAGGGTTGTTTACAATTGCAAGGTTATTCAGATGCGGATTGGGCTGGCTGTATGGATTCTCGAAGATCAATTTCAGGATATTGTTTCTTTCTTGGTGATTCTTTAATTAGTTGGAGATCAAAGAAACAAACGACTGTTGCGCGATCCTCAGCAGAAGCAGAGTATAGGGCCCTTGCAGCTGCCACTTGTGAGCTTCAATGGCTTCACTTTCTTCTTCAAGATTTACACCTCTCATGCAGTAAGACCCCTGTTCTCTTCTGCGACAATCAAAGTGCCTTGCACATTGCTCACAATCCTGTGTTTCATGAGCGCACCAAGCACCTTGAAATAGATTGCCATGTGGTTAGAGATAAATTGAATTATGGACTTATGCGATTGTTACCCATTTCCTCTCCTTGTCAAATTGTTGATTTCTTCACCAAGGCCCTGCTTCCGGTTTCCTTTCGTTCTTTCTTATCCAAGCTTGGAGTTCTGGATATCTTCCATCCTCTAGCTTGTGGGGGGATATTAGAAGAAAAGAAGATTCAAAGAGAAGTGGATGATATTAGAAAGTAGAGGAAGTCCCACATTGGGCATTGCTTAAGTGCTGAGTGTACAACCCAACCACGTGTAACCGTTTCCCTTTTTCCCTTTTTCACTTTCCTGTTTAGGTGAATTTCTGTTTAGATGCTTCTGTTGCATTTCCCCTCTCAGCTGTGTGTAACCATTCCCGCGTTTTCTCTTCACGCTTCCCTTGCTTGCTTCTTCTTGTAATTGCCTATATAAGTAGGCTATTTCCATTGTAATGACTTACAGAATCAGATTATCAAATAGTCTTTCTCTCAATTTTATACTGTTATGTTACTTTTATAGATTGTTTGGTGTGAGTGAAATAGGTGAGAAATAAAAGAGAAATGTGAAAGGGGTTGGTGTGGGACCCACCATAAAGTGCATTTCTCCTCATTTCTCCACAAATTTGGAGAGAAATACAAAAGGCGTGGGACTCACCGAAAAAGTGCATTTCTCCTCATTTCTACTGTGCCACCAAACAAGAAAAATAAGTCTATTTCCCTCCACTTCCACCCATCTCACTTCTCTTCTCCCCCATTTCTACTCAAACAAACAGGGATTAGTTAACTAAGAAATTGATGAATTCTAGATGGTGAATGCCACCGGTATGACATACTTCAATTAATTAGATCCCTATTAAAACCGAATCTCCTGCAAAATAATCACAGAATTAGGACAACTTTTTCTCAAAGCATGTGAACTATTCAACAACTTGGCTGGCCACATGCTCTCTCCCTTTGATATAAATAAATGTACTAAACTAAAACTTCCCTTACATGCAATGAAATCCAAAAAGAAGGAAGCCATCGTGGGAGATTCCATCAACCATGTCCCCTCTTTTCACATGTTGGGCCTATTTATAAATAATATAAGCTCCATACTTAACTTTTTCTTCAAAAAACCATAATATCACGACTTTCTTCAGCCCTTCTTTCTTCTTATTAAATTTAAGATATGCCTTTTCATCTATCTATGTTCTTTTGTACTATTTCACAAACAAGAGAAAATTTCGAAATGTAAACATGGGCGGTCTCACTCTGGCACCCTTCTTAATTTTTTATATATTTTTGTTAGTCCAGCAAATTATGGAAAATGAGACCCATGGTACTTTTGTTTGTGCTTAGCCTAATGTTGCATGTGTGGGAATCTTATTGGTTACGTTTTTACTTAAAAAAAATATAAAGAATCAGTACCAATAGTTTTTCTCCAGATTTGCATTGCAACCGATCAAAGTCTATGCTTCTAGAAGGGAATAACTACACAAATAAAAATGAATTGACAGAATAACATAACGTATCTTATATATTTTTCACTTTAGTGCTTCTCTTTTTTTTAATAATTATCTGTCCCAAATGCCACAACTCTGGAATAGTTGAGAACTAGCTAGAGAAGCTAATATATAATTAAATTGGTTGAAAAAAAAAAACTTTTGTTAATTTTTTTATGTATGTAGTTTTCATTTTGTTTTATTTCCTTACAGAGCAATCTTGCACTCTTGCTTAATATGGTACCATAAAGTCTTTGTTTTCATCTGGTTGATGCCCACCAATATGTCCATTGTTTTCATTTTCATTTTTGTACATTGAGAATTATTCTTTCCATTTGAATGCACACAGTTAAGAGTAGGAACACAAGTTGATAACTAAAGAAAGGAAAAGATATATGGATACTCACTTAAAAAAGATATGTATGGATAAGATTTTATTCTTTTTCACAAATTAAAATTGCAGATATATATATAATTCCAAACAACAGATTATAACTCCATTTTTTCCTTTTGAAAGTTTCGAATTATTCTCCCAAATTTGTTGTCAACCCTCCATTGGAAATCTTGTTGTTTTCAGAGAAATATATGCCAATCAAGCAATAGTCACCACATGGGTCCCTTCTATATATCTTAAGCTTCTAGCTCAGCAACTTTATGCATTATACAAATGAAAGAGAACAATTGAGAGATCTCTGCAGCTTCCTCTAACCGCACTGAGAAAAAAATATCTTTTTTTTTTCACTTATGCCTTGATATACTTACTATGTGGAATTTCTCCTTTACACTATTCTAGATAAATTAAGTGTTCATTTAATTTACAGTTGAATAGAATTTGATTCTAGAAATGAATAGTTGAGATAAGTGATATATGTTTTACAAAACACATTGGATGAAAGTAATTTAAAATTAATTGTATGAAACTATGGTTTTATACTGTAACAATTGTAAAACAAACAAAGGTTAAATTTAACTTATGTTATTCTTCTTTCTGCGCACAATGGTGGCTCTACTGCTCTTCTTTGGCCGCCACTCAGTCATAGCCTTACATTATATATAGTCAATCTAAGGCTCCTATTGTTCTTATCATTAAAAATAAAATAAAATCTTAGGCTACTTTTTTTCTTTCAGTTGGATACATGTAACTTTAACAGAGGAAATAAAGATTATCCTGTTACAAGATCAGACATATCACAAGTCTCAACAGATGATGTATACAGAGGACATGCCAATTAAATAATATCAGTATAAATGTAGAATCAAACTTATTAATACCATTTCTTTGATCAAGATTTGTTAGCAATATCTAAGGCTACCTTAGTCTATAACAGAATTACATGCACACAGATTAACACCAACATATGGTTTTGTCCAACATTGTGTACTACTCTGTATGGTGTTAATATAACCTCTTGGCTAGCTAGTTCTATTGCATCCACCTAACACCATTTCATGTTATGTTCACTGTTTATACTTTATAGCAAGATTGAAAACAGAAAGTATGAAAGGAGAGATATAGATGACAATCTGAGTTATATTATTTTAGCATGCTAGCTAGAAACAAATTAAATTGCTTGTTAATTTCTTGGTTGGCATGTGTAATTATCTTTGTTCTGTTTGGGCATCCAATTCCAATTAAAGTCATTCTATGGTCTAATTTGTCATTTCAAAAGACAAGCTTGGTGGTGGTGGTGTTGTCTGTTGTGAAGTTGTGAGGGGTTGACAACAATGAACATTCTTTAATGGTTACTCTTTAAAAGAAGATTATTTAATGAGAGTAAGTTGCGTAGGTGGCCACGAGACCATAATTTTTAATTATCTATGATATGTGACTAAAACATTGACAACCCTCTAGTCGTCCCCCTACAATGTTTTGTTTTTTGTGGAAAATATTTTGTGCATTCAAAGACAAAGATAGCGATTGAAGATTTTAAAAACAGTCTCTTAATTATTGTGTTTTGTTTTTTTCCATTATTTAAGGTGGAGAAGTGCAATAGATGATGGAATCTTAAGGAAATTAGAGCCTCCATTTTTAGACATTAAAAATCAAGTGGAGCCATTTAGCCATGTTACCCCCTCCCCCTCTTTTTTTGGTTCTAAACGTATGCATTATATGCAGCATAAAATTAATAAGTTTGTGTAAACTATAAACTATACTTTTTTTTTTAAAAAAAGTACGAATTGAAAAAGTGAAAATTGCATTTTTTTTTTTAATTTCATATAAAACTTAATTGGATACAAAAGATTTAACATGTATATAAATTCCGTAAAAGAATCAATCACATATGTGTGTGTGTCCGTCATTTCTTTTTCCATTTCATACTTCTTCCTTGGCGTAGTAGAGTGCTTTACGGCTACCTTCCACTAGACTCAAAAATTCCTTTAAAAAGGTGTTAATAGGTTTAATTAACGAAGTATTATAATTATTTTGTTATTCTTAGAAAAATAGATATAAATGCCGTCTTTGTCAGAAAAAAATAATAAAAATATACTATAGTTATTACCAAGGCCGGCCCAATATCGCCCAATATGTAGTGAGGCCTCAAGCAAACTTTTATTTTGTGGCCTTTTTAAATACATGAAGTGAAAGAAAGAGGCTTTAAAAGTTAAAATTCATTTAGCAAGGATTGAACCATCAACCATTGAGAAGGAAAATCAATTTATAAACCAATGAACTATGCCTAATTATAATAATATTTTTTATTTTTTGTATAAAGGATATTACTAACAATTTGGGGCCTAAAGCAAGGGTTTGAGCAGCCTTACCCTTGAGCCGGCCCTTGGTTATTACAACTACTTCCTCTAAAAAAGTGATATTTAATTTTATGTGCCAAATGCCAATATGAAAATAAAATTAGTTTGGAAAAAAAAAAATTATAGTTTCGTCTTTATAAGCTCTATTTCCTCTTAAGGCAATTATTGTATTATAAACTTTTCTTCTAGGCTTCCAACTACACGTACGACGTCGTAACTCGAAGATGACATGCCAACATTTCCTTTCTTAGACACTCATTTCCATTAGAAACAAAAATAGGCCAACTGGCCAGCTTGCACCAGATTGTTTTTAAATCAAAGTTATCATACAGAACAATTCTGCTTGAATTAGAAACATCATATTATGATAGGATTAAATCTTTTAGTGGAGATATTTTTTCCACCCATAAGACTAATTAAATCCAATATCTTACTTAAGGAGATCCAAACACGTGTATTTTTTTAAACATCCTAGCTTGCACCAATCTTTAAAAGGCCCAAACAAGGTCTATTTTATAAATCATGACTCAAATATATGGTCTATTACCTATTATAAACTTTTTTACATATGATATAATTTATTATCCTATTTAAAAGTCTATTTATACTAAAGCCTTTACATATTTCAATTATTCTATTTCTAAATAAGTTAATCTGCTCACAAGTTATTTAATCATGTAAGTAGATAGGTTTATAAGTGAGCCAATGAATCTATCTCTAGATGGACTAATATAAGCTTACAACTAATATACTTTAAAAATAATATTATAATAGACAAGTCTATCAGTTTTATGGAAGCTCAAAGACTAGCATTTTTTAAAAGCCTTGACATGATTTTTTTTTATTTCCATTGAAGGTGAAAATATGTCAAACCGCTCGTCGATATGATGTGATTAGCCTACATCAGGCATAGGCTTGGTCAAACAGATTTATTAAATAAATTAGGCCAAGATTTTTCTAAAAACCTATATAGCTAAATAAGTCAAGCTTTTCAGACCATTTATAAATTCGTTTAAGCCTATTAGACCGACCTTTTTAACAAATAAAAAAATAGTATTATTTTTTATATTGCTATTATTATTATTATAAAAATTTTTATTATAATGCTTTATAATTATGCGCTCATTAATTTATTTAAATATATAAGTATATTATCTAATATAAAGGACTTAAATTATATTCAAATATATATATGATTATGACATATTCAAATATCTTATTATAACTATCAAGCACGTGGATCAGCTGGTAAGGGTAAGGGTGTAAACGAGTTTGACCCAACCCGCGAACCCGACGAATCAACCAAATCCGAAGATATTTAACGGTTCGGTTTGGGTATTCGGTTCGGTTCGAACATTTTCTTTCAAATCTGATCTGGTTCATTTCGGGTCTCAGGTTTGTCTATGTTGAACCCGATAGACCCAACCCAAACCAAACCAGAAAAAAAGTCCTAATCTTATTTCATTTTCATGCAAGGAGAGAACAAAAATAGGCACAACGACAACACAAGCAGAGATGGTTCCCCAAATCATATTTCATCTGCTCCTCTCAATTTATTTTTCTCTATTTCTTTTCTTTTTTTCATTTTATATTTTAATTTAATTTCATCTTCCACATTTTAAAAAAAAAAGGAAAATGTCCATGACCCGATGACCCAACCCGACATATTCGGGTTGGTTCGGTTCGGGTTACTCACTCAAAAAATACAAAACCTGAACCAACCCAACCCACCACCACTCAATCGATTCGGACGTGATGTCACACCAAACCCGATCCAACCCAACCCAATTACACCCCTAGGTAAGGGGTTGTTCCAACTTAACCAGTGGTCTCGAGTTCGAGCTCCAACTTAACCAATGGTCTCGAGTTTGAGCCCTAGGTATGCAGTTGTGTTAAATACTCAGAGGGAGAGCTTTTCCGCACATAGAGCTCCTACCCGACTTAAACAGGATTGCCTCCCGTGGAGGATACCTGTGGTCTTGCACCAAAAAATATATGTGACTGTTTGGTTTAAATTTTCAACTAGCCAGAATCAATTCTGCAGAATTGATTTTAAATCACTTTCGTCCAACGTACTTCGTAAAGTGTGCATCATCGATCTCAACCATTCATTTCTAGAATCAATTCTACTCAACTATAAATCAAACGGACCCTATATCTTATTGTAAAACATGTTTTTAAACAGCCTTTCAGACCAGACCAAACTTTTAATAGGCCAAACTAGGCCTTAAAATAAAGTCTATAGCAAGTAAATAGGTCAAGCTCAAACCATAAATTCACGAGGTAAGTGAGGCTCATGCCTTAGAAAACCTAACTCGACACAACCTATTTTCACCCGTAATTTCCACTCTTAATTCCTATCTCTTGGAAAGATGTTACTATTATTGCATGGAGTTCTCTCGTTTTTAAACAAGAAAATATAAAATATCTAATAAAATTAAATAAAAAATGTTACTATATTTCTAAATTTTATTGCAAAAGGTAAAAATTCTCTATCCCATTATGTCATGCAAAAATATATATAAGGATGGATCAAGAAATTAATTATTTAGAGTTGAAAGCATTGATACTTTTGGGCGTTAGACTTACCTCTCATAATTTTGTCAAAACAAACATGTCTACCTATTAATCATTCTGAATAATTTATGGCTATCAAGTTGCATCAACTTATTAATGGGTGATTGGTTCAAGTGGTACATGTTTAATTCACTTTAAATAAGGCCTCATTTTTTTTTAGTTTACATAAGGCCTCAAATTTGAGTTTTATGTATGGAAAAAAAACCACTAAAAGAACTAGTCCTACGTACCATGGTGTGGGTGCTCCTAAGTCCTGACTCGAGCAGGACTGACACCCATGGATTATACTTGTGATTCACACAAAAAAATAGCATTAACTTTGTTTGTTCATGGTTTCCCCTTCTAAATACACCAAAAAAATGTTATGATATCAAATTTTGGATGGGGACGATGCTCATGGCTGCTCCTCTAAATATATAGCATCAACTTTGGGGGCAGGTTTTGCTCTCCTCATCACCGCCCACACAAATTGAAAGTCGAGATAAGTTTGAGTTCAAGGTTTAACGAGAGTGAGTATGAAATTGTAAAACTCAACCGATCTCATCCTGTGTGTCCTCGTTGGGTTCGGGAAACTCGCGGGGTTTCTGCTTACTCTATTTTTTATTTTGTCTGTTGTGAATAACTTAAATACATCTTTTCAAAAAAGTTATATATATATATATATATAATATATATATATAAAATAGACTCTAATTCAAATAATATATAAAAATAGATATTGAGAATCTTAAAAATAATAAACTTAAGAATTATATTATTTTTTACAGAATATATGTAACTTAATTTACTTTTATTATTTAATTATTATATCGAGGCAGATTCAAGGACGTGTACTTGCACCCCTAAATCCACCCTTGCTAACGTCAAAATCGGGTCAGATTCGAGGTCAGGTTTTCCTTAAACTCAATCAAAACATGTTTTCCTTGTCAAAGTCGATGTGAAAGCGGGTTGATACCCCTTGATTCGAGTTTATTTGTCATACCTAGTGCTTTCTCTCACTTAAAGTAACTTCAATTAGAGTTGTTTACACTACTTTTTCCATTAAGTACTATACAACACAAAATATAGTATTGGAACAAGGTGCTTAACGAACACATTGTGCTTGCATAAACACTCCAAAAATTTGGTTCGTGTGACAATTTATCGAGTCTCATTGAGTTAAAATATTAATATATAAAGATATAAATCACTTGTGGGATTCATTTTTAAGAGTTACATTATTAGAGAGAAAAACTGCTTAATTTGACAAAAAAGAATAAAAGATAGTAATGTTCAATGGTATAACTCACTTACAAAATATTAAAAAATAAATGGTTAAAATATGTTTTTGTCCCCCAAAATATTGTGATTTTCCTATTTGATCTCCAAAAATTTTTTATTTTCCAAGCAGTCCCCCAAAAATTATATCACATTTCCATTTGATCCCTCCGTTAATGCACCATTTATTATCTCTGTTAAATGTTTGTGTGACAGCTTATGTGGACAAAATAAGTCTACATGACATGCATATGTATTATCTTATGTGTCGTACATGACAAATAAACTTATATGTGGTTAATCAACACATTTTTTCATGTGAGTCACATTGATGAACTCTATAATTATTTTTTTCCATGAAGGGTGGTGATATAAGTCATATAGGACACATAAGATGACACATATGCATATCATGTAGGCTTATTTTGTTGACATAAGCTGTCACGCAAGCATTTAACAGAGATAATAAACGTGCATTAACGGAGGGATCAAATGGGAATGTGATATAATTTTTGAGGGACCGCTTGAAAAATAAAAAATTTTTAAAAATCAAATACAAAAATCGCGATATTTTAGGGGACCAAATACATTCAGCCAAAAATAAATTTATGAATGCACCAGTTTTTGAAATGCTCTTAATGAGTAAAATCTTTAATGTGGTCCTAGCTATATTAAATTTTCCCCCTTCCTCCCTATTTTCTCTTCATAATAAAAAATGATTTATTTCCCTCAAGTTGAAGTGCTCCCACTATAGTAATGACTAAGTAATTTACCAAGCGTTTCTCATTCATACATCTCAAAAAGTACTATATATGAACTCAATTTTAGTGAGCTCCATATGACTGATCACATGCTTGATGTAACTTATTACAAACTTAAACAAATATGCAACACATGACATCAGTTCTGAGCTTTCAATTCCATGTCCATATATAAATACTTGCTCAGTTGCTCTGAAAACTTTGTTCCTTGCACGTGCAGCTTGTACCACCTTCACAACATGATCGCACGCACCCATCTCTCTGCTCTTTTCTCAAAACATGTATCTTTATTACTTTCCAAGAACTTGGCCTAGCAACTTTAACCCAAAGTTCTAACCTTTACTTTCAGTTTTTGTCGTCACTTTTTTTAAGGGTTGATTGTTTTTTATAGTGGCTTTTACCTCTATATGATTAAACTGATCTATGTTTCCTTAGACAAACCGAAAGGAAATGAAAAAAAAAAAATCTTCGTAGAGCTGAAATGTCATCTCTGAAACATTAGCTAAGAGAGTGGTTAGCACTATAATGGTTCTCAGTTGGAGCCAGACATACAGCAGACACACACTAACCAAAAATGTTTGTGTGCATTTGCAATTTAAAGGAATTCATTCCAAAATGTGACCACTATATGAGGAGAAAAAAAAATGGGAGTGCCACGCCTATTCTCTTCTGCACTTCATGTCCTTTTCTTTTGCTGGTCATTTTTTGGACTTTTCCTTCAATTAATGTAAGCAAGCATCTCTCTGGTGATTACATGAGGCCTCTAGACAATGCAAGATATATACCATGTCCTTAAATTTCTGGATAAGAAAATAAAAATATTTAATGCATAAAAATTACAAAAAGTATATTTAAGATTTGTTTCTTATTATTAACCACTTTTATTTACTATAATACTACCGGTGGATAGTTTGCATTTTCATTTACTGTTTTCATTTTCTGTTTCCAGTTTTCTGAAATTTTATAAAGGAAAAACTGGAAATGGTGGAAACAAAAATTTGTTGTTTTCAGCATTTCCAGTTTTTCCTTTGTAAAATTTCAAAGAACAGGAAACAGAATGAAAACAGAAAATGAAAACAGAAAACGTTTCCTCAAACCAAACAGGCCCTTAAATACTCAGAAGGTGAGTTTCCATGGAAATTACACTCAACTCGAATAAGATTGCCTTGTTTCAATATGGGTTGGTTGGGTGAGTGTAAAGGATTCAAGTTCCTGAAGGGAATTCCTTAAACATGTGATTTTGAGTTTTATTCAAGGGATTATGAAAGCTCAAGAAACAGATCAATAATCTGTATCAAAGTTCAAGGGAAAATCGCTACCCAAATGAATTCAAATTTGCCTACTTTCACTGTCATTCAAGAGCAATTTGCAAAATTGTACCTACCATCTCTAGTATTTTAGTTTAAAAAAAAAAAGAACACTGATTTCAGCATAGTACTGCACATTGTAAAAGCATCCAATTCAATTTAAAGGGAAAAAAAAACAAAGAATGGGAGAATTACATGGAGAAGTAGGTTAATATTATTATAATATAGCAAAGGAAGGTGACAACAAAAGTATTGGCCCATGGCTCAATTCATACAAGAGTCTAGACAGACCCCATTTTACATAACCAGCAACTAACACCCTTTGCACTTTATGATACACATTCATTATTCCTTATCACCATGTGGTAGTGATTACAGACTCAAACCTAAAAGAAATCAATAATACCCCCCTTTTTTCTTCTCTAAAATCAATCCAGAACGCCCAAGAGATCTCATCACTCATCAGCACTGAAGTATGTTGTCTGCAGAGGCCATAATGGGCTGGTTCATATAGGACATATTTAATGGGTTGAAGAAGAAGCTATTGGCTGGCTCAATGAAGTTGGTTGCTCCAAAAACCCCACTGCTTGCATTTAAGACCTCAATGATCTCATTCAAAGACTCTAACCTGTGGCTTAGCTCTCCCACTTGAGCTCTAAGCACTGAGTTTTCAGCCTCAACACTCAAGTACTGTTGTGTGGTGATGTTAACACTTGTGAGTATTTGCTGATTCTCCTTCCTGAGCTGAGCCACTTGGGAAACAAGATCATCCAAGTGCTTTTGTTTCCTCATCCTAGATCGTCTTGCTGATTCACGATTTGATATCATCCTCTTCCTCTTCCTCTGATCCATCAACGCCTGCAAGTCCTCCTCTGAACCAGAGTTCTGAAGCAAAGATGACCCTGAAGATGTTCCACTTGAGGAAGCCATGGGGTGTCAGAGAGATAAAAACAGGGGAGATATTGATATTGAACGACCCTTTCAAATCAACAAAGAGTAAAAGAAAACAAAGATGGATACTTGGCAGGACCCAGACACTAAACACAAACTCAGAAAAATATTGCAGATTTTATATGATAATAATAGTAGATATAGTAGTTATATATAGATGATAATAGTGTTAAACTTAAGGGGGTTAGAAATCATGAAACGTAGTAGAGCCAATAAAGGAAAGCGACTGAGAAGGATTGAACTAAATGGGTCCTGCGCCTGACAGTGGAATTGATCATACACCCAGAAAGGAAGATTTCACTGAGAATCGGATACATGAAGATCAAACATCAACAATAAGATGTTGGACATTTAATTAATTAAGATGCACTTCTAATTGATGAGAAAAAAATGGTGACTTTCTGTTCCCACAGAGTCAAACTCTCCAACCCAGCATGGAAAAGTTTCAAACTTTGGTGCTAGGAAAGGATGACAGAAGAAATTGCTATGTGGGGTATGGATGTTGAACTTGAATCTAAAAAAAAGAAGAGAAACGAAGGTTGGGAGTGAGTGATTTTATAGGTGTGAGTGAAGAGTTGATATAAGAAGAGGAAGGAGGATGTGAAGGGTATTTGATATGGGAGTGAAGAAGAGAGGATGGGATCAATTGAAGCTCAACATAACTGAGAACATGTGGAAGAAAGGGTTGGTAGAGAAGAAGAGCAATCACGGACCATAAGATATATAACAAATATCTTACTGGCTATCTAGAAAGTGTGATATAGGAAAGAAGGAGAAAGTGGAAGAGGACTCTATGTGCTTCGAGTAGGGAATTTATAGAACAAAAAAAGCCAACAAGTTGGTGGAAAAAATTAATATGAAATCCAAGAAAAGAAACAAAGAAGCAAAGTAGGCTTTTTATTTTACTTTGGAATCACTTCAGGAGGAAATAAATATTGAAAAACAAAGCAAGCTAGAGAGAGCTAAAGATAAAGGGATTCATTAGAGGAAGAGGTGAAATGTGGAAAAAGAAAAGAAAACAAAATGAAGGACGAGAAGAGACTATTACGAGAGAAGACAGCACAAGGGTCCAGATACAGCTGGGAACCAACAATCACAGGAAATGCATCATCGTATTTGAAAATACTTCCAAACAGTCTCACTCTCACACAACACAAAAGAACTGTTTGCGGGTTACCTGTTATGCTCACAAGATTGAATAATGTTAGTGTGTGTTTTGTTTTACTCCAGCGTGTTTGATACGTCTAAAAATTATGTTTTAAACGTGAATTCGGGCCAAATCCCATTTAGAAGATTCAACTTTTGTTGGATTTACCTGGGATGTGGCAAATGTGTGTTTGTAAGCAAACAAGCTAATAGAGAGTAGCGTTGATCTGGATCCACGTTTGAAACGTGATTTTCGGATAAATTAAACACACACTTAAACATGAATTCGGATAAATGCTAGAGTAGCATCGACTCGGATCCATGTTTAAAGCGTGGTTTCGAGGTAAATCAAACACACTAATAATGTCCTCTATTATGTGTCAAGATAATTTTTAATCAACTCGTTATAATTTTGATACCTCGTATTGGAAACTCACTCACCGTGCTTTTCCCCTCAATGGTTTTTAACATGATAAATGCTAGGAACACACTCTTTTAAACACTCTCCCTAACACATTCCATGTGATTGGTTAAAATTCACATGGTCCCACCACTTGGGAGTGGGTCTCACGAATTTGGTGGGACCCATGTGAATTTTAACCAATCACATTGAATGTGTTAGGGAGAGTGTTTAAAAGAGTGTGTTGCTAGCACTCCTCTTTTAACATTTTCTTTTTTTCTCTCATTTGATGCTGAATTCCACACACAACTTGTGAGAGTTTGATTCTCTCTCAATTCTTAATACCACCTCTGTTCCTATTTAACTGTCCATTTTGACTAAAAGCACACATATTAAGGAATGTAATTATTTCTCTTGTTTTCATGGAAATAAATTTAAACTTTCTATTTTACATTTTATCTCTCTTACTACTATTGGCTCTCATTAGTTTTTAATAGTGGGTTATTTATTAACATGAGGGTAAAATGGAGAATAGTGTATTTATTAGTGCATTGGGTTTGTAAGTGGACAATTAAATAGGAACAATTTTTTTCTTTGAAAGTTGACAGTTAAATAGGAACGAGGGTAGTATATTAATCTTCTCTATTTCTATTTAAATTTTTAAATGCTAACTTTTAATTTTGTAATTTATTGAGAATCATTATTTTTAAAATAAATATTTATTTAATTAATTATATCTTATTACATAATAACAATGTAAATTAGATTTCAATGGGAAAATATATTCTATTATTATAATTTAAAATTGAATAATTATAAAAAAATATTCTAATTTTATTTTTTTAATATATTAATTTGTTGTACATTAATTTTAACTATATAAAAATATACATTTATTAGCCTATTATACGAATTAATATACAATTTTAGATAAATTTTGAACAAATAAATATGATAGATTTAACTGAAAAAATATAATTAATTAAAAATCAAAGAGAAAAAAAATTAGAAAAAAAGTGATGAACACACTCTCTATCACACTCTTTCCAATACACTCCCTATGATTGGTGAAAAGTGACATGAGTCTCGCCATATTAAGAGTTGTATCCACATAATTTGACGGTTCCATGTAATTTTCAACAATCAATCACAAAGTATGTGTTGTAAAGAGTATGACAAAGAGTGGGTTGGTAGCACCCTTCAAATTTTTAATATACAAATTTGTAAAATATAATTAAAGAAAGATGAGGGTTCATTACATCAAGCCCTAATAGTCTTCTTTTTCTTCTCTAGTCTTTTTCTTTTCCTTTTTCCTGTCTTTTTATTCCTTCTGTACCAAAAAAAAGAAAAATGAGGGTTCAAATTATATTAGTGTTACATAATAATTTAGAAAATAAAATAATAAATAATAATAATAATAGTGTTACATATTTTGAAGAAAAGAAAATATACTTTGAAAAATAACTCTAGTCTTAAAATAGAAAATATATTTTATTATTAAAAATAAAATAATCTTATTTTATATAATTTTATTATGAGTTTTTATTGGTATTGTTTAAATTTTTATGCATAATTTCACTTTAATTTTACAATCTTATTATATTGAAGTAAGAAAACTTAATGTGTCCTTTATGGTGGTTGTGAGTTTTCAGTTTTTAGTTTTCAAAAAATTTCAATCAAGTTTTTACAATTCAAAACTGAAAATTAAAAAAAAAAAAATTTGTGGTTTTCAATTTTTGTATGCATGATTTCACTTTAAATTTACAAACTTGAGGTCAGAATATTGCAACAAACTGCAGGTTGGTTGGGCTAAGTAACTTGCTCCATCTTTTTCACTTGTTCCCCACATAGTGAAAAGGCTATGAGATATGACACAATGAGCTGTCGGAGGAATTAAATGACCCCTCATGAATTCTCCATCTCAAAATCAGACCAGATTTTTATTTTTATTTTTGGCTTAAATATGATTATGGTCTCTAAAAATTTAGTGAATTTTGTGTTTAGTCCCTATAAAATTTTTCATCTAAATTTAGTCCCTCGTTAATTTTTTGTTTCCAATTTAATTCTTGCCGTCAATTGGTGCTGTTAAGTGATGACCTGACACTATTACAGTACGCTCACATGTTTATTTAGGTTGACGTAGCTAACACATTGGATTTTGTTGAAATTATTTTACCCAAAAATTTTTAAATTATTAATTCTAATATTAAGTATTTTAATATTTAAAACAAAAAACAACATATCTCTCTTATTTTTAATACCATATATATCATCACAACTCTCCAATTCCTCACTGAAATATTCTTCCCATGATATATACGGTAAGAAAAAATAAGAGAGATTTGTTATTTTTTATTTTAAATATTAAAATAATTAATACTAATAGAATTAATAATTAAAAAAATTTGGGACAAAATAATTTCAACAAAATCCAATGTGACAGTCACGTCAGCCTAGAAAGATACGTCAGTATGCTGTAACAGTGACAGGTAATCACGTAACAGCACCAACTAATGGCAAGGATTAAACTTGAAAATAAAAAATTAATGAGGGACTAAACTTAGGTGAAAAAATTTATAGGAACTAAACACAAAATTCACTACTTTTCGAGGGACTAAAAAAATATTTAAGTCTTTATTTATTTTTAGAAATTAAACTCGCACAGCTATTTTATTCAATAATTTATATACACCCGAAGATGGAAATAAAATAAGAAAAAATGTGAGAGGGATGGAGGGAACGAGGGATGATAAAAAGAAGATAAAAAATTGTGTTATATAAATTATTATATAAATTTTATGAATAAATAAATGGATTTTTGTTCGCCTTAAATGGATCTCAATAGTCAACATTAAAGTAATGGCTGGTCTAGGTTCAATGAACTAAACTTTGTTCGTCGTTACGGAAAAAAATATTTCCTAATCCCTGAATGACAATAGAAAATAACTAAATTTATAAAGTTAAAAACGTCACATAGTATAATTAAATTTATTATTTTGTATGCATATTTGTATAAGAATTGAATATTAACACTATTCAAGGGATATGATGACCATAGGAAAATAGTGTGGGTTGCTTGGGACGATATGTGTAAGAAAAAACAACATGGGGGTTAGGCTTGAGGGACCTAAGAGCTTTCAATCTGGTTCTCTTAGGTAAGTGGAGATGACGCTTATTAGTGGAGCGGGATAGTTTTTGGAGTAGGGTATTAACCTCTATTTACGGGCGGGTTTCTGTGTGTAAGGAGGGTGAGCGGGTTGTTGGGTCTAGGTGGTGGAGTGATTTGTGGAGTATAGATGAGGGGGGGAATATTTCTGCTAATTGGTTCACTAATACGAGTGTTAGAGTGGTGGGGAAGGAGAGGAACACATCTTTTTGGAAAGATGCTTGGTGTACATCACGACCTTTCTGTGAGCGTTATAGTAGATTATTCTCTATTACTTCTAATAGGGAAGCCTTGGTTGCTGACATGATTGTGAGGAGGAACGGTGGGGTTGGATGGAATTGGTGTTGGAGAAGACAATTGTTTCAGTGGGAATTATCTCAATTATCCCTGCTCTTGTTGGATTTATCATCTATCCAGGTTCGTGATTTGGTGGAGGATACTTGGCGATGGATTGGTGAAGCTCAGGGTGTCTACTCAATTCAATCAGCTTATCGTGTCATCGTTAATGCCACTATTTTTGCGGATATACCTTTCCACAAGTTTATATGGTGTCATTGGCTCCTCCTAAGGTATCTTGTTTTGCTTGGAGGGCGTTCATAGATAGGATTCCTACTAAGGACAATCTTGTAAGGAGGAACATTATGCATGTCTCTCTTGCTGATTGTGTTTGGTGTGGTCATGGTATGGAGACTGTCTCTCATATTTTCTTTGAGTGTCGTTTTGCTTATCATATGTGGATGCTCTGGTTGGAGTGGTTTGGCTTTCAATCTGTGCTTCATAATTCTTTTATTTCTCACTTTGAATAGTTTTTGGGTTTACCAAATTGTAACTCAAAATTCAAACTTAGGTGGTCTGTTATTTGGTTGATTGTTCTCTGCAGTTTATGGTTGGCTCGGAATGAGGTTGTTTTTTCAAATAAAGTATTGTCTGCATCAGAGCTGTTAGAATTGATACAATTACGTTCCTGGAAGTGGTTAAAAGCAAAGGATCACAACTTTTCTTATCAGTTTCACTCATGGTTGGCAGAGCTTTTTGCATGTCTCAATTAATTTGGATTTTTTACAACGGAGGAGGCATTGGTGTTGAGTAGTTGGCTTCCTAGGTGTTCTTTTTGGTATTTTACACATTACTTTTACTATTATTTTGTTTTGTATTGGGTTTGAGCACCCCTAGTGCTCTATTCAATGAAGTTTTGCTTATAAAAAAAAAAAACACTATTCAAGGGGTTGGTTGAATGGAAAAAGACAAGTCTCGCATATGATGGATCGCAAGTTCAAATTTACAATGTTCTCATTGAGGTGAGGTAAATGTAAGCAGTAGTATCTCTATAAATGTTCTTTGAATCTGGAAGTTTTCCCTGTTATAAACTAAGTCATATATGATCATCACCTCACCTAAATTTTTTTCACCAAAAATATATTAACAGGGTCAACCCAAGGGTAAGGTTGCTCAAGCCTTTGCTTTAGGCCCCCGATTGTTAGTAATATCCTTTATACAAAAAGATAAAAATATTATTAAAATTAGGCCTAGTTCATTGGTTTAAAAATTGATTTTTCTCCTCAAGTGTTGATGGTTTAATCTTTGCTAAATGAATTTTAACTTTTAAGGTCCATTTTTTTCACCTCATGTATTTAAAAAGGCCCTCAAATAAAGGTTTGTTTGAGGTCTCACTACATGTTGGGCCGGCCCTGAATATTAACACTATATAAATAATTAAATATATACCTTTAGAATAAACAAATTATTAATTAACAAAATCAGTCTCGAATAGTGAATTCTAAAGTCTGGCTAAGAAACCCAATTGCCATTAACATTAGTACAAGATGGACAACAGCATCAGCTTTATAGTGTCCAAATATACAACAGTATGAAATAATATGAAAATTTGTCTAACTAGCTAGGAGGCATTTATACAAGAATTTTAATAGATATAGAAGATTAGAGATATTAGTGGAAAAAAAGTTTTAAATAGAAATCTAATAATAAGTTATCATATTATTAAATGAATATAATAGCCCATATGATATTAAATTTAATAAATAATGTAATAATATAATATTAAAAGTTTGTGAAATTTTTTTAATTTATATTGTAGTATTTTTTTGGTTGAAATACCAACACGTTTCAAAATAACAGCATGTACTCTGTGGTCTGTGTACACCACCTTTAACTTCAACGAAATTTTTTTATTAGTCCAATTACAATTCCACCCCTAACATATTATGGTTATTTTCTGTGTAGCTCCTCCTTTTCTATTAAAAAGATTGGTTTAATGTTTAAATATAGTAAAATCATGTTTCCAACGCTAGAAATAGTTATGTTAAGAAATTCAAATTTAAGTTTGACAAGTTTCAATGTCAAACCAAACACACACTATATTATCATCTTCCCATGAGGGCATAAAAGCGGAAATTTATGTAGAAAATAAGGTTTTTTTCTGGACATAAACAAAAGAATAACCACACCTTCCATTTTCAAATGTAAACCACAATTACACACCAGAATTTGAGAGTTGGTTCTTTCATGATTGACCCATCCGTTCCAAATGCCCAAAAATCTTCTTCTCCCCTTGGACCACGATAGTTCCAACTTTCTCGCTATTCTTCAATTCATTTTCAAATCATTTTCTTTGTTGGAATAAGATCTTAGATTTTTTTTTTTTTGTCACTGTGTGTACTTCAATTTGTTTTACAATTTAGATCGTGGCTAGGAGAGGCCTTTGATCCAAAATAGGTTTTCCCTTCTTCAAGGTTTATTGCAGTCGCGCGCAGTGGTCATGATTGTTGACTTTATGGTAGCTGGGGACCCACATGAATAATATTTGAGATCTTATTTATGAGATAATACGGATAAAAATACACTTATTTAAAATTAAACTCCACTGCCATGGTAATTATGTCACTTTAAAATTTTTAATGGTCAATAAGAACAAATATGAGAAAAAAACAATGAATATTTCTAGATTTGTGTACTTTATCTTATCAATAAAACTATGAAAAAACTTCTAAGGTTATACCGGAGGTTGAACACTAAGGGTGTGTTTGGCAAAACTAGCTGATAAGCTAACTGGTAGCTGATAAGCTAGCTACTAGCTGATAAGCTCCTAGCTTATAAGCTCCGAGCTGATAGGCTAGCTTGTTGAATTAGAAGTGATTGGTAAAACTAGCCGATAAATTAGTTAGTAAATGTAAAATAACATAAAAGGGCATAACTACATAAATTTTATTATGTAAATTCTATTTGTGTTTTTTAGAAAAAATATATATTATTATGTAATTATAATTTTATCTTTTTAAAAAATAATTAAATTCTTATTAAACCTTTTAGTAATAAAATATTTAATTAAAAATTAAAATAAATAATGAAATTGATAAAATAAATAGTATAATATAAAAATAATTTCATAAAATAGTGAAAAGAAAATAATAATTTAATTAATTTTTAATTTTTTAAATTACTTATTATATACATACGTAATAATAGGTAAAAAGAAAATTAAAGGTTCTTGTCACTAAAATTAAAAAATAGATAATAATAGGTAAAAAGAAATTAAGGATAATGAGGGAAATATATTAAAATATAAGGATGGTGGTGGAAGAAAATTAAATAAGCTACAAGCTACAAGCTACAAGCTAGAAGCTAGGTGAGGTAGCTTGTAGCTTATAAGCTAAAAGCTCCTAAAATAAGCTACTTTGAGGTACCTTACCAAACACTTTTGTGTTGGTCAAACTAGCTTATAAGCTAGTCAAATAAGCTAGTAGCTAGCTTATTGGACTTGCCAAACACACTCTAAATAGAACAAGAAACCAAGCACAGACAGATTCTTGAACATTTATGCTAATTAAAAACATGGTTAGACGATAAAATGTTAACATGTTTATTGTAAGAGTGTGTTTGACAAGGCCAATAAGCTAACTACTAGCTTATAAGTTAATTTGACCAACATAAAATTGTTTGGTAAGGAGTGTATTTGGTAAAACTAGCTAAAAAAACTAGTTGAAAGCTTAAGAGTGTGTTTGGTAAAACTAGCTGAAAAGCTAGCTGAAAGTTGAAAAACTATTGAATGTGTTTGGTAAAACTAGTTGAAAATGGTAAAATGACATTTAAGGACAACATTAATTATTAAATAATGATAAGTGGAGGTGGTTGAGAGCTAAATTTGTAATTAATTTTCAGCTAGTAGCTTAAAATTGGAGCTTTTTTAAAAAAGCTACCCCAAGAGTGTGTTTGGTAAAATTAGCTGAAAAGCTAGCTGAAAGTTTAAAGCTAGCAGAAAGCTTAAAAACTCACTGAAAGTTTAAAGCTAGCTGGAAGCTGAAAATCTATTGAATGTGTTTGGTAAAACTAGCTGAAATTGTAAAATGACATTTAAGGACAACATTAATTATTAAATAATGATAAGTGGGGATGGTTGAGGGCTAAACTTGTAATTAATTTTCAGCCAGTAACTGAAAATTGGAGCTTTTTTAAAAAAGTGACCCCAAGTAGCTTTTTAAGAAAAAGCTTGTAGCTACCAAAAGAGCTATCTTCCCAAACACTGCTGAAATGATTTCAGCTACTATTTTCAACTTTCAGCTAGCTGAAATGGCAAGCCAAACACACTCCAAGTAGTTTTCTAAGAAAAGCTTGTAGCTACCCAAAAAAGCTACCTTCCCAAACACTATTGAAATGATTTCAGCTACTATTTTTAACTTTTCAGCTAGCTAAAATGGCAAGTCAAACACACTCTAAAGCTAGCTGAAAGCTGAAAAGTTCGTTGAAAGCTTAAAGCTAATTGAAAGTTGAAAAGCTATTGAATGTGTTTGGTTAAACTAGCTGAAAATGGTAAAATGACATTTAAGGACAACATTAATTATTAAATAATGATAAGTGGGGGTGGTTCAGGGCTAAACTGGTAATTAATTTTCAGCTAGTAGCTGAAAATTGGAGCTTTTTTTAAAAAGCTACCCCAAGTATTGTAGCTACCCAAAAAAACTACCTTCTCAAACAGTGCAGAAATGTTTCAGGTACTATTTTCAACTTTCAGCTAGCTGAAATGGCAAGCCAAACACACTCTCAAAGTAGTTTATTTTAGGAGCTTCTACTTATAAGCTACAAGCTACTTCACTTAGCTTGTATCTTATTTAATTTTCTTTCATTACTATCTCTTATGTTTTAATATATATATTTCTCTTATTATCCTTAATTGTTTTACTTATTATTGGCTATTTTCAATTTTAATGACAAAAATCTTTCAATTTCTTTTTATCTATTATTACCTATATAATAAGTAATTTAAAAAATTACGTATTAACTAATTTGTTATTTCTTTTCAATATTTATGAAATTATTTTTATATTATACTATTTATTTTATCCGTTTCATTATTTATTTTAATTTTTAATTAAATATTTTATCAATAAAAAGTTTAATAAGAATTTAATTATTTTTTAAAAAAATCTAAAATTATAATTACATAATAATATATTTTTGTCTAGAAAACACAAATAAAATTTTTATAATAAAACTTATGTAGTTATGTCATTTTATATTTATCAACTAGCTTATCAGTTAGTTCTATCAAACACTTCTAATTCAATAAGTTGGTTTATCATCTCAGACCTTATAAGCTAGGAGCTTATCAGATAATTTTGTCAGACACGCCATAAATGAGGTGTCAAAATATATAGTGAGTTTGTTTTAAATTATGTAAAAAATCTTTTTTTAATCATAGGCATCCTCTATTATCAGGGGTACGTAATTCTATTTGAGACTTAATCACGGTGAATGCTCATCATCCCTCCCTAAGAGTGATGTGTTTAGTGGGGATCAAACCTGGGAAGCCACAACTCTTTGGTAAATTATATAAAATTCATTTGAGGAAAGTAAGCTTGAAAATATATTTTTTTCATATTTAATCTAAGTTTTAGCAAAATATTCTTTATTATTAATTTCAAAAAAGTATTTTACTGATGATTTATTCACATTGCATTCTCACCATAAAAGGTGGGTATCTTATATTTTCATGAGAAAAGAAAGTTTTCTTTTTTGACATAACTTCCAGATAATTTATCTCTCCCACTTTATTTTAATTATTTTTTAACTTTTTTTAAAGTAAATAAATTTAAAAAATATTCTTAAAAATATTAAATATAATTACTAAACATATTTATAAAATTAATTTAAAAATAACATTCTTATTAATAAAATTTTTAAAATTAACATTCCTAAAAATATAATTTTATATCTTGAAAAAAATAAGTGAACAAGGAAGTAGCGCAGAGAAGGAATTGATCAAAAACCTATATATCCTCGTTCCAGATGAATGAGTTTTTTCTTTTCTTTTTTAAGATAATGTGACATCAACATTGATCTTCACCACATTAATTTGATAAGATTTCTATCGCCTGTATGAGGCTGGAAGCATGCATCATGATCATGGTTCGAGGAAGATTTTGTTGCTTTTAGAAGTCCCGAATATTTTTACTTTATTTTCTATTTATAATATTTATATGAATGGTTTCAGTTTTTTTATATAAACTTTTAGAAATAGAAACCCAAAATAAAAATAGTATCATTTCTAAGTCCAACCGCAATTTTATATACCTCCAATGTTTAGTCAAGATTTCTTACTGCATATTAGTTGTTTTCTTTTCAATTTATTTTAATAAGCTTGTTATAGAGGGATCGGATGACAATTAAGTTCAAGCCCTATTACTCACAAAAATTATCCGCAATGGACATGGTAAAACCCGCAAAACGGGTATGGACGTGGGTATGAGCAATAGCCCGCATTTTTAATGGAGACGGGCGCGGGTACGAGCAATATGATGTCCAACCCGCCTCATACTCGCTCTCATATATATAATTATTTAATAAATAATACCATATATAATTATATACATAGTAGTTTTATTAAAATATCTAATATATTTATACATATATTTAAAATTGATATATATATATATATAATATTACAGATTAAAAAAATATTTTTAAAACTACCTATTTGTATTTTTTACTTTATAATATATATATATGACTAATTAGTGTGTTAATAATCATTTTTTGCCCATCACGGAGAATGCTAACACATGATATCCAAATTTATAAAATAGTGTAATGTGAAAGTATATTGTAATATTTAACAAAAATTTTGAACATTAATCATGTGTTGTGCTTTAGAATATTAACGTATTGTGTTTCGATTCAATTAAATTGTCATGTCATTGATATTTAATAAACATGTCTAGAAGATTTTAGAGTAATTTTTCAATTGAGTTATAATTTTCTTTAATTAATATTTTTTAATGAGTTAATAATTTTTCACTTAACTAAATTGCGGGTAACGAATACAGATATGGGCATTTAGGGGGCCAGCGGGAACGGGGACGCGCATCAAAGTTGCTGCTCACGCGGGTATGGGGACGAGCATATGGTACCATGTCCAGAGGTACCCGTTGTCATCCCTATCGTCTTAGTAGTGTATAGAAAGACTTGTGTAAAGGTTAAATACATCATCTCTCTTTGATTCTCACCCACTTAAGTATTTATGACATAAGCTCTCAAGTGATAAGTAGGGATGGCAATAAAAACTCGTACCCTTAGATACCCGCATTCCGCGTATATACCCGCAATGGGTATCAACATATTTATAAGATGGATGGAGACAGATATTATACTACCTGTCATGTAGGTACTCGGATACCCGCATACTTTTTGAAATATATTTTCTATTAGATATTTTAGAATATTAGGGTTTTTTTATTATTTTATGGTGAGATATGATTTATTTTATATTATTTTATAATATTAATTTTTAATATATTAACACATAATGGTATTATATAATGATAACTTATATATATTAATTATACAACATTTTCTCTCTTTCTTTTTATGAAATTTAAATTCTTAAACGTTGATGAATATCCGTGGACCCGAGTGTACCCGTTAAGTTTAGCGGGTATGAGCACAGGTAATATATTACCCACCCTCGCTCAGTCTCGTTGACATCCCCAGTAATAAGCACTTAATGAAATTTTTTTTCCAAACATACCTAAGGTTACTAATAGTTAATAATAAAATTATCAACAATTTATATTATTTTTTTAAAATTACCCTTATAATTATTAGCAAGGTAAATAAAACTCTAACTATAAATTTTTCCTATCCTCGAGAAAGAGACAGAGAGAAATAGTCGAATAAATTAAACTATATTTAATGTTTATTGACAAAAGAACATGATGAATAATTTAGGATAACTTTGTGAAGAAAAAAATAATTAATATAGTAGACAATTTAAAATGAATTTTATAAAAGTGACCATAACAATTTTCTTTAAAAGGTCCTATGAAAAGGACATGAGGTAGTATAAACATTTAAGTATATGTGTAGTTATTAAATTTATAAAAATACCCCGTAATTTATTTATAATTGTTTTACATTTTTTAATAAACTTCCCAAATACATTTATAAATATCAACGGGTGGTTGGTTTAAGTGATACATATTTTCTCTTCACATAAGGTTTGAAGTTTGAGTCTTGTATATGGAGGGGAAAAAACTCACTGGGAGAGTTGACCTCATCATGATATAAATGTTTTCAATTCGAGTAAAAATTGTCTCTCATAAGGAATACATGTGATTTATATAAAAAAAACATATTTATAAAAATTAATCTATACAATTAGGGATGACAATTGGACCCAGACCCAGTGAGTACCCGCAAAAATTACCCACAACGGGTAGGATAATTACCCATCACATGGGTCTGGGTTCGGGTATGGGTAATTACCCGCACTTTTTAATGGGTATGGGTGCGGGTACGGGTACGGGTACTATGGTACCCTATCCTACCCATACTCGCACTTATATAATATATATTTTTAATGTAATTTATATACATATGATTAATTATATATATATATTTATATTATTAATTAATATTTCCCAACAAAATATTAATATATATTACTAATTTAATTAATTTAAATGTTATAATTTTGTCCTAAACAATAAATAGTAAAACATGAACTAACTTTTATTTCTCCTCCCATTATTTTAATCTTTCATCCACTTCTCATGCCATAGTTGTTCTATAGGTTAAACCCGGATGGTCTATAAATTATTTTTCATTTATTTTTTAATTAATTTTTATCTTTTAATCAATTTATTATATTGTAGTAAATAAAAGTGCGGGTAATGGGTACGGGTACGAGTACTTGAGTACCCAGCGGATAAGGGTACGAGTATTAGAATCACTACCCACGCGGGTATGGGTCCGGGTCCGGGTATTTTTTTAAAACGCGGGTATGGGGACGGTTACTATAGTACCCTACCCAAACCCTACCCATTGTCATCCCTATATACAATAATTACTTATAACACGTACTCTATTATACTCATTTTGGTTATAATTATAAGATTTTTTTAGAAAGTTGGACTTAGTTATTTTTATAAGAACTTTTTAAAATTATCTCTTGCATTAATTATTTTTTAATAAAAATATGCTCATCTACTTGACATCCTTTTCTTATTCATAAATAATAAATGATTTAAAGATAATAGGAAATACTCCATCCGGACTCAATTATAAGCAAAAGTCAACTCTTTTTTTTTCCAAAATATAAGCAAAAGTTAACTAACTTCACCTCATACCCTTTATTTAATTAATATTTTATTTTTCAACCACTATATTTAATGAGTTATGTACCAATAGAAAGAGAATATGTCCACTTGAAACAAGTTTCAATAAAATTGCATGTAGGATATTTAGGCAAAACAACTACTTTTTAGATGAAATCAAGAAAATTAAATGAGTTTAATAAACTTTCTTAATAAATGTGAATATGGTTATTTTTTCTTATAAATGAGTCCAGAGTAGTATTCTTCTTATGAGACAATAGTGATTAGTCACGTGTGGAAGTGAGTTATTACTCGAAACAAACTTCACTTACAAAGTTGCAACGTCATTAAACCCGCACAATTACTCCCTCCGGTCCTATTTATAAGAACCTTTTTGAAGGAGGGTCTTGGTACTTTTTATAAGAACTTTTTCAGATTGTCTCATGCATTAATTACTATTTGACAAAAATACCCCATTAGTGAAGGTAGGTGAGTAATTAATTAGTAGAGAGAGTATGACACAATTGAGTAGTTAAATAGAAAGAGAAAGATAATGGGTCTCAATAAATTCATGGGTAGTTTAGTAAATGTGATACACATTCATGACAAATTTATTGTAATCAACTAAATTAACCAACTTCCTTAATCCGTGTGAAGTGGTTAAAGGTTCTTATAAATAGGACCGGAGGGAGTATATATGTGGGACATTCCCAACCAAGGACCAAAAAAATAAAGATCTTTATAGTGGAGACATGTGAGAAATTAATTAGTGAAAAGAGAATAAGTACTACAGTAGATTGAAAGAAAAAAATAACAAGTCTCAGTTAATTCAGTGTAATTATAAAAGAAATGACACACATTCTTAATAAATTCACGGTGACTAGCTAAGTTACTCTATCATTGGACCTATTAGGGCCGATCTAGTAGTTGGGATTTGGGTAATTTAATAAATGAGGTTCTATGTTCAAATCTCATTGCTTAATTTCCTTATAAAAAATTACTCTATCATTCCTTCTTTATATGTCACAATTTTGAAAAGTTGTTTATTTTTTATTTTTCACTTTAATAGCTCACAAGACAATATCAATTACCTTTTTTTCCTTCATAACATTATATTTATTCATTGACTATGAAATGGGGGAAAATAATTAATATAAGAGAGGTAAAAGGTAAGTTTTAGGAGAAACAATAACATTAATTTCATTTTTTTTAATTCCTATGTCTAATCCAAATTGTGACGGACAAAGAATAATAAATAGAATAACTAAATTTCTTAATTATAGTGTAGTGGTAAAAAGATTTTTGTAAGTGGGGTAAACACTCGTTAATGTCATGTAAATGCAATTCAAATACTCGCATAGTTCATATTTATAAGGCATTGTTGACCTAATTACTCACACAAAAGAAAAAGTGGTTAAAACTTGTTAATTTTATTGAGATTTTAAAAATTAATTTAATTTTTAGTTTTACTCTTATTTAATATTATCAACTAACTCTATTGAAAAATAAAAAATGATAATAAATATTTTTTGAAATTGTAAAGTAACTTGTAAAAAGGAACATATGAAAATTTAAGGGAAATGCTATTGAGTATCTAAGGAAACTTGTTAAGGAACCAAACCCGAATTTTTTTAGTGCTATAGATATAATCAAAGTTGTGATTTTCAATAAAAAAAACATTTTATATATGTATCATTAACAAGTGCTCTTAAGACACTTATGGTCATGGATGACATTACTGTCTTGAAGTAGTAACAATTTGGGAACAATATGACTTTTCTAACATGTGCAACATTGCACAAGATAATAAATCAAATGTTTAATTACACTTTTGGTTCCCCAAGTTTAGTGTTGGGGCAATTTTGGTCTCGTTTGAGTTTAGTTATTCTATTTTTTAATTATAATAAATGTAGTCTTGTCGTTAAATGATCATCCAATAACCAACAGAAACTGATAACGTGGCTAATATGTGTGACCTGAATTAATGGAATTATTATGTGGCCCCGGTTTTTTAAATTATTTTAAATAAAACTTATACAAATATTGATATTTTTTCTTATATTCCTTTTATTTCGGGTATCCCTCTTTCACTTTTGAAGGTTGGAATTGTGGTCCCAATTGCTCATTAAAATGATTCAAAATGCTCACATTTTATGATAAAACAGTAATATCGCACTGAAAATTAATATTCATAAAAAATAAAAGATATAAAGATAAAAGCATAATGAACAAAAAACACATGATTGAAAATTGACATAATGAAACAAACATAGGACTGAAAAGCAATATCCCACTGAAAATCAATATACATAAAAAACATGGTCATAATATTGTTGTTAAGAAACATAGTCATATCAGGGGTTTGGACGTTTGGTAATGTGAACAATTGGAGCCACAACCCTTACCTTCAAATGGAAAAAAGGGATACCCGAAATAAATGTGTAAGGAAAATATCAATATTTGTTTGAGTTTTTTTTTAAATACTTTAAAATCTATACCATATATATAATAATTTCATTAATCCAGGTTAGACACATTAGTCATGTCATCGGTTTCTGTTAGCAATTTAATAGCCACTTAATAACACGATCACATTTGTTACAATTAAAAAATGAGTAAACTAGCAAATCAGTCCCCGACTCTGCGGGGACCATGCAGTTTCGTCTCTGACTTTGCTAAAATAACACTTTAGTCCGTACTCCCTCCGGTCTCAAATATAAGCAACAAAAAATCTTCTTTTGTTGGTCTAAAATATAAGCAAATTTCAACTAACTTTGTCTTATTTAATGACCTCGGACTAAAATATCCTTTACTTAAATTCAAAATGTTCTATCCAATGACCCTATTTAATGAACCATGTAGAGATAAAGTTTCTACTTGGAACAAGTATCAATAAAATTGGAGTCTTCTATGAAGGGCAATTTAGAGAATACAATTTATTTTTAGATGACATCAAGAAAATTTAATGAAGTTAACTAACATTTCTTAATTAGCATGAGTTAGTTTTTTTTTGCTTATATTTGAGACCGGAGTAGTACTTTGTTAAAAACACATGCACTTTAGTCCTTATTTCACTAAAAAACATACACTTTAGTCCTTCACTTTATTAAAAAATATGTACTTTAGGGACTAAAGTGCATGTGTTTTTGACAAGTACGGACTAAAGTGCTATTTTAGCAAAGTCAGGGACGAAACTGCATGGTCTCCGCAAAGTCAGGAACCGTTTGCTAGTTTACTCATTAAAAAATGGAAGAACTAAATTCGAGCAATTAAATATTAAAAGACTAAAATCGTTCTAGCATTAAATTTAGGGAATCAAAAGTGTAATTAAGATTAAATCAAAAGTAAAAATATTTTTAAAAAAATAATAATTTTAACAAATATTATATTTTTTAATAATTTTTTTCACTTTTAAAGAAATTAAAGGTGTAATATAAAAAAACTAAAAGTGTAATTAAGCTTAAATCAAAGAAATATTTTATTAAAAATTATAATTTTAATAAATATTATATTTTTTAATAAATATTTTCACTTTTTAAGATATTATATTCCCTCAAGTCCTATTTATAAAAATCTTTTAACTACTTCACAGATTAAGGAAGTTGGTTAATTTAGTTGATTACAATAAATTTGTCATGAATGTATATCATATTTACTAAATTACCCTTGAATTTATTGAAACTCATTATCTTTCTCTTTTTATTAACTACTCAATTGTGTCATACTCTATCTATTAATTAATTACTCACTTACCTCCACTAATGAGGTATTTTTGTCAAATAATAATTAATGCATGAGACAATCTTAAAAAATTTTTATGTAAAGGACCAAAACCTACTTTCAAAAAAGTTCTAAAAAATTAGAATCGGAGGCATGAACTAAGTAGTACAATACTCCCTCCGGTCCTATTTATAAGAACCTTTTAACTACTTCACACAAATTAAGGAAGTTGGTTAATTTAGTTGATTATAATAAATTTGTCATGGATGTATATCATATTTACTAAACTACCCATGAATTTATTGAGACCTATTATCTTTCTCTTTCTATTTAACTACTCAATTGTGTCATACTCTCTCTCTGTTAATTAATTACTCATCTACCTCTACTAATGGGGTATTTTTGTCAAATAATAATTAATGCATGAGACAATATAAAAAAGTTCTTATAAAAAGGACCAAGATTCACCTTGAAAAAAAGTTCTTGTAATTAAGACAGGAGGGAGTATAGGGAAAGATTTTTTTTTAGAGTACGGCAACGCAGCCTGGACTCTGGAGCATAGCAACGCAGTACGGACAAGATATTAAAACCAGAAAAGGCTGCATTCTGTGGTGCCGCACGCAAATGTTGGTTGCTCATTTTTTTCACCGCACCATCTGCAAATGGGGGACGGGTAACCCCACGTTTTCCGAGACACGTAATCACACGCGCTAATCTCGCACGCGAGATCAAGAAATCAGAGTTTTACGTGTTGCGCGTGACGATTCCGGCATTGGTCTCTGTAGTCATTTCTAATGTCGAGGAAGTGTCGCTGTCTCTCACGTGCAAGAGGTAGCGCGTGAAAACACGGACGGTTTTAGTGACGCGAGTGTTGAGAACGCTCGAGAATTGGATGAGAAGTAAAATGTTTTGACAGGACTCACTTTTTGGAGTTCACAATCACAATGAAGGGACATACATGCAAATACCAGTAAGTCAAAAACTAACAAATACACGTTCCGTTTCTTTTTATTACGTGGTCTAACATTTTTACATAAGTATTGAGTAATGTGATAATTATGTTTTTTAATTTTTATTATAGGGATTTTTTCTCTTATTAATATATTTAATATCTCACTTTTTACAAAATGAATATTTTTAAATTTATTTTATCATTATATCATAAATTTTTTGTTAAAAACAAAGAATATATTTATCAAGACTTTAAATTTATAGAATATTTATGGTATAACTTATAATAAATATTTAAAATAAAAATAATAAGATTAAAATAAGGAAAAATTGAAAAAATAATATTTATTATTGTCTTAGTATTTTAAAACAACACTTATTTATAAATAAATTTAAGACCTTAAAAACAACAAATAAAAAGAAATGGAGTGAGTATATCTTTAATGTAGTTTTTTGTTTTTAATATGTGAATCTTTAATATAGTAATTGTTCAAAAATATTCCTACTGCACTCGGATATTGAAAAAAAAATATGATAATCCAATATATAATAAATTTTATTAATTTCACTTTATTTAATTATATGTTTTTTAAAATATTTTTAATTATTTTATTTAATGAATAGAAGGTATTTTCATAACAAGTTTTAAAAGAAAATTTAGGAATAGAAATTCATTTTTAATGATGAAAAGAAAATTAAATAAAGTTAACATTTTTAATTAGTCTGAGTTATTTTTTTTCTTACTCCCTTTGTTGATTTTTATTTGTCACTTTCATTAACAACTTAATTCAGAAAAACAATTAATGTTCTTGTTCATTTAATTAATACATACAATAACTCATATAACACATTTTTTCTTTATCTCCCTATGTTATATCACTTCCCACGTTTCTCGCTCGGTTTTCTCTCTCATTATTGTAAGGGGATTCTTATACTTTCATGATGTACAAATACAATTTTTTAAATTATTTTTTATTTTCTTACTATATGGTATAGTAAGGAAAAAATTATTTTTTTATCTTTCCTTGTTTTTTTCCCGGTATTGATTTACTCCATCCGGACTCTAATATAAGAAAAAAATCACATGTCGTAGGTCAAAAGATAAGCAAATATTAATTAATTACATCCTATTTAATGAGATCATCTCAAAATAACATTTATTTCATCTAGATTTTATTTTCTAGTAGCTCTATTTAATGAACCATGTACAAATAGAGAAGGAACATTTCCACTTGAAATAAATTTCAATAAAATTGAAGTATTCTATGAAGGAAGATTTAGAGAATGCAATTTATTTTTTAGATGGCAATAAGAAAATTAAATGATATTAACTAACTTTCTTTGTTAGTGTGATTCTTTCGTTCATATATTCAAGTCTGAATGGAGTATTATATAAAGATGAGTAAGTAAATATAACGATTTTTTTAACATGTGAAAAGGATAATAAATGAAAAAAATTTATTGAAAAATGTAACATATAATATTACCAATACATTGAATATTGTGATAGTTGTAATTTCCATTGAAAATTATAATAAAAGTTACAATAAAAATAAGATTTACTTAAGAATGAATTTAACCTTTTAGATTAGTTACAATAAATCCAAATTAGGATACGAAATAAACAAGTTAATACCCTCCACTTAGGGTAGAAGATCGATTTGGACAGCTTAGGGAAGATTTAGTCTCCTCTAAGATAGACCTAATGTTAGGATCCTATCATATTAAGGGTAGGGTGGAAGACATCCCCAAGGCTGCCTTAGAACTAGTTATGAGCCCTACGAGTATTGGGTAATGCCATTTTGGTTGCCCAACGCTCCAGTTGTATTCATGAATTACATGGATGAAATCTTTAAGCCCTACCTGGATGAATGGATTACCATGGTTGACTTTTAATCATGCTCTGATCACACGTTCACGATTCCTCTATCGAACTTAGCACTACAAAGAAAAAACGCAGATTAGCGACGACCCAGCTACAAGCGAAAAGCCATCGCTACAGACTGCGTAGCGACGACTTAGCGATGGCCACGTGGACGTCGCTATAGAGCTTGCCGTAAATAATGCAGTAGCGACGAGCAAAGTACGTCGTCGCTACGTAGAGACGGTCAAGCCGTCACTAGAGTCATCTCTAAAATCATGGTCGTCGCTACGTATTACTGTTTTTATTTTTTTTATCTAGCGTCGCCTTAGTGACGGCCAAGGCCGTCTCTAAAGATCATTTTTTTAGAATTAAATTTATTATTATTTATTTTATTTTAATATTTAGGGTTAAGGGTTTATTATTTAATAATTTTAAAATTATAAAAAACAATACTAAATACTATATCAACACATTGACAGAAGAAAACATATATATATATATATACACACACATAATTTGTTCAAACATAATACAATAAAACTATAAAAATTGATGAAAACAAAAAATCAATGGCGGTGACGACGCTGGTGTTGTGGTGGGGTCGGCTTCTCATCATCATCCAACGGATGGTCATCCATGGCGGCATCGTAGTGGTGGTGCGACCGAGTCTGAGTTGCAGCCTGAGCCTCCAGCAACTGCTGCATCTGTTGTCGGAGTCGTCCTAACTCATCCTCCAACTGTGCAGCCTTCGCTACAGCCTAGCGAGACTTTTGCCTTGCTTCATTTACTTCCTCGAACAACGCCTCCTTAGTTAAATTTCGTGACCCAGACCTGTTACTCCGTTGGTATGTGCCTGAGACTCTTGAGTGAGGTTGGTCACACCTGGACGAATGTGGTTGCCAAGTCCCCGGTGCCATAACAGCGGCCTCAGGTCTTGCCAACCCGAAACATCCCTCCAGATCTCCAGCTTGGTGGAGGCATCAGTCATAGAGGTGTCCCCCATCTATGACTCCACCTCCCTCAGGCGGTCCTTGTAATTGTCTGTTGAGGTAAAAGTAAAATTAGTTAGTTATATATTCAATTGCACAAATATGAAATTATATAAAAAAAACACTTACATAGGTGGACCACACTCTGTCATATACCCAACCACCATCCTTTTTTATGTGGGTGGCAACAAGAACTCGTCGGGCTCGACCTCCCACCCAAGTTGTCGAGCCTACACAGAAAATTTACACAAATTAATTATTTTAACAACAAATAAACACATAATACAGAAGAGTATTTGTTTATACATACCATATCCAACACCACCTCATAGTGGGGCCCAGTGGCCCGCGGTGTGGACTCTCCCCCGCGTTGAGAAGCCCGGTTGCTCTCGTTACGAGCGGACTTCCACTTGAATTCCTCAGAGTCCCAGTAGGCCAAAAAACCCTCTCAGGCCTCCTCACCACACCACGTGGGCCTCTTCCCAGCCTTCTGGGCCTTGTTCATCATATCTCGAAGGCGACGAGCAACCCTCTGCTCGTACACCTTCTTGATTTGTGCGTCATGAGAAGGGTCCCAAGTAACTCAGCTCTGCAAAATAAAAATAGGGTAAGTTATGACTAATTGACATAACTTAAGAAAAAAATTTAAATACATCCTTGTCACTACATTTGTTGTTCCTATCCTTCTCCTTTTGCTCGTCCTTCTACCACTCCATCTCCTCCTTCTCCCAGTCCTCCTCCTCTTGCTCCTCATTTTCCTTCTCTAATTTCATATGTGATTTAATTTGATCTCATTTTAAAAAATGTGTCTATATGGGAAGCTCTTGTTTAGGAGCAAAATTTATTATTTTTAGAAAAAACACGGTGTAAAGAAGAAGAAACATGAGGAGGAGGAGGAGAAAGCAGAAGAAGAAGAAGAAGCGGAGCAGGAGGAGAAACAGAAGAAGGAGAAAGAGGAGGAGAAGAACCGTTAGAGTTAACTGGAGGTTTAACGGTAATGACTAATTAAAAAGATTGAATTTGTGAGGATGTAAAAGAAAAAAAACATTTACAAGGACTAAAATCAAAACTCGGTCCATTTACATGGACTAAAGACATATTTTACCCAATTTAAAATAATTAATGTAGGATAGTTGTGAGGTCTATTTGGGAGTTCTTGTAGAGTTGTTCGGTTGAAGTGCATAGTTGTTTACATTGTTAGGGTTTGTTTAAAAAGAATAGAGATGAAATAATTTTTTAAAAATTTTACTTATTATTTAAGGGCATTTTTTACTTTATATATTATAATCCAATTTCTCTCCTATCAAACAAAATATCATTACTCTCCACTTTATTTCATCTCGATTTGCTTCCTACCAAACAACCCAACTTCTTATCTATTTTTCATCTATTTCTTCTTTTCTATTTCTCTCAAACAACCAAACAAAGGCTAAAGGGAAAATTTTAGGATAGACCCCTATTTTTTTGGGTTTACGAGAGACCTATACTAAATGTAGTATAAATTTAATATTAAAATATTTAATAATATATTTTATTAATTAAATTTATTTTTTATAATAAAAAGTGTAAGGATTTACGGTAAATTCAACTTAAAAGATCTATAATAAATGTGAAAAGTGGAGATTGTGGAGAGAAAGAGATTCCTTTCTGATTGGTATATCCATGATGATGAGCTTGACTGTGCAGCCAAGTCCGATGTTAAAGACAAGGCTATGATATCGATTTGGCAATATACGACATCTGTTGAGTTTGACGTTTTACATTGCAATTGCAATTTACTCGTGTCGATATTCAAACGATTTTCATGCTAATTTCAAAGCTTTCCTTTTAAAACAAAAATAAAAATATTAAAAATCATAATATAATCATAATTTTAAAGCCTGCATTTTTTATTATTTCTAAAACCCCTTGTTAAGCATTTTTCTAAAATAATACGTTAACTCTAACATAACTTGAATGTCATTGATATTTGATAGTATGGAAAGAGTGTTTTGAACTAAAAGATGAAACAATATGGTAATATGATTAAGAATTACATTTATATCAATGAATAATTAATTTGCAAGAATAAATAAATATATATCAGAATTGAGAATTACATTTATAAGCTACAAGACACTATTATTTTTCCCACTTTTATATTTAATAATTTAGTACAGATCCTATTTTACCCCCTTTTTTCTTAGTTTTAATTTTGTATTATTTTTTAAAAATAAATTTTAATAGAATTAAAATAAATAGTGTAACAATAAAAATAAATATTAGGATATTAAAAAATAATACCAAAATAACAAAAAGTTATTTTTCTGTATTATGATTATTGTTTTAATTATTATATTATTTTTTTAAAATTTTAATAAAATATTTGGTGTTTAAAAAATTAAATAATATTAACACTAATAGAAAAATCTACAATGTGATTACATAGAAATATTTTTGTCTACAAAATAACAATAATATATATAGTATATATATATAACATTTTACATTTATTTACTACATAATAACTAATTTTATAAACATTTCTAATTTAGTAAGATAGCTTATAAGTTTTTCAGTTTTCAACTAGTAAATTATCAGTTACTAGCTAATTTATCAACTAATTTGTCAAATAAGACTATATTAATTTAAATTAATATTTTTCTTCAATAAGTTATTCATTTAAAAAGAAACTTTTATTCATTTTAATTTTCTTCAATTGATGCTCAAATTTCTTTAATTAATTAAACATAATGAGAATTTATAAATCATCACAACCTAGATAATTTTTATCAAATTAAATTAATTTTTTATACTTTGAAATTTGTAATTTTGAATGCTTATTTGTTTTATTTTATTTTTCATTATCAATAAAATATTCTTCTATTAATTAAATTAATTTATTTTTAAAAATTATATTATATTCTATATTTTTCTTTGCTTGAAAGCATATGTGCATATGACAAGATGCTAATTAATTAGTTTTATCATAATAAAGGGTGTAATGATACCGTATTCAGATTCCGTTTGAAAATTAGTCCGTATAAAGTTTTAATTTTAATGCACATTGAAAGACCGAAAATTATGCATCAATAACATGAAGCACTGTAGAGATTGACTTTAACATCATTGTCGACAACATAGAATTGCCACTTAACTTTGTTGACAAATTGTCCCTAAGATATGTTGTTTGGATTTGGTATATTGTATAAAATGCAATAATATTTCGTTCATCAAGCAAATTGGCATTACCTTCACTGATGAGAAAAGGGTGCAATGTGCATCTATTTGTATGGGTGGGTGGTTGCAATTGATCAGAAAGTAAAAGCCAAGATTTGGCACGGCCCCTTCTCTCTGAATTATCTGTGTTTTTTTTTCCTCCTTTAATTTGATTATTTATTTACCGCGCGTGACCCACTTTTTTCATACTACATTTAATTTTAACTACCACGTGTATTGATTCTGAACATATGGGGTCTGAGTAGATTATCAATGAGATTGGGGTGTACTATCTATTAATCATAATTAAGAAGGAAAAGTATTGAGATGCTAACACAAGAATTTAATTAGGTGAAAAACGATATATTGGCTACACAGTATTGATTGGAACTGTTATTACGTCATTAATTAATTTTCTTGGAAATTCAAATTATCCCAGAATTTAGTGGAAAGAAAACATAAACAAGCAATTGAAGAAAATGGGAGCACAGGGCAGATTTTAATTACTTGAGAAGGTTGTTGTGGCTAAGATACGAAAGGGAGACTCAAACATTCAAATAGAAGCAGGTATGAAATTTCAAGGCAATCAGTACATAATTACTTATGAGGATTAGTTGACTACTACGTGGTCATATATATGAGGATTAGCTGACTAGTGACTACTACGTGGTTCAAGTCAGATACATGTTTACTTTTTGGGCTAAATTAAAGAACATAGAGTTGAACTACACTGAGTGCGTGATTGCAATCAGGGCTCCAGATTGGTGACAACCTGGTATAGGATTAAAAAAAACTGACGGTAATTGAATAGGTGCATATATGACGGTAGTGATTTATGTTTTATTATCGGTATTAATTAATATATATATATATATATTTAATATTATATAAAATTTAATTAATAATAAGATAATATAATCTGATAAGAAATTAAAATATATAAATTGTGAATTAATATAATAATTTTATTATATATTTTATATGCTAAAAAAGTTGATAATTTAGTAGATATTTATATGTAATTCTAAACATATGTCTTTATTTGTTTTAAAATATATAAAATTAAATAAAAAATGTTTTTTTTAAATATTTTTTTTATTTTTTAAAAGTGTTGTTTAACCAGTTTTTAATATCAATTTTTTACTCATTTCACCAATTTGACCAAATCTGGGTTGATTCAAACAACAATTGATTTTTTAGAGGTGAATGGGTTGGTCACCAGCCAATTCTGGTCGAACCATTCGATTCAGTCTGATATTTTAAACTATAATTTATGTGTTTAAACTTTGTTAATTTAAAATAGGAAAAATAATATATAACCACCGTAAATTTTGACCTTTTGAAAATAGGTATAATGAACTTTTATTTTATTCTAATTAATCATTAATATAATTATTACAATAGATCTTTTTATTAATATGAAAGTAAATAATTAACGAAAATCTCAACCCTTGAAGATTTTGTGTTTAAGATATTAAAATAATATAAATTTATAAAAGTTAAAAAAATATATATATAAATCAACCTAATTAGAGATAATTTTATTATTTTGATAATATAGGGATCACAAAGTTGAGAGTATGATTTCATACCTGTGGCTAAATATATTTCGGATAATATTTTATTCCTATTCTCATAAAAGAAATTAACCTCCTAATTAACTTCAAATAAGACAATAATTGATTGGCGAGGGAATCTCTAGATGATTGAGGAAAATTGTTCCTTATGTGCAAGTTTTGTAGCAAAAACCCCAGGCTCTACACAATCAATGACTCGCATAGTTGGTTTTGAAAAGTAAAATAAAATAACAGAAGCCTACTGAAGAAATTTTAGTGCCACCAAACAGATGTTACCATTTACTTGTTGGCTAAATGCTGAATATTGCTGATGGAGACATCCATGAAAACCTCATTGTGACAAAAGACCGTACAAGTGACTTGATTCGACATATACAGGGATGGCACCCCGCGCATGGCGGGGGCGGGGATACCTTCCCGCTCCTCGTCCCCGCCTCCCATTTTATCCCTCTCCCCATCCCTGATTCCCATTTTGGGGTAATTTTCCTCCCTCATCCTCATTTCCTCGCATCCCCACGGGGACCCCATAATTATAAAATAAATAAAAAATATAACGTAAAGCAATAAAATTAGTAAAAATAATATAAAATAATTAGAAATTTAATTTTTAAATTTAAATTTAGGATATATAAAATAGAAATTATATAATTATATTATAGTATATTATATATTCATATAAATAAAAAAAATTATATATATATGTGGTGGGGCGGGGAGCATGATCCCCGTCCCCATCCCACGGGGGAAAATTTCCCATCCTCGGGGCCCATATGGGGCAAGTCCTCGCGAGTATCCCCACTTACAGTACAAAATTGTCATCCCTAGACATATAGTAATCAAAACGTGATGTGATATGGTATTTATACGCATTTCGTGTGAAGTGATAGATGTTTGTTTTTTCTTAAAGTAAGGTGTTAGGTTTCGAGTTGTAAATGAAAAAAATCTTTGTTGGACCTCAGTATGATATAAATGTTTCTGACTCAAATTGAATTGTCTCTCGTGGATTGCCTCTCATAAGGATGTACTGGTTAAACAAAAAAAAATGTGATATGATATTTGTATATTCTCAAAAGTGATTTTAAATTTTAATTAATTTTACAGTTAATCATCATCTTGACTCTTTAGAAATTAGGATGTTATTATATTAGTTCCATAAGAGCTTATTATGTGATCAAATTAGTCTTTAAATATTAAAATATCATTATATTAGTTATTTATTTTTAAAATCAAATTCCTCTACAAAATAATATAGAATTGTCACCGAATTTTTCCTTGTGTTATGGCTTTAATCCTTTACACGAACAAACTGGTGAGGATTATATATTTTTAAAAAAAAATAATTTGGTGACAAAATATTTAAAGAGTGATAGTACACTAATGTTTAGATAATCAAATTGATAATTTACTCCTTAGATTAAGTCAAGTCAGAAATATTTTATATAGATAGGACTTTCTCAGTGCTTATAATTTCTTTTACATATTAGATCTTATTTTAAAAATTGAATTCTTATCATTAGATTGACAAATATGAATATTTATATATTTTATTATTATAAATTGTCCTAAAATTCAAATATATTGATTAAATTATTTAGAAATAATAGATATTTATATGTTAGTATTTTAACTCAAACCCGATATTTTTTAAAGGAAATTAAGAATGTACCACTTAAATCAACTATTAGTTGGTATATTTATATATTAGTGTATAAAAGAGAATTATGTCTATATTTTATTTTGGGAAAAAATATGTTTTCGGTCCCTGAACTTTTGGTCAACTTGGGTCTTAGTCCTCGAATTTAAATCTTTAGTTTTATATCCCTGAACTTTCCAGACCCTGTAACAGATGTCACTGCCGTTAAAATATTCCGTTAAGATGCTTACGTGGCAGATGTTCTTCAACATCACCCTACACTTAAGGGGGCCCCACTCAATTACATGTAAGCTAACTCAAATTATTTTATTTTTTAAATTAAGATAAAAATGAATCTAAAATTGAATTATTAGGGGTAAAATTCGTATCCCTCTTATTTTTTAGGGTTTCATAGTGTTCTTCCTCTTCATCCCCAAATCTTTCTTCTCTGTTCTCTCAAATTCTTCTCCTAAGTTGCTGGAAGTTTGGTCCATATTTGCGATTGGGTATGGTGATTAAGGGAGGGACTTCATTTACAGAGAAGCACAGTAGATGTAACTCGGTTTCTTCATCTTCGAATTCGCGTGCGAGGCGATGCAGGTGTGGGGAGAAGCTCCTTTTGCTGACCTCCAAGAGAGCAAAAGAACCCAAGACAACTTTTCTGGAGATGTGCAATGTGGGATGTAATTATGATTACATTTTAAGCATTTGTGGTGATATGGGTGTGTTTTTCTTACTCTGCTTTGGTTTATTTGTAGACCCACATGAGTTGCAACTATTTCCAGGGGGCTGATCATGAGGAGTTGTCAGAGGGAAAATTTACCCGAATATACAATGCAATGGAAGAAATGAAAATGAAGAATGCAAAGTTGAGTGCTAAGCTTGTTGCAGAAAGGACATATGGGAGGATGAAGAATTGTCTTGTTATATCGTCTTAGGTTGTTACTTTTGAAGTGTGCATTCGTTATTCGCTGAATTGTAATTGTAGGGTTTAGTGAGTGACTTGAAATGGAGGTAGAAGAAAGCAGTGGGATATGAAATTGTATGTAGATATTGAGTTGAGGATATTGGTTAATGGTATGGTTTCAGAAATGTAATTTGCCTGGTTTTATGAATGGAAATGCTAATTTTGTTTGAACCTTGTTTACTGAATTTATGCTATTATTTATGTTACTTTTGTTGTGTTATAAAGGTGGAATACATATAGCAATAAATGAAGTAAATGGGACACATTTTGAGAGTATAAATGTGACCATGTGGTCCAATTTGCATTAATAATAAACTGAGACATTGGTATTGTTGTTCAAGATTCCAAGAGTACAGGACATGTGACATTGTTGCTCAAAACATGTACACACCTATGAAACTTGTAAACTAAACATTGTTCTCAAAAGCAAATGAGGTCATAATCTTCTTAACAAGACAAGACATCACCTAAACCCCAAAATAAATAATCTCATTACACAATCTCCCAAAATATTTGCACATGGTTGGTGTATTGCTGCCTATAGATAAAAAAAGTGGGACCATGTGCAAAAAAGTCATTGTCTTCAGATTCCTTTTCCATCTTTGTCCATAGTTGGTGCACTACCTGAACCACTCCCTCCAACATTATACATTGCATCTCCTCCCTCAATATTTTGGTCTTGTTCTGCTCCACTTTGCATTGATGCATATGGATGCACAGTTGGTGGGTGCAGGTTTAAGTTTGCTGCAACTTGGGGTGATATTTGTGGATCTGGAGCTGTCGATGATGATGCTCCTGGGCTGAATTAGTTACTCTCAGATTGCTTATGTGTTGTTCCTAAAAAAAGGAAACCTTATCAGATTCCATTATTGAAAAAATCATATTCATAATCACCAACTCACTTACCCAAACTCTGCTCATTTATGCAACCAATTGAGAAACAGTCATGTTTCTTGCAAATTCAGGAATAATGGTCCTATGTTGTTAGATTTCATCCTTCCCTGCATTTTTTTACCTAATTAATCACAATTATATAACCAATTTACATAGTACAAGTTTAAGTGTATAAGGGTTGGAAAATACTCTTTTGGTTGTAGGTTGACTCTTACTACTCCCTGCAATTTCAGAATCTGCAACCCCTTTCTTATGAGTGTTAACCAATTTTCTATGCATAATTATAATTGTACATGTTAGAAAAAATCATAATGGTCATATGTTGTTACAAAGAGTGATGATTACCTTGATGTTATTCATTTTTTTACTTGATGTCTCATGAGTTTTGCTTGTGGTATCCTTAGATTTTTGGGACTTCTGTGAAGCTCTTGTAACTCTTGCTTGGTAATTCTGTGACTATTGTGAACCCATTGGTTGCTTCCCTTTCCCTTTGGCCTGTAAAGAATTGTCATTAGTCCTTTTTATCCTATAAATTCTGCAAGGACTTCATACTCAATTAGATCATTATACTTACATTGTTCTTGTTTTGTTGGTTTGTTTGGACTGTTGGCCAGGTGGGACTTGTTTTGACTTACCCTTATCCTGTTATAGTTATATGCTTATATTAGAAACTGTTGTAATATTTGTTGCATAACATATGTTGTTACCCGTTGTGACCTTTGATGGGACCGTTGAACGGGTGGTTGATTTTGCGTGCTTGTATCTTGAAAATTAGCACGTGTTAATTATTTTCAACCTATATTGAATGACAAACCTGTACATATGTTAATTATTTCCAATTATGTTACCTGTTGTGAACCATTTGCAACTGATTGTGTGTTGTGTTGTGACTTCTGAGTTCCTGCTTCCTGACTTTTATTACCATATGTTGTGGTTGTGTACAACTTCTGCTATTATGCCCCAATTGTCAGCATCTACTCCACCCGGTTATTATGTAGTGTCTACTCAGTTTAGTTGGATTACAACCTTCATCCGGTTCCCTCCTTCTTAGTTTCTTGGCCTCCCAGGGTCAGACTTGTATGCATGTGGCGGAATCACTTCACCTCCAGTTTTGGGTCATAATTGTTCTCCATTAATTGATGCAATCACTTGACCATAAGTCATCTCATAAGTTGTCCTCTTGTAAAACCTATGGACATAATTTTCTGGATCTTCTCCCTTGTAGGTGATGGCTGCAACTACATGCCTACAAGGGATCCCCACTAGTTCCCAGAAATTGCATGTACATGAATATGTCATTAAATTTACAACTAATCAATCTCTCCCCATTGTGTGCATTACTTCAAACCTTAGGTTACTTGCCCATGAAGCCAACCAATTCCCACTATACTCAATTTCCCTATCAAGTCTTTTCATATGCTTTGGCATGACATCCCTCTCATATTTATCTAGTTTTTCTTTCAATGCAGCAAACCTCCCCATGACACAGGTTATAATCCACTCAAACATTGATATTATTGGTTTATCCCTAGCCAACAAGATTGTGCTATTAAATGATTCAGACAAATTATTCATCAGTACATCACATTTATGATAAAAATTGAATGCATGCTTACACCATGATTTTGGTTGGAATTGCTTTCAGCCAATCATATGCACTGTGGTCAAGTTGCCTAATTTGATTCATCTTCTCCTCCCAACCTTGCATGTAGGTAGACTTTGCAGCACCCATCATCAAATCTCTCAGCAAGGTTCCTCCTCTAAACTTTTTCTTGAAGTTGGTATATAGGTGTCTGAGACAAAACCTATGCCCAACCCCTTTAAACTTTTTTCTTCAAGTTACTTGAAGGGGTTGAGAGATTTTTTTCATATGAGTGGTAGAGGTAAATCATGGTCATATAACCATACATGGATTATCATAATTGAAAGATTTGTAATGGTCACATGATCATTTAAAAAGTAATGTCATTTTATATTTTAATATTAACCGTTCATGGTACGGATACACTCCTTTTACTCTCATAAAAAAACTTTTCACTTGATATGTCTTTTATATATATATATATATATATATATATATATATATTCTTTTTAATGTTTTTTTAACAAACTAGTAAAATAAAAATTTTATTTTAGTGTTAATCTTAACCATGAAAAAAACTAACAAAATCAATAATATTAGTTACAAGTGTAATATGTGATTAACTAGAGTTAAATAATAACATTTAAGAGAAATAAAATATACATCAAAATAATAATAAAATACGAGACACTTGATATAAAAAGTACCATGTAATGTATTAAAAATAAGAATAATTTAGGAGAGGACTCAAATGATAATGGTTCATTGTGGTTAGAATAATGATAGGTGTACATCAAATCAAATCAAATTTTGTACATTAGTTGTACACCAGTTTCTGTTTCACTTCTTTCTTTCTTTTTTTAATTTTTTTAATTTTTATTACTCTTTTTTATATTCTTTTATTTCTTTTTTATTTTTATTACTACATTTATTTTTATTTATCCATCTTATTACATAAAATATAGATTAAGAAATACAATAAATTTGTTGGCTTACATTAAATTTATTGTGTTTTTTAATATACTCTCTCCGATCCTTTTTGTAAGGCACTTCTTACAAGTTTTTGTGGTTCTTTTTATAAGACATTTTACAATTTTAAGGCATCATTTATTATTATATATTTTCCTCATTTACCCTTATTAACTTTAATGTCTTTCCAATTATCAAATGGCAGTAGAGTTAATTAATAATATTAAATAAGGGTAAAACTCCAATAAAATTAACTAATTTTACCCACTTTTGTTGGTATAGTAATTCGGTTAAGTGTGTCTTATAAAAAGAACCAGGGGGAGTACCATTTATCTCTATATTTTATTAATTTACATTTTCACTTATTATCTCTTGTATTAAGAGCAAAAATATAAAAACGTAATTAATACTCTCTTGAACTTTTAAATGTAACAAATAAGTGAAATTAGCAACACTCTTAGAAATCTTCTCACATTCTTTCTATTCGTAATTTTTAATTAGAGTTATGAAATTTATAATTATGTTATTTTCATCTACTTAGAATTTTCATTGGACATAATAATTATTACATAAGTGAGGCGCTATGATTTTATGGTTAATTTTATGTATATTGGTGGTTAATTATGCTATCAAATTGATTAATTACAAGTAACACGAAAAATGGTTAAGTGTCAGTTAGTATATCGTTAAATGAGTTGCTAATTGGTTAATATCGAAATTATTTCAATAATTGTTCAAATTGAAAAACATTTAACATTTGTTACAATTGAACATAAGGATATTACATAAGTGATGGAGAATAATTTATGGTTAATTCTGTGTAATTGATGGTTATTTATTCGATCTAACTGGTTAATAACAAGTATCACAATAGGTGGTTACGTGTGAGTTAGTATATGGTTAAATAGGCTGCTCAATTGGTTAATATCAAAGTTACTTAAATAATTGTTCAAAATGACAAACATTTAACTTTTATTTCAATCGATCATAAGGATTATTACATAAGTGAGAGACTCTGAATTTAATGTTAATTCTATGTACTTTGGTGATTATGTATGCTATCAATTTGGTTAATTACAAGTAACACCTAATGTGATTAAGTGTGAGTTAGTATGTGGTTAAATGTGTTGCTCAATTGGTTAATATCAAAGTTACTTTAAATAATTGTTCAAAATAACATACATTTAACTTGTATTTCAATTGATCATAAGGATTATTACCTAATGAGAGAGTGTGAATTCATGGTTAATTTTGTGTACGTTGGTAGTTATGTATGCTATTAATCTGGTTAATTACAAGAAACACCAAATGTGGTTAAGTGTGAGTTATAGTGTGTGGTTAAATGAGTTGCTCAATTGGTTAATATCAGAGTTACTTTAAATAATTGTTCAACTTGATAAACATTTAACTTTTATTACAATTGAACATAAGAATTATTATTATGGTAGGTTTTATGGGATGATAGAGTAAATGAGACAATATATAGACAATTGTCGCAACTGGACAATGAGATCTTATATCATGTATGATTAATAGTTATGTTTTTGTACATTTATGGTTATTTCTTTTACTACATTGGTTAATTGTATATAACACATAAGTTGGTTAATTGTGGGTCTTTACATGGTTAATTGTGTTGCTTAATTTGGTTAGCATGAATTTACTTTAAATAATTGTTAAACTAGTAAACTAAAATTAGATATGTTAGAACAAAAGTAGAGTAGGAAATAGAATCATAATCGTGCCATCATATTGAATTTGAAAATATCTCGTGTTCTGGACCGACATCCGGCATCCGGCTAGGAACTGCGCATTCCGACACCATAGGCGCCTCTATCATATGCATATCCGCGCTGACATAAATATCCGGCATGGGGGCATGGCGAAACTCGCATGGGCGCCCTACCGGCATCTACTAATAGCAACAGAGCATGCCACCAGGGAAGGAAGCCTTACGCAGTCTATCACATATGGACGTTAGACAAGGATAACAGATTTTCCCGCCACTTGCCTCCATATAAAAACTACACAATTCATAATTGTCAGGTATCATTCTAATCATACTCTCATATCTGCTACACAGACTGACTTGAGCGTCGGAGTGTCTGCAGGTACACACCCCCTCCTCTGTTTCACAAGCGGAAACCACCGTGCACGACCAATCTTGCGACTGAATCCTTCATCGGAGAACTACCCCCAGTTCATTGGCGTCGTCTGTGGGAAACAACATTCGTTTCCAGCTACCTTCCCACGCAAGAATGGTTGACACAAGAGCAAACTCGAACACAGGCGTCGGCCGCGGACGCAGTCAAGACGTTACCGCTGGAGACCCTGTCATCCACAGCCGCGGCCTCCACCGTCGTCGTCGCGCCCCAGCGCACTCGGGTCCCTGACCCAAACAATCCTGGCGCCGCAGCTGCTGTTGCAGCATCCCTCACAGCAGCAAACCGCAAGGCACCACCACAGAACAATCGTCCACCTCCTACTCCGCCTCCCACTGGTTCCACACCACCAGGACAGTCGTCTTGTCAGAATTGCTTTCTTTCATCAGCAAACAGGATAACATGCTGCAAGAATACGCCAGACGCCTCTCAAGGCCCGAAGAGGAACATCTCCGCCTCTCTGCTCAGATCATCACCAAAGAAAACACCGCACGTGAAGGCCAACAGCGTCAACAACCACATGTTCAACAACCTCCTCCTTCCCATCACACAGCAAGAACCAAGAACATCTCCAAGAAGGGATCAGCAGCCCCATGGCCAGCAGAGGCCATGCAGAGAACGTCGTCCGTCGCCGGAGGCCTCCGTCCAACACTCCGTGTCTCCGGCTCGCTCCCAACACAAACGGCCTCCGACGATTGTTCGCTATGAACGGCAAGGAGAATCTCAGCAAGACTTCCATACGGACGACGAGGTGATCCAGGCCGTCGTCCCCTTTTCTGAAAGGATCATGCTATTCCCGGTCGATCGTAGATTCGAAAAACTCCCAGTATCAGAGCAGTATGACGGAACCGGGGATCCCTTAGAAACACCTTGACGTGTATGAGTCCGCCATGTCCATTAGGGGGCAACCGGCCCATCATGTGTCGTGTGTTCCCACTGTCGCTCAAGAAGACAGCTCTGCGCTGGTTCCAGTCACTCCCTCCGCGATCCGTCAACACGTGGGCAGATCTGCGAAGCAAATTTGTTACCAGCTTCACCACCAGTAAAGTACAGCCCAAGACGGAAGCTAGCCTGAAGCAGATACGCCGGAATCCCAGCCGAGTCACTTCGAGACTACATCAGCCGGTTTCACTAGGGAAGCGTTACTTGTGCAAGGGATACCAACCCGGAGTGCAGCTCATGCTGGCCAAAGATGGGTTAACTCCACATTCCCCTTTTGGATAGACCTGTCCAAAGAAAGCCACCCACAATGGAGGAATTCTGACAAGGGCTGAAGAATACATCAGTTTAGAGGATGAGGAGCTGGCATTGAAGTTGAAGGGCGCATCAGAGCAGGCCGCCAAGCCAGAAAAGCCGACAGGAGACAAGGGGAATCGCCAGAACAAATTACAAGGGCGCTATAGCCTCTACAACCGCCGTTGACTACCTCACCGGGCATGATTTTAAATGAGGTAATGCACGTAGAAATTTCGAAGCCGGGATACCCCGCCCTAAGCCATTAAAGTCCAGGCCAGAAACAGACAAAGCAAATACTGCCGACTCCGCTTTCACAGGTGTCAGGGACATGACACGGATAGGTGCGTCCAGCTTAAAGACGCCATCAAAGATCTCATTCGGTTGAGAAAACTTAACAGATTTGTCAAAAGGGGGGATGGAGCAGAAAGAGGTTACGGGAGGGATTCTAAACCCCGTAGGGAGAGAAGCCCCCGCAGGGAGAGAAGCCGCTCGCGAAGCAGGAGCCCGCGTCGGCATCGGTCTAAGAAGCGACAGAGAGACATCTCATAGATCCCGATCCCGATCAACGCCGGCCACAACAAGGATCCCCTAGGGCGTCCCCAGCATCGAGGCACCCCGGCAAGAGAGCAACAAACCCTGACGCCAATCGTCCCATCATCTATGTTATAGGCAGGAGGATTGCAGGAGGCGGAGAAAGCAATAACCTCGAAAAGGCGGCACTTAAAGGAGATTTTTAGTACCACTTCAGAGCCGTCATCCAGCCGGCCTCGTCGACGGTACCCTGCGATGACGTTCACAGATGACGACTTTGGCCCAGTGATCCCAGGGCACGACGATCCCCTCCTAATCACGGCCTTCCTTGCCAACCATGAAGTCAGAAGAATATTTGTTGACCAAGGTAGTTCAGCGGATATCTTGTTTGAGAAAACATTCAGGAGCCTACACATTCCGGAGACAGATTTATTTCCCTACACTGGGGGAGATCTTATTGGCTTCACCCGGCGACAAAACCCGGCCTCTGGGATACGTAGAACTTTTGGTGACTCTAGGACTGCCTCCGGACTTGAAGACCGTGAAGACTCGCTTTCTGGTCGTGGATTGTCCGTCAACTTACAACGCCATCTTAGGCAGACCGGCCTTAAACGCCATTGGGGCCATCATATCAACCAATCACCTCATCATGAAGTTTTGGGGCGATGCAGGGGAAATTATATCCTCAAAGGGAACCAAGTAACGGCACGGTCCTGCTACAAGGAGTCCTTGCACATAGTCAAGGAGGAAAAGCCAACAACAAAGGAAACCCGGCACCCCGGAAAGGAGATACGGCTCGCTGACCTTGACGTTCGCGATGAGTTTGTTGCCGAACGCCCGTTGCCCGCAGGAGATTCTCAACCTCTCCAGGTTGGTAGGCATCCAGATCAAACGATACAAGTAGGAACGGGAATAGACCCAGAAGTTCGTGCAGCTCTGTGCAAACCTGCTTCAGCAGAATGGGGACCCGTTCGCTTGGACCTCTGCCGACATGCCCGACATTGACCATCATTCATCTGCCACCGTTTATCTGTGGATCCCAAGTTGAATCCAGTTTCCCAAAGAAGGAGGAAGATGGGGTCCGAACGCTTGGAGGCCGTTTCACAACAGGTCTCCGAGTTATTAGAAGCCGGATTCATTCGCGAAGTGAAATATACCACTTGGCTATCCAATGTCGTGTTGGTAAAGAAAGCTTCAGGAAAGTGGAGAATGTGCGTGGATTACACAGACCTCAATAAGGCCTGCCCCAAAGACTGCTACCCGCTTCCCAACATCGATCACCTAGTAGACCAATTAGCGGCTACCCGCCTACTATCCTTCCTGGATGCTTACTCGGCTATAACCAGATCCCCATGTACCCATCAGACCAAGAGAAGACTGCCTTCATGACAGATCAAGTGAATTATTGCTACAGAATGATGCCGTTTGGCTTGAAAAATGCAGGAGCAAATTATCAACGGATGATGAATAAGGTGTTCGAGGGACTTATTGGAGAACCATAGAAGTCTACATCGACGATATGATAGTGAAAAGCACGCAGGAGGATCACCATATAGAGGACCTGGCGACAGTACTCAGTCACCTGCGCAAGCATAACATGCACCTAAACCCCAGAAAGTGTACCTTTGGGGTCAAAGCCGGAAATTCCTGGGATTCATGCTCACTGAAAGAGGGGTCGAGGCGAACCCTGAAAAATGTCAAGCAGTATTGGATATGAAGAGCCCGACATGCATCAAAGAAGTCCAACAGCTCACAGGCCGCCTTGCCGCCTTGACTCGCTTTATAGCCAAATCTGCAGCAAGAGCATTGCCCTTCTTCCGCCTCTTGAAAAAGGATAACAGTTTGAATGGACACAAGAATGCGAAGAAGCGTTCCGGCATGTTAAAGAAGCCTTGTCAACTCCCCCGATCCTAACCAAGCCGGTAGCCGAGGAGCCCCTTTTTATATACCTCTCCATAACCGAGGAGGCAGTCAGCGCCGCCTTGATCCGGGAACAGGATAACATACAGCTGCCGGTCTTTTTCGTCAGCAAGGCGCTTCAAGGGCCGGAATTGAGGTATCCAAAAGTTGAGAAGGTTGCGTTCGCGCTTTTGACGGCGCACGGCGGCTAAGGCAATACTTCCAAAGCCACCAAATCATAGTGCGCACTGATCAGCCCATTCGGCAAATATTGCACAGGCCATACTTGGCAGGAAGGATGGTGGCATGGGCCGTGGAATCATCAGAATTTGGGATCACGTATGAACCTCGGCAGGCCCTCAAGGCGCAAGCCCTCGCAGATTTCATCGCAGAGCTTACCCTGCATCCTCCTTAGAACCAACACACTAGGAAATCTTTGTAGACGGATCGGCTAACCCAAAAGGGTCTGGTTCCGGCATTCTGCTTGAGAACAACCAGGGGATTGTCCTCGAACATTCCCTAAGTTTTTCCTTCCCAACATCCAACAACCAAGCAGAGTACGAAGCGTGTATTGTTGGGCTACGCATGGCAGCTGAAGTTGGTGCCCAGGACATCAGGATCAACAGCGACTCACACCCGGTAGTATCCCAGATCAAAGGGGATTACCAAGTCATAGAACCACTGCTAATGAGGTACTTATCTAGAGTCAGAGAGCTAATGTCGCTGTTTCGACAAGTGGACATCCGCCATGTGCCACGGGAAAGGAACGCACGGGCCGATATTCTGTCCAAACTAGCCAGTACCCGCTCCTCCGGCAACCACCGCTCCGTCATACAAGAAACGATTAGTTCGCCAACTGTCGTATTAGCAATCGATGAGGAGACTCACTGGTTCTCCGGCATACAGAGATACCTGGAGTCCGGAATCCTCCCTCCGGAAGCCAAAGAGGCCAGAAGAATCCAGCGACATGCCGCAAGGTACTGCCTTCATCAGGGTAAGGTATACAGAAGGGGAATCTCGCAGCCACTGTTAAAGTGCATACCTCCATACGACATCCCCTACATCTTAGCCAAAGTGCACGAAGGATGTTGTGGCCATCACCTCGGAGCAAGGGCGTTAGCGAAGAAGATCCTTCGAGCTGGCTACTACTGGCCAACGACGGAAGCGGATGCCACAGTGTATGTCCGGAAGTGTGAGTCATGCCAACGGCATGCCGACATCCACCGGGCTCCGCCCCTAAGAACTCTCCTCCATCAGCGCCCCATGGCCTTTCTCCTGGTGGGGAATCGACATCCTGGGACCTTTCCCCTAGCCCCTGGGTAGGTGAAGTACTTGGCAGTAGCAGTGGATTACTTCACTAAGTGGATAGAGGCAGAACCCCTGGCGAAGATCACGACCAAGAACTTGGAAAAGTTTGTGTTTCGCAGGATAATATGTCAATTCGGCATCCCGAACACCATCGTGACGGATAACGGCACTCAGTTCACTGATAAGGGTTTCAGGGACCTGCTTCAAGGCCTCCACATCAAGCAAACACTTTACTTTTGTTGAACACCTGCAACCAACGGGCAAGCAGAAAGCCGCCAACAAGGTTATCCTTCGAGGACTGAAAAGAAGGTTGGAAGATGCGAAGGGGCTCTGGGCTGAACAATTATGGCATGTTTTATGGGCCTACCGCACTACTCCTCATTCCACAACAGGGGAATCCCCCTTCAGGCTCACATATGGCACGGAACCCGTTATCCCGGTAGAAATTGGGGACCCATCCCTCAGAACCCTCAACTTTGAGGCCACGAATAACGAATCCCGTCTAAGGGAAGACCTTGACTTGATTGAGGAAGTTCGGGATAGAGCGGCCATCCGCGAAGCTGCCATCAAGGCACAATCAGCGGTTCAATATAACTTCAAGGTAGTTCCCAGAACCTTCGAAGTAGGGGACCTAGTGCTCCGACGCGCAGACGTTGGAAACAAGAATGTCGCCCAAGGGAAGCTGGCATGCAACTGGGAAGGCCCGTACCGGGTAACGACGAGAACTGACACGGGGGCATACTCCCTTGAGACTCTAGCAGGGATACCCATCCCAGGGACATGGAACGTTGTTAAGCTAAGGAAATACTTCAGTTGAATTTGTAATGTTCCCATTAGATGGGATGAGCTGTAAATCTACAAGGCTTAGCGTCGTGGCGACAATGCCAGTTGAAAAGTGTAACTTCTACAAGGCTTAACGCCGTGGCCACGAGCCAAATAAAGACACATTTTATGCCAATTGATTTTCAACACAAGACGGCTTCGCGATGTACGCTTTCTCAGAGACTCACGGGATATTATCCCGGAATACATTAAGATGATATCCTTCTATGGTGGCTTGCCACCCCCATAGCAGGGATACATCCGACGGCGCCCCCTCGCTGAAACTTGATTTCAGCAAAAAGGAAGAAAGGATCCCGACACCGGCAATGTCCGGGATCCCAAGGTGCGCAAACACAAATAAACGAGCATACGAATTGTGAGGAGAACGGGGATAAGAAGTTACCTAATCATAATCAAAAAGCGTCTAGTCGCTTACAAATATGGGCGCCATATCGTCCAAAGATACAAAAAATAATTACAAAAGTAACCGGCATTCCAGCCCTTCATTCTTTTGCAGCGTTGCCCGAAGGCATTCCGGTCTCACCCCCTGATGGCTTGCTATCATCTAGTCCAAGGATCTTCACATCCACCATTTCTGATTCAGTCGGACCCTTCATTTCATCACGAACAGCATCTGCCTCAAGAGTAATAGGCTGCATAGGAGGAGGGGTAATCTCCATGTCACTCGGAGCCTCTTCCACAAAGAATTTCCTGTACCCCGGTACCATTTCCCATCACGAACAACGCAGAGCGTGCTCATGCCTCTGGTAAGCAGCTCAACCCCGGGATTCAGGAACTTGATCTGGTCAATGACGTTATGGAAGAATATCTCCGCCGACTCATCCCAGAGATCCTCCACTCGCTGGATCTCCTTCTCATATCTGGTGGCCTGGAGCTTCCATTCCTCCTTGGCATCCTCAAGGTATTTCGCCATCTTCTGTTTTTCAATAACGGCTTGAGTGGCCTCAGACTTTTTGGCCGCCAGGGCGGATTTTCAGCTTTTCAACCTCCTCCTCCAACTCTTTATTCTTATCAGTAAGCTTGATGTTGTCGCCAGAAAGCCCCTTCACTTTCTTCAGGGCATCCTGCATCTTGACCTCATCCTCCTTCAGCTTCTTTGAAACTGCCTCAAAGTCCTTCTTTATCTGGGGGAGGGCGGCCACTTCATCTATGGTGCTGTGAAAAAATTCAGCCATCATGGCCCCCCCGCAGGCACCAGGTCCCCACTTGGCCCAGGAAGTTCTTCATCTCGGCAGCCGAGGAATCTCTGAATACACGCTGCCCTTGTTGGCCCAGCAGTTTCATAGCCGCATCCCTCTTCGGGATCCGCGGTGGCCCAAGAAATCCTTGGAGACGTAGGGACCCCGGTAGACGTCTAAAGGCCAGAATGACTTGTGCTCGAATCATCACACTTCCCAGAATCATGGGAACCCTTAAGCTCTTCAGTCCGAGCCTTCTTCCGGGGGCGGTCCTGAATCACCTTGGTGGCATCAGGATGAGGAGATTGGGGGGTCGACGTGCCGACAACGGTACCGATAGCCGCCTCGGCGTCGGCCGCCGCCTTCTTGGCAGCCTCACGCTTGGCCCGCTTCTCCGCCAACGCCAACATGTTGTTTCCCGCCATGTCTTCTGCGCAAGGAAAGGAAAATACATAATCAACAAAAATGATAGGTCACGAAACACAAGGTGATAAGGAATATATATACCTATACGGTCTTTGAGACTGCGGGTACCGCCATTCAGAATCCTCGCACAATCCTGGATCCCGTGATCCTTCTTAAAGGCCTGGAAGGCCTCTACAGTGGATACCTCAACATCATTTAACTCCGACAGCGAAAAGACATAATCTTTTGAACGGAGGTTGAAATGGGCTTGGGACCAATAAAAAGGAAATTTAGGGGTGTCATCCGCCTTGAACAACCACCGACGCCCGTCACCCCGGGGTCGAAAGAATGCAAAGCGCTCTTTGAATAATTTATATGACCCCTGATACACTTCAAAAAGTTTACCCCCGGGTCCTGATCTCAGAGCCAGCCACGCCTTCCGCCCATTTTTGTCAACTACGGGATATGGCTTGAACATGTGGAAAAACACATCCGTATCATACGATAAGCCGAGGGCGTCGCACAACGCCGTGAAGCTGCGAATAAACCCCCATGCATTCGATGCAATTGAGAAGAAGCAACATTCAAGTATCGCAGAATGCTCACTTCAAAATCAGTGAAGGGAAGTCGGACACCAAGGTCAGTAAAAACACACTTGTACATGGGCAAAAAGGGCTTCTCGAGGGTCCCCTGTGTGCAGATCCTATCATTTTCACCCGGAAGCTCGACGACCCAATCTTCCTCATGACCAGGAGTGGCATAATTTACATGGCGGAAGGCCAGCTCCAACGCCGGCTCTGAGCTATACCAGCATGCTGTACCTAGAGCCTCTACGTCTACCCACCTAAGGTTTTCACAGTTAGGCGGCTCCGGGAAGTTGTTCTCCGGGGTAGTATGTATTTTCCTCCTGCCCATTTTTAACTTACGAGCCTGGGACCTGTACAAAAGATCCGATAGCTCGTCGTCAGAGTCTGATTCAGTAGAGGACACAATGTCAGAGCATAGTCGGACAACCCCGGCGAACTCTCTCAACTCGTCCATCCCGGCATTCCTACCCAGGAAAGCCGAGAGCCCGGCCTCGAGGGCCCATAATTCCCGCGGGGGTCATGGAATCATAAGGCAATGAACTCCCAGGCAACTTCCCAGACACGGAGTTATTCACCCCATCAGCAATGGGGTGAGCAGAACTTCGGGAACGGCGAACCAGTGGTGCTACGCCACTCACCTCCGCAGAATCATCAACACAACAACCCTAAAACTACCCTCACGGTCCATTTTCCGGCGAAAAATCAACCCAAAACAGTACCAATGTGACCGAAAAAAAATCTACCCCTAAAACTCAAAAATTTACAGAGAATGAAAGAGCAAGGAGACAGGGTATTACCTTGAAGAAACTCCGAACAAAAGGCTGCTAAGAACTCAGGGAGACCAGAGGGTTCAAATGGCATACGCAGCTTCAGCAAACGGGAGCCAAATCGGTGCACTGCGATTCGCTGGAGAGAAGTCGCGCGTGGAAGAAGAAGCGGAGAGGGAAAACGTTCGAATGGCAATCATTTTCCCCCATCCGATCGCTTTATTGCATAACAGGAGATCTTGACACGTGGCAGGAAATCAAGCGACGCGTCGTTCTGATCGAGACACGTCGTGCTTCGGGATTCGAGCGGTTACAGCTGGAAGCATACCAAAGGGCAGCGCCATCCGGCATAAGACATCCAGCGGCATGGTATTGTATTCAAGCCGCACATTCATTAATCTGAATGATACGACTTGGGGGGAAACTGTTCTGGATCGACATCCGGCATCCGGCTAGGAACCGCGCATTCCGACACCATAGGCGCCTCTATCATATGCATATCCGCGCTGACATAAATATCTGGCATGGGGGCATGGCGAAACTCGCATGGGCGCCCTACCCGGCATCTACGAATAGCAACGGAGCATGCCACCAGGGAAGGAAGCCTTACGCAGTCTATCACATATGGACGTTAGACAAGGATAACAAATTTTCCCGCCACTTGCCTCCATATAAAAACTACACAATTCATAATTGTCAGGTATCATTCTAATCATACTCTCATATCTGCTACACAGACTGACTTAAGCGTCGGAGTGTCTGCAGGTACACCCCCCTCCTCTGTTTCAAGCGGAAACCATCGTGCACGACCAATCTTGCGACTGGAATCCTCCATCGGAGAACTACCCTAGTTCAAACTCGCATCTTGGATATACGAGTAATAACTCGCATATTTTTATGGGGATGGGCGCGAGTACATGCATTATAGTGCTCAACTCACCTCATTCCTACACACATAAATATATATTTATATATATTAATTACATATATTATTTAATAAATAATATCATATATAATCATATATATTTATTAATTTTATTAAAATATTTGATATATTTATATATATAATATTATAGATTGAAAATATATTTTTAAAACTACTTATTTGTGTTTTGTTTACTTTATAATATACTAGCGAATAGACAGGTATTGTCATGCCTGTCTATCCGCATTTTTGGCAAAAGACGTAAAATTTATCTATTTACATTTTCAAATACCTTAAAGAAGGATTTGAATTAAATTATTAATCTATACTTTTCAAAATTACTTTAAAAATTCACGACTTAATGATAAGGATAATATTTTAAATTAAATTAAGAATTAGGGATTAAAATTAGAATAGAAAAAAAATAGAATCAATCAGGATTTGAATTGAATTGTAAAAAAAAATTAGTGTTAAAAAAATTATCATTAAAAATACCAGAATTCAGTATATCCTCCAAATTTAAAGAATGATTGAATTTGAATTATTAATCTATACTTTTCAAAATTACTTTTAAAATTTACGACTTAAATGATAAGGATAATATTTTAAATTTAAATTAAGAAACAAGGATTAAAATTAGAATAGGAAAAATATAATCAATCAAGATTTGAATTTGAATTGAAAAAAAAAGAATTAGTGTTAAAAAGTTATCATTTAAAAAAACCAGAATTCGGTATATCAGAATGGAGCGTGAATCAGGGGTATTATTGTCTCGAAAAAGTGGAAATCAAAAAAGAGAATTCCCTTTATATATAGGCATAGATGAATAATTAATATTAACAATAATTTTTGTAAACATTGTAGAATGTTAGCACATAACCTCCAAGTTTATATAATAATGTGACATGGAAGTATATATTTAATAAAAAAAATTAAACAGTGGATTATGTGATATGTTTTAGAATCTTAACATAATATAATGTATTTTGATTTAATTAAATTTATTATATCATTGGTATTTAATAATTATGTTTGGTATGCTTTTGGAGTAATTTTAAATTGATTATAATTTTTCTTAGATTAATACTACCTACCATCCTATTTAACCGTCCAATTTTAGTGAAAAAAGTGTTGTTGTCAATACAAAGTAGTGTTAGGCTTTCTCATAAAGTTTTTAAATTAATTTTAAAAATAAATAGGTGTGTTGTTATAAATACAAAACAATGTTAATATTAAGTAAAATAACAGTAGTAGTAACACAAAAACCTAATCATTCCAAATTCTTCACTACCGTTATCCTTTTTGTGTAAAAAAACGTAAAACATATTTTTCTATTTATCTATTCCATTTGAAGATATTTTTTATTTCTATTTATTTGTTACATTTAAAAGTTTAAGAGAGTATTAATTACATTTTTATATTTTTACTCTTAACATGAGAGATAATAAGTAAAAATATAAATTAATAAAACAAAAAGATAAATGGTACTATATTAAAAAATACAATAATTTAATATAAAAATAAATTTATTGTATTTCTTAATCCATATTTTTATATAATGAGATAGATAAATAGAAATGAATGGTAATAAAAATAAATAATAAAGAAAAGAATGTGGTTAATTTAGTTGGTTAACAATAAATTTGTCATGAATGTGTATCACATTTACTAAACTACCCATGAATTTATTGAGACCCATTATCTTTCTCTTTCTATTTAACTACTCAATTGTGTCATGCTCTCTCTACTAATTAATTACTCATTTACCTCCGCTAGTGGGGTATTTTTGTCAAATAATAATTAATGCATGAGACAATCTAAAAAAGTTTTTATAAAAAGTACCAAGACCCTCCTTTAAAAAGGTTTTTATAAATAGTACATGAGGGAGTATATAATTAGTGTACAAAATTTGATTTGATGTAGGGTATCATTATTCTTGTGGTTACCTATAAAAATACGTAAAGTGAGTTCATATGTGGGAGCTTGCCAGCCAGTGGATGTAACCTTGCATTGTGATTGTGTTGTGTCTTATGTTTTCTTTCTTTTTTTTTTGGACAAGTGTCATATGTTTTTCAGGTCAGGAACTTTGCACTGTTTTTTTTTTTTTTGGTCGTAAGAACTTTGCACTGTGTGTGTCTTGCAATTGCCCACGAAAATAGATTCTAAAGGCCTGTGTCTCTAGTTTGAATGATTGGATTCGGGCCCCAGTGGGTCAACATCTTGGGCTACGCTCTTGTATTTTAGTAATGCACAATCTCCAAATTGACCACATTCTACACAATCATGAAGTTTGTGAGGTTATGGAGCATATTGTCTTTTTCTTTGAGAGACTTACATCCAGGACCAGGAGTGAGGATAAATCTAGAGTTTATTTAAAATAAATTAAAATAAAAATTCACTTATTATAATTATAATTATTTTTAATAAAATAATTAGCTACACCTTAAACTGTAATAAGTTTTACATGTGTTACAATATAAAATCTTAATATATATTTGATATTTCCCACCTCCACTGTTTCTTCCTTTCTATGTTCTCCCTCATCCTCTTTTCCCTCTACTCTCTTTTCCCTCTATTTTATTATTATTGATATTACATTTTGTTATCAAAATTCATGTCATCTCTTTTATTCAAGTAAAATTATTCAATTTGTATATATTGATGCACATGAGTATATATATATATATATATATATATATATATATATTTGTTGAGAATGATACTAAAATTTGGATGTGTTGATATAATAAAATGTGTTGATTTACATCAAATTTATTGTATATTTTTCTAATATATTATTTACATTAAAATTGTTTAAATTTTAGATATTGATACACATGAGTACAAATATATTTATTGAGAATGATACTAAAGTTTGGATGTGGTAATATAATAAAATGTGTTGATTTACATTAAATTTATTGTGTATTTTCCTAATATATTATTTACATTAAATACTAAATCCTAGGGTTTAGGGTTCACATTCTAAACTATTGCTCTATACTTGGAACTCAACATCATAAGAAAAAGAGATACTAATAAGTTAGAATAGGTTTAAAAGAGGTTACTTCTAATGAATTCAAAATTTGCATAATTTTGTTTACCGATTACAATATCTTCATATGTTCTTACATGAGAGACTTTTGTAAGTGTTATTGATATAATTTTGTGTATTTATTCTTCTTTATTTTGGTATACAGAGCTTACGCCTGACTTGAATATCTATCAGATGCACTACGCAATGAGAATTTCACAAATATTTTTCTTTAGAATGTTAACTTTCTTAAGAGATTTGAACTTTAAAAAACCAATACTCTTGCATTACATCTATGAATTATAAGTTTTATTAGTTTGAGTTCATCTGATTCTATTTTGTTTTTGCATGTATTAATAAACTAATGGATAATGAATTAACTTTATGCAGGGATTTAATGGGGAAAAATGAGAGATTTCTATACATGAAGAGGTAGCCATCTTTTGTTGGAAAAAACTTCTCTCTTGAAAAAATCTTACATTTAAAACCAATAATATATTTATTCTTAAAAATAAGGATAAATAAAATAAGGATAATAAAATGTGATTGTTACAATTTTATTATATTCATTTGATGATTGTGAAAAAAAAAGCCACCATGATACGAAATGTGGTGCTTCCAAAAGTGTCTGATTTAAACAAAGTCACACAATTGACAACTCTCAAATATTGAATGATGTTCCAATAATATAAATATTATTACTTTAAAAAACGTAATTAATATATATTTTTCTTTATTTTACGAAACTCGTGCTAATCACGGGTCTCTCTAATGGTTCTATACAATCATGAAGTTGTGAGGTTATGGAACATACTGTCTTTTTCTTTGAGAGACTTACATCCAGGACCAGGAGTGAGGACAAATCTCTAGAGTTTTATTTAAAATAAATTAAAATAAAAAATTACTTATTATAATTATTTTTAGTAAATAATTAGCTACACCTTAAACTGCAATGAGTTTTACATGTGTTACAAGTTACAACAGGGCCGGCCCAACCCTAAAGCGGGTAAAGCTCCCGCTTTAGGCCCCCCAAAAATACCCTTATTTTAGGCCCCTAAAAAATATTTTTGTTGGGTAAGAACAAGAAATTGAAAGCTTAAAAGAAAAAGAATCAAAGAACACGAAAAGAGAGAAGAAAATATGTCAGAGAAAAAACGTTTCTCTATTTCAGACAACCCAGCTTCAGACAAGCTGTTTCAGACAAGGTTACACCCTGTTAACTTCAGACAGTTCTTCCCGCAATCGTTCTTGCTCACTAACACATGCATCGATCACCTTTTCCTATACAGCAAGATACTATATATAGGCAGCTTAGAGAGCAACGACTAACTAACCTAACTGAAATAACAACCTAACAGAATTAACAAACTCATTCCTAAGTCATAACTGTCATAACTAACAATCTCCACCTTGACTTTGGAATGACATCATTCAGACGAAGCCCACCAAGTTTAAGCATCTCTCAAACTTGCATCTTGGTAGTGTTTTGGTCAACATATCAGCAGGATTATCTTCAGAAGCAATCTTCACAATCCTTACTGCCCCTGTTTCAACCATTTCTATGATAAAGTGAAACTTCACATCAATGTGCTTGGTCCTTTCATGGTACATCTGATGATTGGCCAAGTGAATAGCACTCTAAACTATCACAATGAATCTGAACACACTCCTGTTCAATTCCCAACTCATTCAACATGCCTTTCAACCATAGACCTTCCTTCACTCCTTCAGACAACGCAATATACTCAGCCTCTGTTGTAGACAGTGCTACCACTGATTGAATGTTTGCCTTCCAACTCACTGCAGTTCCAAATAGAGTAAACACATACCCTGATAAGGATTTTCGTGTATCCACACACCCTGCATAGTTCAACATCAACGAACCCTTCAATTGCAGCTCCACCTTCAGAGAGGTACCGCTTCTTCTGATATAGCAATCCTGAATCCAGAGTTCCATTCAGATATCTGAGGATCCACTTCAGAGACTCCCAATGTGCTTGTCCAGGGTCTCCAATGAACCTGCTGACAACACTCACAGCATGAGCCAAGTCTGGTCTGGTACAAACCATCCCATACATGATGCTTCCAACTCCACTAGAATAAGGAACATCATTCATCTTCCTCCTTTCATCTTCTGAATCAGGAGCTTGACTCCTTGAGAGCTTCATGTGGTGTCCTAAAGGGTGTGCCCACAGGTTTAGATTCATGCATCCTAAACCTCTTCACAACCTTCCTCATATAGGCCTCCTGAGTTAGACGCAGTAACACCCTTTAACTCATCCCTTACTATATCAACGCCAAGTATGCATTTGGCCACTCCAAGATCCTTCATCTCAAATTCTGAATTTAACCTTGTCTTAAGCTGATTGATCATGTGCTTGTTCCGGCTAGCCACCCAGGATATCATCTACATACAAGAGCAAGTACAAAATATCTTGTTCTTCTCTTAAAATGTAGACACAACTGTCATAACTACACCTGCTGAAGTCCATTCTCATAAGAAAATCATCAAACTTCTTATACCACTGCCTTGGGCTCTGTTTCAGACCATACAATGATTTTTGAAGTAGACACACTCTCTGATCTTCAGCAAACCCCTCTGGTTGTTCCATGTAAATGGTTTCATCCAGATCTCCGTGCAGAAATGCTGTCTTGACATCCAATTGCTCCAGGTGCAAATCAAACTGGTTTACAATTGACATCAAAATCCTGATAGAACAGTGCTTCACAACTGGTGAGAATATCTCATTATAATCCGCACCCTCAACCTGTGTAAACCCCTTAGCCACAAGCCTTGCCTTGAACCTCGCTTTCTCAACACCAGGAATCTCGTCTTTCTTCTTAAAGACCCACTTGCATCTGATTACCTTCTGTGCCTCAGGTAAATCCACAAGTCTCCATGTGTTGTTCTTCTCAGTGAATCAAGTTCCTCCTCCATGGCACGTTGCCATTGCTGCCTCTCTGAACTCTCCTGTGCTTCCCTGAAGTTTCTTGGTTCATCTGAACCCTGTATCTCTTCAGCCGTACTAAGAGCATAACAGATAAGGTCAGTGTGTCCAAACCTTTTGGTAGGTTTTGGAACCCTCCTTTCTCTATCACGAGCTAGCTGATAGTCATTCACAACGCGTTCTGACCTTCTGAAGTCTTCAGCCCGTCTGAAGTTTTCAGACACTCTGAAATTTCCAGACCTTCTGAAGTCTGAACCTGCTGAAGTATCATTTGATGTACCTTCTGAAGTAGCACCTTCTGAAGTCTTCAGGACGATCCTCCCTGAGTTTGCTCGTAGATGCCTCCACCTCAATGTGAGCTTTCTCCCTCCCATTTTTCAGAGTCTCCACCAAGCATTCCCATTCTCGCCTCATCAAATGTTACATCCCTGCTGATAATAAACTTTGAAGGTTTAGGTTCTAACCTCCATAGACTATATCCCTTGACTCCATCAGCGTATCCAAGGAAGATACATTTCTCAGCTCGTGCCTCCAGCTTATCCTGCTTGACATGTGCATATGCCAAAGCCCCAAACACCCTCAGATTGGAGTAATCAGCTGGTTTTCCACTCCAAACTTCCATATGTGTTTTGTACCCCAAGGCAGGCGAAGGGCACCTATTAATCAGATACACAACAGTGTTTACAGCTTCTCCCTAGAAGATCTTTGGCATCCCTGCTCCCAAGAGCATGCATCTGACTCTCTCCCAAAATGGTCCTGTTCATCCTTTCAGCAAGTCCATTTGTTGAGGAGTCCCTGCCACAGTTTTATGCCTTTTGATTCCCTGGTTCCTGCAAAAACTGTTAAACTCATCTGAAAACAAATTCCAGCCCATTGTCTATTCTCAGCACCTTCAACTCGGTCCCCTGCTGATTAGCAATTTGAGTATGCCATTCTCTGAACTTCTGAAACGTCTCATTCTTGTTCCTCAGAATGTATGTCCATACCCTCCTTGAGAAGTCATCAATAATGCTCAGAAAATAAGACCCTCCACCATGCATCTGAGTCCTTGATGGACCCCACAGATCTGCATGTGCATATTCAAAAGGTCTGTTGGAAGTGTGTTTACATGTCCCAAACCGCACTCCATGAGACTTACCCAAAACACACTGGTCACAGAAATCCAACTTCTGAAGCTTATCACCCATCAGCAGTTGTTGCTTCTCCAACTCCACCAAGCCTTTCTCACTAACATGGCCCAAACGTAGGTGTCATAGCTTAGTCTTGTCTACCATAGACTGACTAGCAACTGATGCATGTGCAATGACAGTTGATCCTTCCAGAATGTACAACCCATTACTTCTTCTCCCCTTAGCAACTATGGATGCTCCATTGGACACCTTCATCATTCCACCCTCCACCTTAGTGGAATACCCCATAACATCAAACATGCTAATGGACATAAGGTTCCTTTTGAGCTCTGGAACATACCTCACATCCTGCAGGCAACATCTCTCTGCTATCAAACATCCTCAGTCTGATTGCCCCAATGCCATGCACCTTGCAAGCTTTGTTGTTCCCAAGAAGTACAGACCTATACTCCTTCAGTTCTAAGGTCTCGAAGTAATCTTTCACAGGACACATGTGAAAGGTACACCCTGAATCCATGACCCAACTCTTCAGAGAGTCTTCAGACGAAGCTACCAAAACACTTGCAGATTCATATCCTTCAGAAGCCTCTGCAACACCTGCAGTTTCCTGTCTCCTATGCTCCTGGGCATCTCTCTCAGGACAATGCTTCTTGATATGACCCAACTTCTGACACTTGAAACATTTGATCTGCTTTTTGCCTTCAGACTTTGCCTTCTTCCCTTTGTTCTCTGACTTCTTTCCCTTGCCCTTCACTGTAACTAGACCAGAGGGAACCTCCTCTACACCTTTCGAATCTTGAAGTTTCTGCAACTCTTTGGTTCGAACTGAGGTCACAACCTCCTCTAGAGTGATTATCTGATCTTTCCCGTACAGTAAAGCATCTCTGAAATGTTCAAAGGTCTTAAGTAAAGAATTCAGAAGAATAACGGCCTTGTCCTCATCTTCAAGCTTCACACCAATGTTTTCAAGATCATCAACAATCTTGCTGAAAACTGCCAACTGCTCTTCAATCGTTCTTGACTCCACCATCTTGAACGAGTAAAGTTGTTGCTTCAGACAGAGTCTATGAGCCAAAGACTTTGTCATGTATAAAGATTCCAGCTTTGACCACATACCTGCAGCTGTTTTCTCCTTCGCCACCTCTCTGAGTGCCTTATCACCAAGACACAGAACGATTGCACTCCTTGCCTTGTCTATCATATTCTTTTTCTCTGCCTGCGTTAAAGATGATGACATGTTCACCTCCCCCTTCAACGCTTCCTCGCAACCTTGTTGTATCAAGATAGCCTCCATCTTGATTTCCACGGCCCAAAGTCATTTGCTCCAGAGAACTTCTCAATATCAAACTTCGTTGCCATTCTTGATTATCTTTCCTTTCACTTTCTTCCCACAGACGACGCCACTTGTTGGGTAAGAACAAGAAATTGAAAGCTTAAAAGAAAAAGAATCAAAGAACACGAAAAGAGAGAAGAAAATATGCTAGAGAAAAAACGTTTCTCTATTTCAGACAGCCCAGCTTCAGACAAGCTGTTTCAAACAAGGTTACACCCTGTTAACTTCAGACAGGTTCTTCCCGCAATCGTTCTCGCTCACTAACACACCGCATCACCTTTTCCTATACAACAAGATACTATATATAGGCAGCTTAGAGAGCAACGACTAACTAACCTAACTGAAATAACAACCTAACAGAATTAACAAACTCATTCCTAAGTCATAACTGTCATAACTAACAATTTTATTTACTATTAATATTTTTTTAAAAAATAAGTTAATAATGATTTAGTGAGTCATATTAAATTATTAAGAGTAACTAAAGTTTTGTTTTCTTAAAAAGCCCAATTTTATCACGACTTTCTCTCTTTTCATAAATAATAATTATTAAAAATCGATTCTATGCATTTTTAATATTGATCTATCTTATCACTTACTTTATTTCTTTTTTTTTGTGTCTTTCTTCTTCTGATGATGCTATATTGTAATACATATTTTCTCCTATTCTCTATTTTTATCGTGTGTGGAGATCTGTCCTTTAGTATGTATATTTAAATAAGCATGTCATTTTATTTGATTAGACTCTACTGTGCCAGTGTGAGTAAGTTTATTTATTTTAATAGATAATGATAGTTTTTTAAAAAAATATTTTTTAGAAAAATTATTCTAATAAACATACATTAATATATTGAATCAGAGGGAAAAAATGCCTCATTATAAAATTCACTTTAGGCCCCTATATAAACATTGGACCGGCCCTGAGTTACAAACATAAAATCTTAATATATATAGATTTGATATTTCCCACCCCCAATGTTTTCTCCCTTTCTATGTTCTCGCTCGTCCTCTTTCCCCTCTAATCTCTCCATCTATAAAACGTAAGTACTGAAACAAAAGTCTCTTTTTTGGTTTCATTTATTATGTTTTTCTCTTCTATGACTGCTCGGCTTGCATTTCAATAAGTAACATACCATTTTTTTTGTCTTTTACCAGGAATCCCCCATAGGCGCTATGGGTTTAACCCTAACCGAGGGTGGTGGTTAGATAAACCCCTCCCAAAAATCATGACTCTAGGATTTAAACCCCTGTCGCCTATCTTTACAGGTAAAGTCTGCCTAGGGTCACAGTCTACTTCCATTGCGACCAACCACTGTTTGGTAATATGTAACATACCATTTGATTTCAGAAAATATTTTATTTTCATTTTTCATTTTATAGTTTTAATTATAAAAATATTTAAATTTTGATTATAAAAATACTTTCTATTTTCATTTTGATATGGTCTTTAAAGTTTTATAAAGAAAATAATAAAAATATCTTTTTATATTGATTTCTCCATTTACTGTATAAAACTTGAAAATATAAAATAAAATAAAAAATTGACATTTCTTGTAATCAAAATTAAAAAAATAAGAAATAAAAATATAAAAAAAATTCTAAAACTAAGCAACACCTAATTTTTTGTATTGTTTTTTCCTTCTTGGGACGATATTATCCATCCTTTTATTGTTAAGGTAATATTTATGGTTCTTATTGATCTTTTCTTATTCAGTATTCAATTTCTCCGGGAACGTGTTTGAGAGTTCAAAGAAAATGACAAAGGAAGGAAAAGTGAAGAGTTAAAGGGAAAACAAGGGGATTGGTTAGCTAAGGACTTTACAATGAAAACCACAAGAAAGAAACCCGTACTTATTTTGTCAAAATCACCCAAAAATAGCTAAGGTATCAAATATTAAAGCAAAACATTTATGTACATGCAAGGGTGATAATTCAAGTCAGGCCAGCCATTCAGGCCAACACATTTTCAGGCCAACACATTTTCAGGCTAGGCTAGGCGGGACCGATTTAATGGTGGGCTGGAATTTTACTGACCCAACCCTGTCATTTGCAGGCTGTGAGCCGAACAAGATGATCCATGGGTCGGTAACTTTTTTAAAAAGTAAATCAATCTATGTAATAAATTAATAATTTTTTCATCCTCATTCACTTTTTTTAAGAGTTTATAATAAAACATAAATAAAAAAACCACAATTACAATTATGATATACATTAACAATTATCTATTTACACAAAAAACATTTAATTACTTTTGACTCATTATCATAAATAATAATTATTTTTTCTATATTTCAATTTGTAATAAATTGTTTCAAAAAATATTTATATTTAACATATCTACACATTATATAATTATATTTAAAATGTAAACATATATGTGTATATTTAAAATTTACTAATGTAAATTATTTACATTCATAGATTATAAACGAATTGTTGCACATGGACTATATTTCTAGTTATTATTATTCATCTTTGTTATTATTTTTTACATTAACATCTTAAGAAAAGTATATTGGACCAAAAGTTTGTCGATGTAACAATTAGGTATTATTGAGTGGATAGAAATTGTAGAATAAAAAAAAGTATGTTTCTTGGGGCCCAAGAGTGTGTGTCAAGCCATAGAGAGGAAGTGTCGTCAGTTTGTTTGGGCCGATAATGATAAAAAATGGAGTTGGCATTATGTTCCTTGGGATGATTTCACACTTCCTAAATCTTTGGGTGGATGGGGCTTTTAAAAATCTGCATCATTTTAATAAGGTGATGATTATGAAGCTTTGCTGGGGTTTTATTCATAGACCAAATGACTTATGGGTTCGAGTACTTCGCAGCAAGTATAAATGTGGTAATGGCTATCTTCCCCTGATTTCTATAAGAGCAAATGTTTCCAATGTCTGGCGTGGGATCCTGTCTACTTGGCAAGATTTTGTTCAGGGTCTTAAGTGGTTGATTGGTGATGGTAGAAGCATCTCTTTTTGGTTTGATAGATGGCTTCCTTCCAACGTCATCATTGGAGATGTAGTGCGAGGAGACATACATAATGAGATTGTTGGTCTCTCTGTAGCTAATTTTATCTCTGATAATGGTGTGTGGGATCTTACAAGCATAGACCATTTGTTGCCTTTTGAAATTAAGCGTGATATATCAGGGATGCTCCCTCCTCATCCTAACATGGGAGAAGATAGAATTGGATGGGGACTTACAAGTGATGGTCTTTTTCCACTCGGTCAACTTATCATATGATTGAGCATATTGAAGAGGATGGCTTGACTAATTCTGTCTAGAGAAAACTTTGGCGCATATATGCACCCCACCGAGTTAAAACATTCATCTGGCTTGTTCTCAAAGGAGGTCTAAAAATAAATGACAACCGGGTTAGGTGTCACCTGGGGGATTCTGCAGTTTGTCCACTTTGTCAATCACATGATGAGTCAGTGCTCCATGTATTACGGGACTGCGATTTTGCTTTGTCCATTTGGAAGCAACTTCGACCTCCTTCTTCTCATAATTGGTTATCAGGGGAGTTGGGATTGGATTGCTTCTAATTTGAATGTGTCGTTGGATGTGTTAGGGAGAGACTGGCCGCCTCTTTTTGCTATTGCTTGTTGGTTCATTTGGCGTTGTAGGAATGAATTGGTTTTTCAGAATTCTGTTCCCCAAGTCTCAGTCACGGTCTATAAAATCTAGACAATGCTACATGATTTTGTTTCTACTCTTTCGGCCAAGTGTCCTCTTACTAGACAGAAGCAGGAAGTTCTAGTGGGTTGGAAACCTCCTCCTATTGGTTGGAGTAAATTTAATTCTGATGTGTCAGTAAAATCTAATGGGAGATATGCGACTTGTGGTGGTGTTCTAAGGGATCATTTGGGTAGATGGCTTGTTGGTTTTAATCAAAACTTAGGACCCTCCACTGTTCTAAATTCTAATTGAGAGGCATTCTCAATGCTCTTCAGGTGGCTTGGGATTTTGGTGTTCGTAAATTAATCATTGAAAGTGATTTTGCCGTGGCTGTCAAGCTCATCAAAGAGGGATTCTCCTCCACTCATCCTCATTCCAGCATAATCCGGAAAATTTCTCAGCTTGTTAATAATGATTGGGAGGTGTTCTTTTCTCATGTTTGGAGAGAATCGAATTCAGTTGCAGATAGGATTGCTAATGCAACTCACTTTGAGAATGATGGGATACATATCATTTCTTTGCCCCCTACTTATGTTCATGCTTGTCTGTTTTTGCTTTCATTGGGAGCTCTGTTCCTAGACTAGTTGTTATGTAATTTTGGCATTTTAGCCTCCTTTCATCCAAAAAAAAATTATGTTTCTAGAAAATAACTTCCATAAAATTTCAAATTGTATAAGGGTACTGCTATTATTAATTTGTATAAATAAAAAAAATGGCACACGGATACAAAATATTATAAATTTTTAGGGATGAATTGTCCCTTTTTTTTTTGTCGAAGGATGAATTGTCTCTTGAACATAACATTTTTTAATGGCTTATGGGCCTCTCTAACACTACCGGACTGGGCTCTTCCCCATGTTGGGATGTTGTAGCCTTTTAAATTGTATCAGGAAAAAAAGGGGGGGTGCGAATCTAGGCTTCATTGTTTTATATGAGATTCGCATATTCTCTGTATTTGGGCTTTCCTCTTTGTTCGAGCCATTACTTTTCACAGCGTTATTTTTGTTATTCCCACCCCCACTATTTTTTTCTTCCCCAAACTACCCCGTCCCCCTACCCCGTCCCCCTACCCCACTCCCCCATCCCATTCGGCCATTCCCCTGCATCTACCCACCCCCTCCCCTTCGCCCCCTTCTCTATAGACTATTCCCCTCCCTTACGGACAACCATGTCCGTAAGGTATATTTTTTTTTAAAAGAATATACTTTATAGACAGTGATGTCCGGGAACCATTCCCGGACAACTCTGTCCGGAAGTTTTTTTTTTTAAAAAAAAATATAACTTCCGGACACTATTGTCTGAGAACCTTTCCCGGATAACTGTGTCCGGAGGACTGTTTGAAAGGTATATTTTTTTAAAAAAAATATAACTTCCGCACACAATTGTGCGGGAACCATTCCTGGACAACTGTGTTTTTATTAATATGTTTTATTATAAAAGATATTTTTTATGAACTGCGGGTATTCTACACGGGAGACAGTCTTGTTCCTACCATTTTATTTTTTCTCACATTAATTTTTTTTATTATCCTTTTTACTTTCTTTTTATTTTTTTTATCAAAATTATATCTCCATTTATTTAGCTTCAATTGTAGTGTTTTTTTTATGAATCACGGGAATCCTCCACCGGAGGCAGTCTTAATCCTATCGTTTTCTTTTTTCTTTCATTTTTTATCTCACCTTCATTTTCTTTTTTTTTTGTTTTTATTCTCAATTTAGTAATGATTTTTATGCAATGAATAACAAGTGAGATAAAATGATTTTTTATTCTCAAACAAGACTCTCCCGTGGAGGTGAGTAAAAAGGATAATAAAAAATTAATGTGTGAGAAAAATAAAATGGTAGGAACAAGAGTGTCTCATGTGTAGAATACCCACAGTTCATAAAAAATATCTTTTATAATAAAACATATTAATAAAAACAGTTGTCCAGTAATGGTTCCCGGACAATTGTGTTCGGAAGTCATATTTTTTTAAAAAATATACCTTTCAGACAGTCCTCCGGACACAGTTGTCCGGGAACGATTCCCGGACAATTGTGTCCGGAAGTTATTTAAAAAATAATAACTTCTGGACAACATTGTCTGTAAAGTATATGTTTTTTTAAAAAAAATATACCTCCATAAGAGAGGGGAATAGTCTATAGAGAAGGGGGCGAAGGGGAGGGGGTGGACGGGTGCAGGGGAATAGCCGAATGGGATGGAGGAGTGGGGTAGGAGGAGGGTAGTTTGGGGAAGAAAAAAATATGAGGGTGGAAATAGCAAAAATAACGGTGTGAAAAGTAGCGGTCCTTTATCCGCTTTGGGCGCTATTAGTATAATTTCGTTTACCAAAAAAAAAAAATCCATAGCAATTTGGGAGTTTTTTCTTACTGTCTCATTTTTTCTCCAACACATTCTATCCACACCTTTATTAAATTTAATATTCCAAAATACTCTTTAAATAATTATTTTAACTAAAAATTCTTTTCCCCCTCCAATTCCTCGTGCATCGAGGACACGTCTCTTTTTTTTATGATGGTGGTAACAACCTTATTTTGACATTTATATAATCGCTTGGACATTTTCCTTCCAGTTTATTATGCTTTCCTAATCTATTTTAATAAAATATATTAACAATTGCTAATATATAAGAGATTGTCATTACACATTATGCTAGCGCTACAACTAGTTCAATGCAATTACCTATAAAAGTGAAATACTCAATCAATTAAAAAGCTACCAGAAACTAAAAATTAGTTTCCGTATTGAGAATTAGTTTCCGATAGTATTGAAAATTCCGAAAGCTACCAAGAATTTGTTTTTGGTAAACTACTTTGAAGCGGAAAGAATACAAACATGCACGAATGAGTCATGATTTTTAAGGTTCAATTTAGATCATTTTAGAGGTAAAAATCATCCGATCCGATCATTGCGACTTTATCATTTCATTATCCGATCAGTTTTACTATTTTTTTTAAATTCGATCCAATCCAATCCAATTTAAATTGAATTGGATTGGATCTATTTTTGGTATTTTAAAGAGACAATAAATATTAGATAAAAGTGAAAAAAATTATGGAATAGTAGTAAATGTTTTTTATTAGAACTTATATTTATTAAAATAAATATAAAATTATATGAAAAAGGACATGAGACATGAAAACTAATTTAAAACTATTTTTAAATTGATATATTTATAGAAATATTAACATGATATTAGATGATAAAATCATAAAAAATATGTATAAGTATTGTTATAAATATATATGTATACAAGTATATAATTTGATTATTTTATAAGTAATATATGTATATATAAGTTTGGTTTGGATTGTATTGGATTGATTTCCAATATGAGATCCGAAAACCAATCCAATCCAATAAAAAAATTCGATTTTTGCGGTATTTCGATGTTTTTTACTTCGGTTTGATTCAATTTTCAATTTTTCGATTCGATTTATGTTGTTTGCATTTGATTGAATTAAATATAAACATTCCTAGATTTAAACTCTAAATTTTAAAAGAAATTAACATATAATGTGTATTTCGAATAGGGAATTTGCTTTTCAAATTTTAAGAAACTTCGAAATGTGATTGTTAATGGTGGGAGGGAGAGAGATAAGGTGTTGTTGACTTGTGGTGATCGGTTGATGGAGAGATATAGGTTAATCATGAATGGGGTATTTTGGTAAATAAATAAATATGGAATGTGTGGTAAAAAAGGGATTTTTATTTAAATAAGGGATGAGGGTATACTATTTTGAGAGAAAAGAGTGTGTTTTTGGGTCTATGAGAGAAAAGAGTGTATAAAAATAAACTCCCTAACAATTTTTATATTCTTATTCCAGCCCAAGATGAACAAGGAACGAAGCCTATTTACTTGTTGGGCTTGAAACGCGTCCATTCTTCAAGACTTGATATAAAAAGAGTAGATCCATTGGCCAATAAATTTTGGGCTCGGTGAGCCTTTGACCGAAAAAAAAATATAAGAGTAGGGTTTTATAAATAGGTAATTATAGGGTGGACCTTTGAGTTTGACATAGACCTTTATCATAAATAGTATAAATTTAATATTAAAAAATTTATTACTAAATAATATAAAATTAAAATTATTTTTTATAGTAAAAAAAGTTAGTGGTAACCAAACTCAAAGGGTTCACCCTATAATTACCCTTTACAAATAATTGGTACTTTTTACCAAAAACAAAACAATTGGTAACTCTTCTTCTTTTTTTTTTTGTCAATTGGTACTTCGTCGACCAAAATAAAAAGCAATTTGTACTTCAAATGGTACTTATTTACTAATTTGCGTCAGAGTAAAATTGATTAACATAATAAACAAATGGTTAATTTTTTCTTTGTAAATTGATTTAACGATATTGATAAAATAGCCATGACTTGCGATTACAAACCAACTTTGCTAGGGAGCTCTTTTGGTGTTCTGCTGCAATTTGGATTGTGGAGAGTTGATGGTGACAGAACATATTTTGGATTCAAAAACTACAGTTGATGTAAACTTCACATAGATATATATGGACCACACTGCTTGCGTTGAGATTTTCATGAACCCCCACCCACTAATTTGTTGGCCAAAGATGCAAGGTTACTTTCTACCCTTTCTTGGATTTTACATGCATGGGCGATGTTTGACCACTGACCAATCAGTTAGTTTAACTTCAAAAACAATTTTCTGCTATCACAGGTCCTGCATTCACGCCTAAATGGTAGGTGGGACCAGTAATCCATGTTAATCAGTTAGGAAATTCATTGTAAGTAAGTTTTGTTTAGCGTTGAAACGTGTCAAACTCATGTTTCCAACGTTACAAATAGCTGCGTTAAGGAATCTAAACTTAGATTTCGACGTCAAACCAAACACATTTAGTTTGAACGGGCGTTTTGGCAAAATAGACCCACGTACGTGGTCTTCAAATGTGAGTTCAGCTGGATACTAGAATAAATTCTGAGTTTCCTGATACGTGAGTTGGCCATTTACATTTTTACCCTTCAACATGAACTGAGGATATGAAAAAGGTGCTGTACTTGTAACAACAATACTGATATATCAATCTTGTCCAACACAATGAGAATATCAAATGCAGCAACTGTTACACTTTTATATTATTGTTAATTATATTATTAGATTTTAAAGGTATCATTTATCTTTACACACACACACATATATATATATATATATATATATTCTTTTACATTCTTATTATATTAGATTTTGAGATGGTATTATGTTTTTAATTAGTTTAGTTTTTAGTATCATTCTATTTTTATGGTGTTATGTTAGTTATTATTATTATTAATTATATTATTAGATTTTAAAGGTATCATTTATCTTTTATATTATATTATTAGATTTTTATACTCAACTAATATTATGAATTTTAGAATTATGAATGGTGTTAAGAAAAATACTACTGTGGATCCCCCTATAAGCAACGATGAAGTGAAAGGAGAAAATATCATGCATATTCCTAACACTTTTACATAAATAAAAAATGACAAAAATATATATATATATATATTTTAGTATTAATATCAATAATCAAATATATACTTTATATTAATAAAATGAAAATTTATATAATATTCTTTTTAGTAATTATATCTCCAAACGTGATTTATAAAAATATCATTCAAATAGCATTCACTTTTTAACTCACATTCGCAACAAATTATCAAAATATAAAATTACGTTTATACAGACTCAAATTCACCCAAAATCACATTCATTTAAACTCAAGTTTTCTAACACCACCCCAAACACACATTTAGTAGCTTGAGTTGAGAAGATTACCATAGGGAAGTTCATGCATCTACTCTTATTAATCATGTGGGACCATATATAAACCAAACTGTCCCGTCCTCATTTAAAATAATTGCCATTTAAGATTTTGTTAAGTCATCAATTTAGTTGAGGTGTTGAGTTGTTTGTTCAACAAGTGAATTATTGATTGAATGAGTTGGACATGATGTATAAAAAAGTAGTATATATTTGTCCATTTTCTTATGTCATTTAATTGTTTTTCTAGTACATATATATCCTTTTCGTGCACCAGGTCCCTTAGGTAGAACCGGTAAAATGGATCGCCCAGCCCCGCCCGAACTCGCAAAATGGGAGGGCTTGAGCAGTCAAATTAGAGGCCCATATTTTTTCGGCCTTTTTAGCTCGAAAATAAAAAACCCGATCTTAAACGGGTTTGGGCCGGGCTGCCCATGCGGGCTAATGGGCAACTCGTTTTTTTTTTAAGATATGAAATCTCATTTACAAGTCTGTCTCATACTTTTTATGCAATTAATAAGAAGTACTTCTTGTTACCTAGAGTTGACTTACAATTGAATAGAGAATTTTCAAATGGTATCGATGCATATATTTTATTTAGATTATATTACTAATAATATAAAATTATGTAATGATCAAAGTTATATGGGGCTGGGACTAATCACATAAATTACAAGTAAGATTCAATGCATGGGTGTAATAACAACAGTAAGATTTGTGTTTTTTTATGTTTTTAAATGATTTTTATAACTATATTATAATTTTTTTTAGTTTTGTAAAAGTATAATTGTTTACAATTTTTAATGAGCAACATTTTTTAATAAATTAGTTTATTTTAACCGGGCCGGCCTGCACAAGCCCGCTACCCGCATAGGGTCTGGCTCGGGCACTAATTTCATAGGACCGAACTTTTGCCAGGTATTTTAGCCCGGCCCACACAAGCCCGCTACTCCATGCGGGCCGAGCTTGTGGGAGAGAGGAAGTGGAAGGCAGCTGACACCTCCTTCACGGACGATGCGACGCGCGATGAAGGGAGCTCATCGGGCGGAGGTGGTCGCGGAGGGAGAGGGAGAGCTTACGGTGGAGTAGGTCGATGTGTGGAGAGAGAAAAAACAATCAGATTCTTCTATTTTGGGATTGGGAGGAAGCTCGAGGAAAGTGTTTTAACTTTTAAGGGAAAAAAATAGAAAAATACGATAGGAAGGGAGGGCGTTCAAGGAACGCCCTAAGGGACAAAAAACAAGGAAAATGAGAGGGCGTTTTTGGAGCACCCTAAGGAGAAAATTAAAATAGGGCGCTTCCGCCCAAATTAGGAACGCCCTAAGGGTGAAAAAAAGAGGGAACAGAAACGCAATTGGGTACGGAAGCGCCCTTATGAAATTTAGTTAAAAAAAAATAAAAACTCATGATGGCGTATCTACACGGGAGCGCCCTTAAATAGGTGCTCTTATATCCAAAAATTGGCATAGTGTGCTTTTTCATGGGGCCCACATAAAACAACCCCCTTAACTCTCTCTCCCCTATATACCAAACAAGGTGGACAGACAAACTCTCCACAATCTCTCTCTTCAGCAACTCTCTCCCCCCCAAACTCCCTAGAACCAAACAAAGGGTAAATAAAATTATAATTAACTACCCACACAACATCCTTTAGTATTCTTTTGGCGGACATTTCTGCCACTCATTTCAATACTGGCAAACAATTTCTGGCACAATTTTATAGGTGAAGGCTAACAGGAAGTAACATAATGGGTGGTCTATAGCTAAAGCAACAAAATGACCTGCAGGATCAGGTTTCCTTCATTTAATGTTGAAATTTATCCATTAGTCCTTCAATTATTTATATTTGCAGCTTAGTCCTTTGTATAACCTGAAATGCTTTGAGACAAACAAATTGTGTCAAACCCTATCTCTCATGGCTAAACCATGAAATCCTATCACTCATGGCTAAACCAGGAAATCTAGTTGATCGAGGAAGCACTTAAAGGTAAAGTTGAGAAAGCATCGAGGAAGCACCAAATACAAACCGATCGCATCGCTAAAAGGAACACCGAGGAAGCACCAAAGACAAATCGGTTGCAAGGTAAAGTTGGTTCCAATTTTTTGCTTTTTAAATTCTAATAAGAATAAAATTTAATTTTTCTTATTTTCAAATTTTAAGTCAATTTATTTCAATTTTTTTATATCGGTTGCATGTGACTATTTTTCTCCAAACTGTTTTTGTTTGTTATGCTCTGTTTTTGTTCGTAAATATGAATATCAAGTGTTTAATGAAACTTGGAACATTGAACTGATAGAAGTGTGTTATATATTTTGAAAATCTTCACTGAACAGTCGTGTCCTTCTCTTTCCTGTAGACGTCCTTTCGTTATCATTAACTGACTCTGCAACCTTACACCTTCTAGACGTCTTTATAGATAAGAGGCAAGCAGAAGCCCATTCGTGTGCAAAGCGCAGTTCGAAAGAGTAAAGGAGAAGGAGAAGGGCGTGTTGCTGTGAAGAACTATTGAAGCTCACTCAGTAAAAGCGAACTCACTAAAGGTATCATCATCAAATAGAACAAATTGCTTTCATCTTCCTTTCCATTTCTGTCGTTCAGTTTCTGGGTTGTGAAGTCATTATAGTTAAAAGAAACGGTTAATCAATGGGAGTTGCATACTTGCATGTGTTGTCAACCCTTTGAAAGTTTTTTTTTTGGTTCTGTATACAGTTAACAAGATGTTGCCGATGTTTGATCTTACAGCTGAGTATATCGTTCAGAGATGGGAAACTTTCACGGCGAAGCTGCATTCGACCAAGGTTTGCAGAAAAATATTGTTTATGCTTTATTCTTTTAGCATTTTTAGAAGTATCTTCTGTTTTGATCCATTTTGTTTACTGAATGAAAAACCCCTGTAACATATATACCCTTCTAATAAAAACCCCTGTAACATATTATTTGCACTTGCTCTCATGGTGATTCGGGAACTTACACTCTCTTCACCAATCCCTGCTTGGGAACCCTAGATTTGGAAAAGGACTCCAATGCAATGAAAAGATTTATCAGGGTGTTCCCTAAGTAAAATTGCAAACCTCCTTCATAGTGGGTTACCGGTCATGAATCTGAGTCGTCATTTTTGTTAATATTATCCAACGGTGATTTTTGTTGCTTTAGCTATAGACCACACATGTGTTACTTCACCTTAGTCACCGCCCAATTTTATATTGCACCATATTTTAGGGACACGACTCACATGAGGAATAATAAGAATAAAGACACCATCAAAACATAGCTATAGGACCTACAATATAAATGGTATGTATAATTAGCAACAATAAAGCAACTTGATAAGTAAAGCGTATTATTGGCTGGCAGCACCTTCATCGCTTTAAGCCCATTTCATTACAGCCATAATCTCACGCGGGAATACCATTGATTGCCGTTCTTTTAAGCAATTAGCAAAAGAAAATATGTTAATCAAAAGAAAATAGGGCATAAAATAAAGTTGCAACTTGCTTGGCAGTTAGCATAAAGTATTAGTTAATTTGTCATGAGATGAAGAGAGGTTACCTTGTTGCATATTTTGCGATATTTCTTCTTATCAGTATTTTTTCTTCTGAAATAAGTTAAAAAGAAAGCAAGCAATTTAGGGAGATTGTTCCTGGACAAGGGGAAATTAATCAAATTATTATTATTATTATTATATTAATAATAATAATAATGATGTTAATACTTGCGAAATTCAAGAGAGAAAAAGAAGGTTAACATAATGCAATGAAAAGCAACAAAAAGAAATTCGTGGTGGGTCCGATTACGGAAGTCTTATACGGACTTTACCCTTCTTTTCGGCGATGATTCAGCTATTTCTTTGTTTTTTTGTTTGACAAGGATCATCCATGCACCTTGTTTTGTTTTGTTGACTTATTCTTAATTATTAAGAGTCCGTTTGGTTTACAGTTGAGTAGAATTGATTCTAGAAATAAATGGTTGAGATGGATTATGCACACTTTATGAAATACGTTGGACGAAAGTGATTTAAAATCACTTTTCAAAACCATGGTTTTGTTTTACCACAATTTAAAACAAACAACCACTTAATTATGTTTGGATGCAGTAAATATAAATTGTAACCTCTTAGACAAAAATTACTTACAATATCAGGGTTTATAGTCCCTAATTTAGGGAAAGTTTGACCTAATTACCAGGAACTACTTCGATATGAATTTCATAATTATGTGTTTGTGAAGATTTTTAGTTAAAGATAAAAAATTTAAAATATCTACTGATATTATACTCTTTTTTTATGTTTTAAAGTGTCAGTAGTACTTTAGATTATAGCACATAAATTCAGAAATATAATTAATATTTATATGAGAAATTAGCTGTTTAACTTTCTAAAATCTACATTGATCATTTTAATATGTCAATTTTTACAATTATTTGGTATTAATTAATTATGTATAAATAATAATATAATTAATTAAATATAAAAATTACTGCTATTGTTAAATTTTAAAGCAGTTAATAAATAAAACATTCACTATACTAGCAAATTACTCCTCCAGAAATTCCTGATCGTGCAGTTTAGTCCCTGAGAGAGTCAAAATTCCAAAATGGTCCTGAGAGATTGCTCTGTCTAGGGATGACAATGGGTAGGGTTTGGGTAGGGTACTATAGTACCCGTCCCCATACCCGCGTTTTAAAAAAATACCCGTACCCGGACCCATACCCGCGTGGGTAGTGATTTTAGTACCCATACCCTTACCCGATGGGTACTCAAGTACCCGTACCCGTACCCATTACTCGCACTTTTGTTAACTATAAAAAATAAATTGATTAGAAAATATAAATTACTTAAAAAGTAAATGAAAAATAATCCATAGATCATCCAAATTTAACCTATAAAACAACTATCATATGTCGAAGTGGATGAAAGATTAAAACAATGGGAGGGGAAATGGAAATTAGTTCATGTTTTGCTATTTTTAGTGTGTAGAACAAAATTATAACATTTAAGTTAATTAAATTAGTAATATATATTAATGATTTTTGGTCACTATAATATATTAACATTAATTATTTTGTTGGAAAAATATTAATTAATAATATAAACATATATATATATATATATTAAATTAATTATATGTATATAAATTACATTAATTATATATATTATATAAGTGCGGATATGGGTAGGGTAGGGTACCATAGTACCCGTACCCGCACCCGTACCCATTAAAAAGTGCGGGTAATTACCCATACCCGCACCCATACCCATTTGGTGGGTAATTGCCCTACTCATTATGGGTAATTTTTGCGGGTACCCACTGGGTCTGGGTCCAATTGCCATCCCTAGCTCCGTCATGCAAATAGTTAAAAGGTCATTTTTCAAGCACTAATTTGCATGATTTTTTAATGTTTCAGGGACTAATTTGCTTGTTTTTCAGGGACCATTTTGCAAGACAAGGACCATTTTGCATGACGGAACAATCTCTCAGGGACCATTTTGAAATTTTGACTCTCTTAAAGACTAAACTGCACGATCAGGAATTTCTCATGGACTAATTTGCTAGTATAGTCTAAAACATTTTTTTTGTATAACCGTCCATGCAAAAGCGGAAGAAGCATTTGCGTTTATTTGCAATGCTCTAATTTTTTTAATGGCTGTCAATTAAATTTAAAAAAATAATTGTGACAAAAATTTAGAGTGAGGGATTGACATTCAAATCCAAAATAGAGAAGATCTCGGGACTCAAATAATATTTACATTTACCTCATTCCAAAGGGACGAGTGAAGATTCAAATATGCAACAATTTACTGCTTGGCGTTTAAAAAAAGAAAGATTTTGAATCCAATAATTGAAGGACTCTTAATTTAAAAAAATGTTAAATATATAAGAAACGCTTAGAATTTTAACAAGAAGATTCTTAATCTTAATGGTTGAGACAAATGGAACCCTTACATTAACTGGTCAAAAAGATCAAGGGAGGCTACTGAATAGGCCATACTAGTATACTATAGCTGACCAAATCATTGGGCCCTTTCCTATTGGCTGCCTCGTTCCCTTTTGCAATTTTCGTATTAACATTTTCCAAGAAAAAAAGCAACCTATCGCCGGCGCTCCCCTTCTTTCAACCGCCACGTGTCAGTTATACCCCACTAGCTGTCCCCACTTTAACCGGCAATTATCAATATCTAAAACAACAAAGTTAATTACAGCTTAATTACATCAATTAATACGATTTATGATTTGTTGAATTGAAGGAAGGGTGAGAAGAGAACCGCGGTTGAAAAAGGCAAGAGTAACAGGTTAATAGCAGCAGGTCAGACTTCAGAGCAGTGTCGGAGTGAAACATCCATTCTTCTCGTGATTCCCGAACATTCTCTTCTTAATTTAGCTCCGCCGAGTACACGCGCCACTCTCATACCTTCTACGCGCTTCCTGTTCTTTCTTGCTTAGGGTTTTCTCAATTTTGAAGGTGGCTTTGCTCCGACATTGATCATCGTTTCATGTTATAACACAATGTCCGGCCCACTCGACCGTTTCGCTAGACCCTGTTAGTTCCCTTTTCTTTCTTATTCTGCATCTTGTTTCGTTCACTTTGCTTTAGTCTACGGTTTCTTCTCAATCAGGGAACAAAGATTGTAACTTTGGGAGTTCTAAAACCTTAGGTCGAGATAACTGAGCAAGACTTTGCCACTCACAAGGGGTGGGGGTTTAGTACTTTAGTTAATAGTTAAAGAAATGCCATTGTCTGGCTTGTTCCCCTCAAAAAAGTGGTTTTTGGTGAAACTGTTTGTTTATATTCCGCTAAGAAAGATTCAAGGCTTTGTTTGTTTGTTTGTTCAAGAATTCTTTAAACAAGGTTTCTTCATACTGCAAATATGGTAAAAAAAATTGTTGGGGCAACCAGGGAGGGTCCTGGACCTTTTTTTTTGTTTTCTTGTGTGTGTGGTTTGTTTATAGTTATGGTTTTGGTTTTGCTAGGCTTTGAGGGGTTCTCCGGTAGTGATGAGAAAAAAGAAAGAAGATCTGATTTTGAGAACTCTGAGGATGAAAGGAGGACGAGAATTGGATCTCTCAAGAAGAAAGCGCTCAATGCATCTTCCAAGTTCAAACATTCTTTGAAGAAAAAGAGCAGCAGGAGGAAAAGCGATGGGCGTGTTAGCTCGGTTTCCATTGAGGATGTTCGGGATGTTGAGGAGCTTCGGGCTGTTGATGCGTTTAGGCAATCTTTAATTATGGATGAATTGCTTCCAGAAAAACATGATGATTACCATATGATGTTAAGGTGCTATAGATTGGTGTTAATTTGCTTTGATGATATTGGCTCAACAAATGGTATTATATATCTGTATTTTCTTAATTTTTTTTTTCATTTTACAGATTTCTGAAAGCAAGGAAGTTTGATATTGAAAAAGCAAAGCATATGTGGGCTGATATGCTACAATGGAGGAAGGAGTTTGGTGCTGACACTGTTATGGAGGTAACTGCAGTATCTGACAAGATTAATCTTTGCAGTCTTTGATTTCCATACCGTTGCATCCTGTGGGTTTAATATTTCATGTTTGCATCAGGATTTTGAATTCAAAGAGTTAAACGAAGTTGTAAAGTATTATCCACATGGCCATCACGGTGTTGATAGGGAGGGGAGACCTGTTTACATTGAAAGACTTGGGAAAGTGGATCCAAACAAACTTATGCAAGCTACAACTATGGATAGATATGTAAAGTACCATGTACAGGAGTTTGAGAAATCTTTTGCGATAAAGTTTCCAGCTTGCACAATTGCTGCCAAAAGGCATATAGATTCCAGCACCACAATCTTAGATGTTCAAGGCGTGGTATGTTGCCATTAATTATTCCTCATTGCATTGCCTGTGAATTTCTGTAACATACACAAAAATTTATGTTATAGTGTTACCTTTAGGGCCTTAAAAACTTTACAAAGTCTGCCCGGGAACTCATTATGCGATTACAAAAGATTGATGGTGATAATTACCCTGAGGTGAGCTATCTTAGTTCCTCTGTAATTTTGTTATGTTCCTTATTTTGATTTCACTGGTTATAGGAAACTTTAAAGATGAACATGTACTAAGGTCTCACTGATTAATGATTTATGTTTTCTTTTATTATTGATACAGACTCTTTGCCAAATGTTTATCATAAATGCTGGCCCTGGGTTTAGGTTGCTGTGGAACACTGTCAAGTCTTTTCTTGATCCCAAAACAACTTCCAAGATTCATGTACGAAAAAATGCTATATTCTAGCTGTCTAAGGTTCTTTTCTTAATGGTTTAAGGCTACTGACATTGTTTGATGTTTCTTTGGAAACATAGGTTCTTGGAAACAAATACCAAAGCAAATTGCTTGAAGTAATAGATTCCAGGTACTCAATGGACCTATTTCTGACATGTTTCTATTTCTCTGTATGTTTTAGAATTTTTGTAATGTTTTTTTTTTTTTTCCTTTTCCTATTGAGCAATGAACAATATATTTTACTTTCCAAGCATCACTACCAATTTGCATCATCCTTTAAAAGGCCTAATTTACTTTTTTTGTGAACTTACTGAAGTGAGTTGCCAGACTTTCTGGGAGGTACCTGTACCTGTGCAGACCAGGGAGGTTGCCTCAGATCTGATAAAGGGCCCTGGAAGAACCCTGAAATATTGAAGGTTATATGCTGGTCTTACTTTCCTTCTGATAGGTTCTTTAGGTGTTCATCTACTATATCAATCTTGTTATATACTTATATGCTAACTGTTAATTGCTTGTGGAACATTTTGCAGATGATTCTCAGTGGTGAAGCAAAACGGCCAAGGCAGGTAGTAAAAGTTCTAAACAGCGAAGGGAAGGTTATTGCATATGCTAAACCACGATATCCAATGGTAATCTGTTGTATGATTCATCTGTACTTCTTTGGTGTTGTCCTTTTCACTCTGTAAATTTATTACATCACCTCTTTCTTGCAGATAAAAGGCAGTGATACATCCACAGCTGAATCAGGGTCTGAAGCTGAAGATATAGCTTCTCCAAAGGCGGTGAAGAGTTACTCACACCTTAGGTTGACTCCTGTTCGTGAGGAAGTAAGTTCACCTTGTGATCAGTTAACTTTCATTGTTTTTGTTAAATGGCAGAAGTTTCAATTGATTTCTTGTAGGTCTTTTGTGCACCCATCCTACCCTTCATAAATTTAATGTTGGCAAATTTTTCTTGGATCATTTTACACCTATTATTGTGTGAGTTTCATGTGTACTTATTTATTTAAATATAGAGTAACCATACACAATATTTAAAGATATCATAATTCATAAGGATGATCAAATTATAATGCTTGTCAAGGAGCCTGTTCACAATATTTAAAGATATCATGAGGATGATCAAAATATATGCTTGTGGAGGAGCCTGTTCATAGGATTTGCCATGGGCTATCCCAAAAACAAAAGTTATTTACATTTTGTGTTTTTTGTCAGGCTAAGGTTGTTGGAAAGTCAAGCTATGCTGTTAGTGGTAACTTAGCTGGGTATGATGAATATGTTCCAATGGTGGACAAAGCTGTTGATGCTGGCTGGATGAAGCAGGCATCACTTCAGAGGTCTCATAGTACAAAAGGTCATCAACTTTAACTTAATATTTATAGTAAATATACCCTTTCTATGAATCTTCTCATGGTGCTTAGTCACCAAAAATCGATACAGTTGCTTCAAAAAATAATCATAGATGAGAAAATTGTGAGTGCTGTTGTCCTAAATCTCTATAAAAACCATTTCATTTTCATGAGTTTCAGTCTATAATAGTCTGTCATAATAAAAATATTATGTTCAATGAAATAATGAAGTGGGCCTGTTTGGTTTGCATTTTCATTTCCTGTTTCCATTTTCTGTTTCCTGTTATTTTACAAAGGAAAAACTGGAAACAAAAATTTGCTGTTTCCCGCATTTCCAGTTTTTCCTTTGTAAAATTTCAGAAAACAGGAAACCGAATGAAAACAGGAAATGGAAATGTAAACCAAACATGCCCTAAATGTTGGATTGAAATTAACTGATATTTTGACAGGCTTTATTGAAGATATGAGCTTGGTTTTCTTTTAATGCTCATGCTCTTGTTGTCAGTATGCTGTGCACCACACACCCATTGCCATAAATAGCAATCCTTGTTTTTAATCCCTCTTAATAACTTGGTTTTTGAAATCTGAATCCCCCCCCCCCCCAATTTTAAGAAGATAGTAGATTTCAATTTATGAAGATGGTGTATTACATGTGGTATACTGAATTTCTTGTTGGTTAGTGACAAAAACCATTTCAGGGCCTGCATTTGAGAGTTTAAGCTCTTGGAAGTTGGAACAGTTGATCCTTGATATGGTATTCGTGCTTTGTCAATGCTTTGAGCCCGAAAGGCTTTTGTTTGAGGCCTGGGTTTGTTTGGGATATAAACAAGTCCAGAAGTTCTGGACCTGCACCTAAAAGCATAAGCTTATGGGAGAATTGGTGCCTTGCCTTGTTTCTTGTTCTTTGAAGTATTTATGTTATTAGCTCCTGACATTTTTTATTGAACTTTCCATCACAGGAGCATCTCCCCTTCCTGATACTCCAAAAACTCCAGAAGGGATTCGAGCTCGGATTTGGGTAGCCCTGACTGTTTTCTTTTTGACCCTGTTTACTCTCTTCCGTACAGTCACATGTCGTGTGACCAAGAAACTTCCTGCAATATCATCTAATGATCACCAGAGCACTTCAGAGCCAACTCTTGATACAACAAACAAGGAAGACTATCGTCCTCCTTCACCTACTCCAGCATATACAGAGGCAAATCTCCTTTCCTCCATGATGAAAAGGTTAGGTGAACTCGAAGAGAAGGTTAACACACTTCAATCTAAGCCATCTCAGATGCCTTATGAAAAGAGGAATTGCTAAATGCTGCTGTCTACCGGGTGGATGCTTTGGAAGCAGAGCTAATTGCAACTAAAAAGGTAGGATTCTATAATTTGGTTTTCCATTATTTTTTAAGAGACTGCAGACACTTTGTATGTCAACATCTTTTACATTGAGGCATTTCCATTTTTTTCTTATTTTGTTTGTTATCTTTAAATTCTAAAAAACATGCCTTGCTCCTGTTAGCTGGCTGCTCTATGAATATGTCATAGAGATATACATCCAAAATGAGTCAAAGCTATATTTTTCTTCATGTCTGATTTTTTGTCAGTGTTAAAAAATCTTTCAATCTGTGTGGAACTGAGGTGCTCTATTTGTCAAAAGCTAAAAGATTAAACCAAAGAAAGATAAAAAGTAGTGTTCTGCTTGCCGTTTACCTCTTTTTCAGCTACCAAATGCTGGTTTATCTTTGCGTCGGTCAGTAAATGGATGTATTTATTGGTGATGACTGATGAGGCTGATATTCAACCAATGCTATTTATGTTCCAGAAGTTTTCATTGTTTTAGATTTTCCTTTCTTTACAGTTTCAGTTCATGGTGAATTATCCAAATTGCTTGTTGCAGTTGTGCCTTATTATCTTTATGTGTGCATGTCTTTCCCCCTATTTATGTTTGGGTCATTTCCAAAGTGTCATATTATGTCTGTGGAGGTGTGAATGTGATAAATGCATGGCTTCTCATTGTTTCATTACCTGAGTAATTCTCTTACATTTGCACTTTCTGGATTGTGCAATAGGCTCTCTATGAAGCCTTAATGAGACAAGAAGAGCTGCTTGCTTACATTGATAATCAAGAAGAAGCTAAGTTACGGGTAAGTTGTCTCATGTATCTTTTGAACAATTGAACACAATTTAGACCTCATGAACATATTTCAAATGTCTGATATTTCTATTTCTATTTCCTTCAGAAGAAGAAGTTTTGCTGGTGACTTCTGTTGCTGCTGATAGAAAGAGAGAGACTCTGGAGGGAGGGTGTTTTCAAATTATGGTGTGTTGACCTTGCACATGATGTAAACTCCGAACACTGATTTTTAATTTAATGAGTAAACTCAATGAAGAATTGTTTCCAACTTGTGTATAGCTAGAATGGCTTGGCTTAAACACAAGCCTTGACTGCATTGTTGCTTTGCTAACTTTATTGTTTTTGCTGTGGCCACCTTTGTTAATTGTTCTATTTGGGTGTGATTGTTTATTGGTTAAAAAAGCGTTTGTTCCCCTGATCTCAGAACTTATAATATTGAATATTAATCTATTCAGGGGGACGGTGTGGGGGAATTAAGGTCAAAAGAATAATCTTCAACTAGATTCTTGCACAAAAGAATAATCTTCAACTAGGTTCTTGCAAAGATTTTCCGGAAACCAGGTCGATCATTTCAAGGTAGATTAGTAAGTGAATGTTTGGTTCCCAGTTGGAACAGTTAAGATCAAATTCTGTGGATTTGATTTTAAATTACTTTCATTTAACGTGCTCTGTAAATTGTGTATCATTTATTTCCTACAATTGATTCCATAAATCTATTAAAACCAATTTTACCCAACTGTAACAAAAAAATTCTACCCAACTGTAAACTAAACAGATTCTAATTCTCCAAGGCAAACAAGCAACGTGGATTCTGCAAATATGGCCCAAAATACTGAAATGTGGATTCCACTGGCATAATCTTTTGGTAGTTGTAGCCTTTTAGGTGTTGTGATCCTTCTGTGAAATAGATATAGTTGTAAACATCTATTCAAACAAAAGAAAAAAAAAGTATTGTTGTAGACTATCAGGATGGAGTTTCATTTTTGTCAGAGGAACAAATTTAGGATAAGAGGATTAAGCTGAACACAATTTAGGATAAGAGCATTAGGTGAAATTAAGCTAGGAAAAGTCTATTTTTAGAAAACTAAACAAAATTTGACAACCTTGTCTTTACACAATATGTAATCACTATTAAAGAAAATACAGCCTAGGTGAAACTGCAAATGATTGACATACTTTAAAAAAATATTACATGTTTGTATGAAAATGAAAATAAATTGACAGGGGTAAAACAGATTTTACGTAACTATCGTTACTTCTGATTGCTTTAAGACAAAATTTGTAAAGCAATCTCATCTGATTTTTGTTACACTAAGCCATACCTGGCTTTATTCAACATATATACACAATTGTCAAGGAATGGCACACTGTATTATACAGAAGATTTCAGTCTGAGTAATGGACAAATTATACAGAGGTGAATGCAATAGCATCCGATGGGGCTGATGATAGAGAAACGCCACCAACTTTACAACTCTTACTAATATTAAATATTTGAGGTGAGACAGCAATACCTATATCACCTTACCAGTGGAACTGCAATCATAAACCAAAAACTTGTGTAAGCGAAATGCATGGCAAGTAATAGATCAGTATCAAAAGTTCAAATGACCTACCAACTTCTTCTTCTTTTTCTTTTTGTCAATATGGGCTTTAAGCTCCACTTGTCGAGCAAGGGCATCATCAAGTGCCTAAAGCAGAAAGGAAGCAAAGAAAATCACAAACATGTCATCAGTTATTTGCAAAGAAAACCACAAACATGTCATCAGCTAAGAAATCACAAACACGTAAGATACTTCTATCATCTGTTATTGCAAAGAAAACCATACCTTTTGGGTAGAAGCCAACTGTTGTTCCAGCATGCTGACTCGGTTTAGAGCATTGTTCAGCAATTCTTCCTTTTCTGGTGGCATGGCAGGTCTCATGCTGAGGACATTCACCTTCTCTTCTAGATCAGCCATGCGCTTCATCAGGGCCATTTGATCATCAATGGAAATGGCAGGTGCTTTTATTATGTTGCCATCATAATCTACTGAGCTACCATACAAGGCAGCTTCAGTGATCTTCCTTGGCATGTTCCGTGTCAAGCGGATGAATGTTACAATTCCCATTACAATGGCCATGACTCCACCAGCAAATTGATTTCTAAACCCATTAGAAGTCTTGCAAGCATTGTCAGGGAAACAATCTGCAGGTTAAGGAAGATATATTTAATATTTTAACAAAGTCAAAGGTGTCAAAGCCATATTAACATGTATAGGATTGGTTGTTAATGTACAAATGATGCTGATTGATTAGTGCTTGTGTTGGTGAAACTGGAATGATCAGTGTTAATTTCTGACCAGTAATGTCTGTCATTAAAAACAAAACAAATTTTCCATGGGAGGGAAAATCCCATTCATAGAGATGCAAGCAAAATTTTGACCAGTAAGAACAACCATACAACAGTACCAAATACCTTTAGAAAGTGCCAGCTGATCATTTTGTACAACTTTCTCCCAGGAGCAGTTGTCAATCACTGGGACAATGGCGTCATACGGATATGCATTACATTGTTTTGCAATCTGCAATATAAAAACAGGTTAATTGTGCAGTTAGAAACAAGTGAAATTAATATGAGATCAATCGTTTGTTTTACATTTCATAATGAAACTTGTTCTAGTTTTTCTAGTTATGGACAAAAGGGTGTTTGCTTTTCCACCTTACAAATGATTCAATGTTAAATTAGCTGCATTATGCTAACTTATGCAGTTTCCTTAACTATTTTGGGCAGAAGAAATACTAGGATGGGAGCAACAACTGATTGAAGCCTAAAAAACTTACTTCTGCTACAGCATAGGATTTGGGGTGCTCCACTTTTGGCACATGGCATGCCTCCTCGGGAAGAAAGGATTCCTTAATATTATAGGAAAAAGAAAGGATATCAAGTTATCGAACTTTCTGGCAAATAAAGATACTGGGAAGAAAGTTTCAGAGCCAAACTCTGCACTTGAAATTGTAAAAAAGTAGGAAACTAACTACCTTTTGATATCCCGTTTCATCTTCAAAGATTGTTTTCTCCTCAATCCCGGATAAAGTTTTCCTCATGCATTTTCCTCCACCATTTTGGACCATCTAATTCATCCAAAAGAAAAACACTTTATCATTTCCTTTTCTAATTATATAACTTAGAAAGAAGTTTATCTTTCTGCAGTTAAAATACCTTCAAGATTTCAGGGTCATTCCACGGTCCCTTGTCAGAAAGCATACAACCACCTTTGTCTGCACAAGTACAAGTGCCACCCAAGAACTCTGGAAGTTCACTGGTAAATAATAGATATAAACAAGGTGTTATACATATAGTCTTAAGTAGTAATGCATTTCACTTAACATCACTCAATATAAACTATGTTTCAGCATGACTTTGATGCCCTAAATTTCTACTGACATGAGAATGAGATACAATATTTCAATGAGAAAGGATTTAAAAAACTAACCTGGCATCAATGATTTCAAGCAACTTGCTCTGATATTTGTTACCTAGGACCTGGTCAATAAATCACTAATCTGTTTAATGCTCCTACTTAAATGAAAGGGACATTGCTTCAAAGTGTTAAGCATTAAAAAAATGCTTACATGGATTTTTGAGGTGGTTTTGGGATCAAGGAATGACTTAACAGTGTTCCACAACAGCCTAAATCCAGAACCAGCATTGATGATGAACATACGGTTCAGGGACTGTATGAAAAGAAATGTTCAATAAGTGTAAATTCAGAAGATGGCATTTGAACCAGAGAGACAACCAAGAAGACTGAGTAGGTAAAATAGTACCTCAGGATAGTTATCACCATCAACCTTCTGAAGCATCTGGATAAGATCCCTTGCAGCTTTATTCATACTCTTGAGACCCTGAGCAACCATGCTATAGTCAGTAGTTGTAGAAACTTATTTTACATATTAAACAGGCAATAAAGTGATACTGATATGATATACACAAGCTCAATTGGAAATAGAGAGCACCACCTTAAATTTATGGTGACTATCATTTACTTAAGGTGTTAACAATAGTTCTTTTCTCTTGCTGGTTTTATTAAGGCAAAGGGGTTAAAGAACTAGATAGTTGTATAATTTCATACATACCACTCCTTGCACATCCAAGATAGTTGTGCTTTGATCAATGTGCTTCTTTGCTGCAATTGAACAGGCAGGCATCTTAACAGCAAATGTCCTCTCAAACTCTTTTACATGGTACTTAAGATAACGATCCAAAGTTGTTACTTGCAGCAGCTTGTTAGGGTCAACCTGACCCAACCTTTCTATGTATACAGGCTGTCCATCCTTATCAATTCCGTGATGTCCTTGTGGGTAGTATTTTAGAACTTCATCTATCTCCTTGAATTCAAAATCCTTCACAGAAACAAAAACAAATTTCTCTAATTAGCCACATAAAAATAAAATGTTACATAGAAAAAGATAATTCTTATTCTTTATCCACACAGGGTTACCTCCATGATGGTATCAGCACCAAACTCCTTCCTCCACTGGAGCATATCTGCCCACATTTGTTTTGTTTTCTCAATGTCATACTTCCTTGCTCTCAAGAATCTGGATCATCACATAGTAAAACAATAGTGCAATTAAAGCATTGAATGATGTTACTCATGCTACAACTATTATTAGTATAGTAATAAATAAATGCACAAGAAACTATATATGCCTTAACTTAAGGGCTAGCTAAGCTACCTTAGCATCATGTGATGATCATCATGTTTTGAGGGTAATAGCTCTTCCAAGATAAGTGCTTGGCGAAATGCATCTACTGCTTGCAACTCTTCTGCATCAAGTTCATCCTCAATACCAACAGAGATAACCCTGCAGTGCCTTCGCCCCTTCTTTGCAAAGGAATGTTTGAACTTAGAAGAAGCGCTGATTGCTACCTTCTTTAAAGACCCAAGCCTTTTCTTCTTTTCATCCTCCAAATATTCAGCCTCAATACCTGTTTTTGCAACAAGAAGACAAGATAAAAAAGAAAGAAACTCACAACCTTAAATTAATCCTGCTGCTGTTGTTTCTTTTAACAAATATAAAGTACATGTTTGTCCAATGTTTTAATTTAGATTTATAACTTGTTTTTGTTTGTTATCAAATCAACCTAACATTTTTCCTAACGAGTAGAATTCTATTGGCTATAAAAAGTTTGCATTACATTTTCCACTCTGCATACCACAAACATTCATGCATCTGTCATGTGTTCAGAATTTAGACCAGAGAGAGACATTGTAAAGGCAAGCAAACACAGAGAAATCAATCTTGTACCATTGATTCTAAATAGCAAATGTTTGCCTGTTATATGATCATCTTATTCCAGTTTCCTCACCATCTAACATTAAAAAGCGTGTTAAATTGTTATGGCATTTCATTACATATATTCTAATACAAACATGACCATATAGAATAAATGAAGATAATTCATAGCACACACATAAATCATAAACAAATGACCAAGAACTGTAAAGGGAAATGAAAATTGCAATACTAACCTTTAACAGGTCGATCTATAATAGGTGCGGACAAAATGTCACACATGATTAATTATTGAAACTCGTAAGCTTACACCGATGAGTCACAGACGTAGAGCCGTAAGGCCAAAGAGAATCAACAAGTCACATATAACAGATGTCCACAATTGAACACTCACGTTCACCTAGCCACACATGAAACATTTAATTAACATGTATGTTAATTAGAAAGCTGAGAAATTAAACAAGAAGATATGGTTGAAAACTCACTTAATGATCTCTATATGATATAAATTGCACGAAAATGGAATCTATGGGGGCTCAAAAGGTTCATGAATCAACATAAGTGAGATATAATGGAAGAGGATGATAGAAAGAAATCAAGAGAAGAAGAAGAATAAGAAAGAATGGTACCTTGCAATAGAAATATTGTGTGCATTGAAAAAGGTAGAGAAAAGGCAAATTTAAGATCCGAATATATCTGACAAGAAAGGAAGGCCAAAACGGGAGGAAGACAGGTTGGTGCAACTCATATTTAGAGTTTGCCGTTTTTTGTTAGTTTACTAGTATTGACGGGGTCTTCAATTTCATTAGAACATTCTTTTTGCAGCTTCTATTGCTACCAAAAGCAAACAGATTGAGATGGTGTTGGCGAAATGCATGCCACTCCGTTCTTTCACATTCCATCCTCTACACTACGCAACCTAAACATTTCAGCCAAAGTATCTATCTTCTTTACTATTATTATGTTATTTTTGGTAATTGCCTCTAACATGTAGTAGTTGTTGGTATTATAGATTTTATTTTTAGTATGTTAATACTCTTTTTAACTAAATTTTTGTATAACTAATTTGAGTCACGTTCACTTTAATTAAGCCTAGTTAAACATAAACACAGTTTAAGTTAGGATTGATGGATACTCGCCGGAAACAATGCCGGTGTGTTGCACATTTTAATGCTTGTAATTATAACAGTAGTTTATAAGAATCATTTTTAAAGAAAAGTATGAAATTGTTTATAATTTAAACATACAAAAATATGTTGACACATAGAAATTTCTAATTTTAAAATACAAATCACAATAATTAAAATGAAAACCCCTAAAAATAGTAAAAAAATAATAATAATTAAAATAATTTATCTTTATTCCTTTATACCTGTTTTACAGTTTACTTTTGAATTACAATAATTAGTATTAAGAGAAATGACAAAAAGTAAAAAAGAGGTAAAAAGTGAAATGTATTAATACATTAAAAATAAAAATAAAAAATCGTAATCTATAAGTTATAAACTAGTTAAAGTGTCTTATAATATAAGGCAAATGAAATAAAATGGTTTATCAAACATCAAATAATATGCTAATCACCATAAAAAACTAATCAAATAAGTCATAAATTACTCCATCTGTCAAGTTTATTTGTTTTTAAGATTATGCACACATCTTAATAAAGTTATAACTTTTTTTTTTGTTACATGGAGGCCAAATGCAGAAAAATAAACTAAAAGGCTATGATTAAAGGAAACGTCTACAGAATCCTGCTACAGAAAGCTACGACACTCTCCAGGGGATCAGAGAGCATGTGAAGACCAAAGCTCCTAGAATGGGAGCTATTAGCCAAACAATCTATAATCTTGTTCCCCTCACGAAAGGTATGAGAAATCACAACAGGCCAAATAATGTACAATCTTGTTCCCCTCACGAAAGGTATGAGAAATCATAACACGCAAGACCTCTGCCTCTAAGAGGAAATCTTGTGTCACTATGGGACCTGAATTCTCTCCAGTTAATTTTTAACGGGAGAAAATCTTAACCGTAAAAATCATTATTTATATAAAAAGAAAAAGAAAAACAAATGCAGGGCGTCGTGGCATGAGAAACTGGACGTCCAGTCCACGAGAGAGGATCCTGGCGCGTCCACTATGACATGGTGTGGTTTTGTCAAATTTATAGCTTGAAAGGCTTCAACTCCAACCGTTGTGTGCTTCCTTATTTTTCCTTTTCTCTCTTCTCCCCCTTTTTCTTTGGAATGTCTCATTTCCAATAACGTTATTTTTGTACACTGTTGTCGCCGGTAAACATGTCCCCACCGAGGCTTTGACACCGTCCGCGGCGGAACTGAACGGCGAGTTTTTCTTTTAAAACAAAAAACTGGGAGAGAGAGAGAAATGCATGGGCAATTTGGGAATTTTAGTACCGTGGTCAAATCCAGTGAGAGGATGCGCATTTTCCGGAAACTCTTCAACTGTCTCCGGCGGCGTATTTGGGTGCACCGTGGCTATGCTTCTTCACCTAGCCTCGCACCCAACTCTTCACTTTCTCTCAATCCAAACACTCCCCTATTCTCAAGGAACCTCGAGTCCCCTGTCAATTATGTCTATCCAGGTAGGGTTTTTTTTTTAATGAATTACCTCAGCACAATCTAACTTATATATATCTTTGTTTTTTTTGTTACATAATCTGTCTTCTTGTTTTGCATCGAAAATATTACTTTTTTCCTTCTCTATAGTATTTGTTATGCATATAATTTAGTTATTTTAGTTATGGTTACAAAACAAACTTACCAAAGAAATAAAATCACACTTGGTAGTTGGTATCATTGTCCAATGTTATAGAATAAAGAGTATTGTTATTTGCCTGTGCCTAAGTTCAACAGAATTATTACAATATGGTTTTTTATTGGAGTTTCTTCTTGGGATTATAGATTATGACAGATATTTATATGTAATAATAATAAATAGCATCCTGACTTTAGATACCAAATAAGTGTTTTTTAGACGCCTCATGCCTTGTTTTATCCAATTGTGGATGAACTAATAATGGTTCAAAAGTAGTCGTGTAAGATTTGCATGGTTATTTAATGGTATTCATGTTTCTGTGTCTGGTTTCAACCTTATTTAAGTTAGTATATTTACAGGAACTGCCACTGAATGCACAGAACTTGTCTGGCAATCAAAACCAGAACAGCTAGCTCCAACTGCTTATTATGTTCATAATATGCTTGAACTTAACTTTCAACTGAAGCAACTAATTAAACAAGGCCAACTTTGTGAAGCTCGGGATATGTTTGATAAAATGGTTCACAGAGATGAGATTTCATGGACCAATTTAATAGCGGGTTATGTCAATGCCTCAGACTCGAATGAAGCTTTGATCTTGTTCTCAAATATGTGGGTCCAGCCTGGACTTCAAAAGGACCAATTCATGATTAGTGTTGCACTCAAGGCTTGTGCACATGGCATGAATGTCTATTTTGGAGAATTATTGCATTCATTTTCGGTGAAATCTAGTTTGATAAACTCAGTATTTGTCAGCAGTGCCTTAGTAGACATGTACATGAAAGTTGGCAGAATAGAACAAGGTTGCAGAGTCTTTGAACAAATGACAACAAGAAATGTAGTATCATGGACTGCCATTATTGTGGGGCTTGTACATTCTGGTTACAGTATGGAGGGATTATTGTACTTTTCTGAAATGTGGAGATCAAAAGTGGGGTATGATTCACATACATTTGCCATTGCTCTAAAAGCATCTGCTGATTCGAGTTCGTTACACTATGGGAAAGCCATACACACACAAGCAATAAAACAAGGGTTTGATGAAAGCTCATTTGTTATGAATACTCTTGCTACCATGTATAATAAATGTGGGAAACCAGGCTATGTCATGCAATTGTTTGAAAAAATGAGGATGCCAGATGTAGTTTCATGGACAAACCTTATTACGACTTATGTACATATGGGCGAAGAAGAACATGCAGTGGAAGTATTTAAAAGAATGAGAAAATCTGATGTCATTCCCAATGAATACACTTTTGCAGCCGTAATTACTGCCTGTGCAAATCTTGCTCATACTGAATGGGGGAAACAGATACATGGCCATGCATTGCGTCTGGGTTTAGTAGATGCGTTGTCGGTGGCAAATTCCATGATTACTCTTTATTCAAAATGTGGGCTGTTAAGGTCAGCTTCTCTAGTGTTTCATGGTATGACCAGAAAAGATATTATTTCTTGGAGCACTATAATTGCTGTTTATTCTCAAGAAGGTCATGCAAAAAAAGCTTTCAACTATCTATCATGGATGAGAAGGGAAGGGCAGAAACCAAATGAATTCGCTCTTTCTAGTGTGCTGAGTGTTTGTGGAAGCATAGCACTTCTTGAGCAAGGGAAGCAGGTACATGCTCACGTCCTGTGCATCGGCTTAGATCATGAATCAATGGTTCATAGTTCTCTAATTACTATGTATTCAAAATGTGGAAGTCTACAAGAAGCTTTAAAAATTTTTGATGGGATAAAAAGTAATGACATTATATCATGGACAGCAATGATTAATGGGTATGCTGAACATGGTTATAGCCAAGAGGCCATTAGTTTGTTTGAGAAGATTTCCAGTGTTGGTTTAATGCCAGACTATGTGACATTCATCGGGGTTCTGACAGCTTGTAACCATGCTGGATTGGTTGATCTTGGTTTCTACTACTTTACGTTAATGACTGATGAATACCGGATCAGTCCTTCGAAAGAGCACTATGGTTGCATGATAGATCTTCTATGCAGAGCAGGGCGATTGAGTGAAGCTGAGCATATGATACGAAGCATGCCATTCCACAGTGATGATGTTGTGTGGTCTACCTTACTCAGAGCATGTAGGGTTCATGGGGATGTTGACCGTGGAAGATGGGCAGCAGAACAGATACTTCGCTTGGATCCAAATTCTGCTGGAACTCATATCACTCTTGCTAACATATATGCTGCCAGGGGGAGATGGAAGGAAGCTGCATATATAAGGAAGTTAATGAAGTCAAAGGGAGTAATAAAGGAGCCAGGATGGTCTTCGATTAATGTCCATGATCAATTAAATGCATTTGTTGCCGGGGATCAGTCTCATCCGCAAAGTGAACATATCACAATCATTCTGGAATTACTAAGTTCAAGTGTAGAACATGCTAGGCTGGAAACAGGTTTTCTTCTAGAAAATATTGAAGATTAGTAGAAGGCAACATTCTGCATCATTATACCAGTGCTAGATCCAAGTTGTTTTATGAGTTTCCATATTACTAGATTTCAAATGATTATTGGGAACTGATTTCCCAACTCTAATCATTTGAATTTTGAAAACATTTAGATTGATATTGGTTCTCTGAAACTGAGATAGACGTCCATCAGAAGTTTGCAAATATTTTTTTTTTGACAGAACAAATGAATCAAAAGGTAATTTTTATTGATGCACACACTGCTTATTTTTGTTTTCCCGTGGAATCTTAGTTATAGACTCCTGCTCATTATTAATATATGCTTTGTTTTCATTGATGCAGAGTAAGTTGCATAGCTATGTTAGAGATATTGAAATATTATTTCTTCTATTATTTTTTTTCTTTCAATCAAAAAAGTTATTTTATTAGAGATGGGAGTTTTATTTTATTGTTTTTCTTCTACTAAATATGCCTTCTTCCACCATATGTGACATAGTTCTTGATGAAATGTTCAATTATCTTGGTGGCATCTGTTCTATGTATTTATTTTGATATCCTTAATTCTAGAATTAAATAATATTTTCCATTGTGTTTACTAAGAAGCATGATTTTGTGTTGTCTTGCTATAGTTTTTCAAAAAAATATACATGAGTCTGTCAGTTACTGATTATTTTTTATGAATCTACATAGTTGTCATGCAAATGCAATTACTTTTTCGTTGGTTTTGTTATCTGTTTAGCTTATCCAACTCTGGAGGGATTTTCTCATACAGAGCTGGTCAGTATGAATTTTACAGATGAGTATAATATCTATAGACTCTGGCCTAAGGACCAACCTCTTTCGAGAATTGTTCACGAGATAGCTGATCAATGGGCTAAAGGCACTGGTTTTTGGGACCTTAGTCTCTACATATAGATGTAACCCAAATTAAGCTGCACCAGAATTATCTTGCTATGTCACCATAACCGTAAAAGAAGGGTATAAATGCGGAAACCAAAAGACAGGTAATGGGATATTATCATTAGAATCATTACAAATTACTAATGTCTGCCAAAAGATTAGTGGACTATGCAACAGAGATACTGCTCACTGGAAAATGGATTGTGTCTAGAATTATCAACTATGATTCTAGAATTTTGACCAAGCCGATATCTCATATTTTATTCAGAAAGCTCAGGACAACATGGTCAGTTTCAGAATGGGATGGTAACAGATATCCCAAACTATAATTTCTTCTGTCTATAAGTAAATACTGGATGATATGATGCAGGACCCATCACTACTTGAATTTGCTTGGGTTGAACTCCTGGAAAAGAATAGGTCTGTGACAGTTGAAGAGTTAGCTGAGGTAATATGATTTCTGGACTAGATGCCAAAGTGTGCTTTCTATGTCCTTATGAGCTGCTCATCCTACTAATCTCTTGCTATCAAAAGATGAAGTATACTTTACTGTGCTCGAGACTAAAGGATATCATTCCATTTATGGACCTCAACCAAGTGAGCAGGTATATGTGTTACTTTCATCTTCAGGTGGAGAGTAGCTTAAAAAATTAATGGATTTTTCGTTACACATTTAAGTTATGTAGCTCCTCATTGGAGTATTTTTCTAACAAAATATGTGTGCTCTGTGGAGAGCCTTGCATTATTTTGGGTGTTTTTTTAACCTGTTCTGGATTTGTTGTAAACTGGGTTCTCAAAATAGTAGTTCAAAGCCACTACTTATGACCAGTTGGTGATTATGTTGTTGTTTAACAGCATAACTTTTCCTCAAGATGGGACGTACTACTCCGTTTGGCTTCAAGAATATGTCAAACATTGTCATTATGGTATCTTTCTTGTATGAATCATATCTTTTAAGGAGGTTTTTTTTTGGCACAGCAGCTGATTTGGGATTAGATTAGGCTTTTGGCTTCTATTTGGTGGAAAAGATGTGGTCTTTTCAAGGAGGTTTTCCTAAATATGCTGAGGGATTGGGCAGCTTAGCTACTTTGGTGTTTTATTTTTTTTCTTTTTATTTTATTTTATTTTGGTTATAGAGGATTCCTTATCCTCCAAATTTACTTGTAATATTCTTCCATTATTGTTTTTGAAAAAGAGGGAAAACTGCTTTGGATAGTCCAGGAGATGCAGCTAGAGGTGTGTGCTGGTGGAAATTATATTCATTGTTAGCAAGGTAGTTAAGATCGAGATCTTACTCAAGATCGGAAAGGGGTCCCAAGATCGTAGATTGTGGGATCGTAACACGGATCGTAAGATCCTACAAAAATACTTAATTCATATTTATATATATGTTGTATGCATATAAATTCATATACATGCATACAAAATACCTGTAAATGAGAAAATAAATCCTTCAAGGCTTAAATTCAAAATGCATCATCAAACATAACATAGGAAAATACCAAAAACCAGAAGCAGAGGCCATTTTACAGAACAGAAAACTCACTAAAAAACGCAGCAGTAGTCTAGCATAAACAGAGACAGAGAACAGACAGAACAGAGACAGTTTTAGAGAACGAAAAACGCAGGAGAACAGAGAACAAATTCACCCTAAACACAGGAGAAGAGAAACGAACCAGTGCAGTCGCACAGGCACCAGCAGAGAAGACGCAACAGAGCTTCAATGTAAGCTAACAGAGCTGCAATGTGGGAAGATGCAGAGAGTAGAGACAGAGACGCGCACTCAGAGACGCAACACAAACGCGCACTCACAGATCCGGCACCAGCAAGCAGAGAAGACGCAAGCAACAGAGGAAGACGCAGCCGAAGAAGACGCAGCTGAAGAAGACGCAAGTCGAAGAAGAAACTAGGCACTCACAGTTGCAACAGAGGAAGTAGAAGAAAGACGCAGTTGAAGAAGAAATTAGGGCTCAAATCGTCTCTTTTCATTTAAATCTGGCAGGTAGCTAACTCGGTGGGATCGCTCGATCCCACCGATTCTACGATCGATCCCACGATCTTGGTGCGATTGCGATCTTTCTTCTGCACGGGATCGCTCAGTAAAAAAAAATCGTAAAATCGCGCGATTTTACGTGTAAAATCGGCGATTTTAACTACCTTGATTGTTAGTGCTTTGGTCATCATTTGAAGTACTAATTAATGAAATAATGAATTGGATAGCCGTAAAAGTGTGATACTTTTTCATATGTGAGGCTGTCTTTTGGTTTGATTTAGTAGTTATTTTGAAATGTCTTTATGGAAATATATATCTAAAAATGTATTTCTGAAAAGGCAGGTTGAGGAGCTTATTCGTAGGAAGCTTGCAAAGGAGGCTTCTGACAAAGAACTTCAGGAAGTTATTAAACTGCTGGCTTCAGCAAAATCAATGCCTTCACAAGATAAACCTACCAGATCTTTATGGATGAATGAGGAGAAAATTTGGAGCAGAATTGAGTCCCTTGAAGCATATGCTATTGATGCATGTAAAAATGATGAACAAAGAAAAACAGCTGGGATGGTAACTTTTTACCTCAAGCATAGTTTGATTTGATCATAGCAATTGGTCCTCCTCTTCATGTATGTAAAGAATATGAAGAGATAAGAAAATAGGGAAGAGAGGAGAATCCATGAAAGAGATTCTCAAACTTACTTTAATTAGACTCCTTGTATTTGCATTCATACTTATGAATGGGATCAAGTACAAATATAGTATGAAGCCTACCCCAATAATGCTCAGCTCTTACTAAAAATACTACTTTCTAACAATGGGAAAGACTGATCTTGGTGGATTCAGTTGTCTCCTTGCTTGGAGGTTTAGTAGAAAAAATTTGGAATAATGATGCTTCTCTAGATTGTTGGTTGTTATATATGTCACCAAAATTGACTTTCTTGTTCTTCTAATAAATTCATCCTCTGTGCCACTAGCAGATACTTTAGGAAATGGGTCTGGCAAAAACAGCATCTTCAGCTGCGAATCTCTTGGTAGATATTGGGCATTTTCCTATACATGTCAATTTTGATATCTGTGATCAACCAAGGGCATGGACCTAGGAACTTGAGGTGATTAACAGTTGTCATACCAAATCTGGAAATTTTAAATATCAAGATACCTTATACCTTAATATCTTTCCCACTTGTATGATGTGTATGTACCAAACTTCTCACAGATGGCTGGATTAACCAGATTCTTCAACTAAATATGTGAACTATACAGCCTTTGCGATTGAGTTGCTATAGAGGCTGGACTCTCACTTTTCATACATCTTGTTGTTCACCTGTGCTGTTGAAATTTTCCTATCATTACATGAAACACATCTTGAAATTTTTTATTTCAGATAATTATTTTGTGTTTCACTATGCTCAGATTAATAGGAAAAATCTTACTGGTTTAAAGGTCTATGCTATTGATGTTGATGAAACTGATGAGGTGAACAATCAATCCTTTTTTTTTCTTGGTTTGGTTGAGATTCTTACAAGTTTAGGGAAGCCTGTGATTTTATTAACTAACCAATATTATGTAGCTTGATGATGCTTTGAGTGCAGCAAAGTTGCAAGATGGTCGGATTAAAATTTGGATACATGTTGCAGACCCAGCTAGATATGTTCAACCTGGAAGTATTGTGGATAGGTATCTGGTTAAGGTTCAAAGAGACATTTTATTATACATTCAGTGCTATGTTCCTCCTTAATGCTTTTCCTGAGAAGAGGAACTTCTGTTTTCTTGCCTACTGCTACATATTCTGTTTTCTTGCCTACTGCTACATATTCTGTTTCCAGAAAAATTACTTGCCATGGGGGCTATGAGTTTGAGACAAGGAGAGATTTGTAATGCTGTTACTGCTAAATGCAACTGACATTTGAAGAATATTAAAATTTGGGAGGATTTTTAGCTATCCTAATATTTAGTATTATACTTTGAATAATTGGATTCGGTATCTAAATATATTCACTAACTAATAATGACTTGTTGCCCAAAAACTAGTTCAAATCATATCTAATATCACAAATTTTTATTTAATGAATTGAATTCATTTTAGGAGAATGAGCTTGATTCAGGAGAGCTTCATTGTAATCTAATGACTGAAATTATTTGCATTTGAATTGGCCAGTTGAATGGAAGGGTAGCTCATATATATATGGTACTCCACTAAGTTCAGATTCATGCTTCCTGCTACCATTCACATGAAAACTCTCTTCCACACCGTTCATAACAATACATGGAGGGAGAAAAGAAACGACGGTTGATGACCAGTAGCTTTTGCATGCCATCATCTCTTCACTCCCTTAAGCTCTGAACTGTGTTACATATTCTGTTGAGGAAGTTATAACTAAAAGCCACCCACTTCAACATGCTAGTGCATTTGTGAACAACAAAACATCAGAAAACTGGCAAAAACACATGTTCAGGGCTTTACGTTTCCTTATATTATCGTCACTACATCATGCACATCCCTCTCCCAAGTATCTTTTGGTAAAAACCCATTTGCCTCAATATCAATTATGATAAAAGAGCCCTTGCCTCTAGCAACCACAACTTTTTTTTTCCATATTGTTATGATTGCCTCAGAGAAGCCTTGACAACTGACTATGATAAGGTTGAGAATGGTCATATATAGTGTCAAGACCAATGACTGTTTCAACATTTTTGGAGTTTACACAGCAGTTGGATTGTGGACCTACACTTGTAATTGGTCACTGAATTCAGGCTCACTTTTTTTTCCTTCAAATTATACCAATCATCAAATCAATAATACTTTTTTGGTAACTTCAAGATGATTTCACTTGGTGTTGCAAAGCTTACCCTTACCACTGTGTCCTAAATCCTATTCATTATTGTTATGAAGATTATATGTTCATTCTTTTTAATGGAAATAGGAAAATCTGAGAATTTTATCCAAGCTGCTCAACCAAATGTATTTGTCAGTCTTGGCAGAAAATTTTATCTTAAAAATCATATCGGCTTCAAGCATTTGGTTTGATAATGGTTTAACTCAGATTGTTCCCTGCAGTAGGTAGAAGCTGGAGTGTACTATGAAATGTATATTGAGCTTACATCCAGATGGTAGTAATGTTTTTAAAAGAGTGATTAACAACTTGTCAAACCCATTAAAAAAATATTAGGCTACTGATCTCCTCATTTTAAAATGAACTCAGTACATTACTTTTATGGTTTAAAACTTGCATCATTCTAGTTCACTCTCATGGACTGGTTCAACTCTTACATTAAGAAATCATAATATCCTGTACAGGACCAATCCCTGAACAGAAACAATGTGTAAAAGGTAGTGTAAGAGAAAAAAGATATACAAAAATCATTACCAGTCCCTTTTGGACCCCTTGTTGCCCAATTCTGTCATCCTGAATATGTTGTGAAAATCGTTTGGATTTCTTTTTATGCATTAAACAGAATATTGAATTGTCCCTTGCTATAGTTGGTTTGTTATATCAATCAAGTATCCTATTCTAACTAGGTAGGCTGAAGCTTGTCCATTTTAACTTTCCATCTCTTAACATTATTACTATTACCAGACTACCAGTACCATTTCATTTATTTCATCAGATGATCAATCCTTTTCCCGATTATTGACATTGCATCCATCCTTAATGCTGCAACTTTTATTTTTTTGTGACAATAATATACCAACATCACTGAATTTCCTTTCAATCAAACAGAGAATAACAATATAGAGATTGATAAGTAGGAATTAGTTCCTATCTTTATTTTTTTTTTGGTCAAAGAGAATATTAAAGCCCAAAGGGCAACCAAACGGCACTTACAATCATCTATAGCAAACACTCAAAGAGCAATACAACTATGTCCCACAAGATAAACAATACATTACAAGACAACTTGCTCTAACTATCTCTAAAATCAGAATAACACAAACAAAATACTAGAAATCCCTAATCATCCACCACCATCTACTTTGGATATCTCCCGTTAAAGACTGCAACTTTACTCCGTGGGGAGTTCCCATATACAAGGGCTGCCATTGAGATTGCAAGTGGAACACCCACTTTTACCGTAGCACCAGGGTCACATAGACAACAAGGAGGCAATGAAGTATGACAGATCGGTTTATCTCACCCATCCGGTGATAGTGGAAGTTCCTATCTTTATAGAAATCCTCTTTCCCACGTTGATCCTTTCTGTTCAAATTTAAGATTTAAGTTTACATTTTTTTCCCTATTACGATAAAACCACAAAACTTAAATTTTACATTGTAATAACAGTCCATCATTGATAAGAATGAGATTAATAAATAAACAGTGTAGAATAAAAATCCCAGAAAAGGCTTTACTGTGTCTTGTGAGCATTATTGAAAATGTATGACTATATCATCCATATTGGTTCGTTGACTTCTCTTTCCACCTCAAAGATAAAGAGAAAGTGACAAAGAAAGGGTTGCTGTGATTTTAAGCATTGAAGCATGGGAAGCCATTTGCACAAATGATGATAGACAACACCATTGGCCTACCAGGAAGGTAATTCGATCATCACTTGTACACAATTACTTTTTCCAAATCAAAATATCAATTCCTCTGCTCTTAATCTTTTTTTTTTCACCCTATGGATTTTCTTAAGGATGAGGACATCAAGATAACTATGATAAGCTCTTAACTCTTGCGTGAAGCTTTCTATACGACAAGTTCGAAGTGTACCAAAAATAATGTGGTGATAAAGAGAGAATTGGCATATTTCCTTGTTCTAAGGGACAACATAATTCGATATATTGACTATTGAGTTTCTTACCATAAACTTTTTTTTACCAACTATCCTCTAAAAAAGGCAATTCTATTTAAGCCAGTTTATAGTATTTAACAATCTTCTATTTAAATAAATTAGACCAATCAGTGCATTCTATATGTTAAATTGGATTAACCCCTAATCAGGGACGGATCCAGAAATAGATCAAACGGGGGCCGAAATCGTTGATGAACTACTGATTTAAAAGAAATCATTAATTTTTTTATATAATATATATCACATATAATATAAATATATTTATCAAGTTAAATAAAAATAATTATTAGTTTTTATATTTACAAAGATATTGTTAATATAAGAGATATAATGAGAAGGGTTTGTACAAAACATTAAAAATGGTTGGAGGGGGGCCAAGGCCCCTGCCTGCCCGGCTGCCCCCCTCTAAATTCGTCTCTGCCCCTAACAGCTTATGTATGTGCTTGATTCTTATCATAAACTATTGTTACTTTGTTTAAAAAACTTCTATTTAAATAAATTTATTACTCAGGATATTCTATAACAATACTTTTTAACTTAAGCAAGATTAAATCTTAATTGAAAACATAAATATTATACTAATATTTTTTATGATTGAAATGTTAACTTGTGAAAACAACACAATTTTGTTATACTTAGTTTAGTTTTGAAGAATATTATTCTTTGTTTGGATATCTAATGACATGTAGGATGGGCTAAAATAAAACTTAATTGTAATACTTGTGTTTTGTACATGTTATTTATCACGGAAAAAACTGAAATTTTTAATTAGAGATAACAAATCCATACAACAAAAATATACAACAACTCATACAACACATTTTTTCTCTCTATATCTCTCCATCATATCACCTATCACATCCCACATTTCTCTCTCTTCTTTTTCTTTTCTCTCTTTCTCTTTCATGGTTGTATGTTGTAGGGTTGTATAAATATGATTTCTCTTTTAATTAATATAAATTTAATATATCATATATTTTATTATGTATTAATTATTATAATATAAAAATGAGAAAATATAGTAAAAAATGAAAAATGCGTAATATTGCACTCATACGGATTGAAACTAAAACCTCTGCAATCTATATGCAAATAACCTAACATAAAAAAATAGAGAAATGCTAAAAGTTAAAAAAAGAAAAATACCAAACAAACGAACATGAATATATGTGGCATAGTATCATTATTTTTATTCACTATTTTTTTTCTCAAAAAGAAACAATTTAATCGGCCGGCCATTCTTTATATTTTTTTCCATGTAAAAGGTTTCGTATGAAATAGCAAGCCCCTGACTAAATAGCCCAATAATGTAGATTTATGAGTATGAGTATTTGTTTTGTTATTTATGTAAGTGTTTTTGATATTTTTCAATAAACTGATATTTTGACAAAAAGAAGATAAATAAAAATAAAATGACGAAAGAAAAATCAACAAGCCCATACCATAAAAAAATAAAATAAGGATGAAAAAGAAACAAACTTAGAGCATATAAAATCAAAATGATAAAGATTACATACTTCATGGGTTGAATAATCAAAAACAGAAAATATACCGAAAATGTTACCATTGTAGAGGAGGTAGGGTGATGGAAGAAAAATAAAGGAGAGTGGAGAGTAGATGGAAGAGAAAAGATAAATGAAATTAGTAGGTGTGTGAAGATCAAAGACAATGAAAGAACATTAAAAAATAAAAAATAATACAAAGAAAGGAAAAGTTAAAATTAAGGAGAGTTTAAGCAAGGTCTTACTTCCTGCAAGGAAAGTTAATCCTGACATGATATATATGTTACCATCTAGAATAGAATTGTTTTTCCATAGAAGATTCATGTGACTTAGACAAAAAAAAGGAGAGAAAACAAATAGAAGAAAATAATTTGATGCATTTAATATGATAAGAAATAATATAAAAAAACAAAAAACAACTATAAAAAGAAAATTCCCACTACTGAAAATTTTGAGTATAATGAAAAGGTGGTTAATGTAATAAAAAAAGTCTCCAAGTGAAAAAATATTGCTTAGATCCTATAGATGATTTTATAAAAATATAAAGATTATTATATTATTATTGGAGCATTTTAAGATTTTTTTGGACAAAGGAACATTTTAAGATGAGTGAGTGGAAGCTTCATTTAATTATTTTCAAGGTGAAGAGAACGGTAAGAAAATTTATAGACCATAAATTAGACCTTTTAATGTAAATTGTGAGCTATTTGGATTGGATTGTGTGATTTTTTATATTCTCTTTATTTATTTATATATTTGAAGTATAAAATATTAAATTTAATTAATGAATTTAATCATTAATATTAAGAATCTAAATAATCCATATTAAAATTTTAATTTATTAATTATTTAAATATAAATAAATACTTATTTGAAATTTACATTTAAGTAATTAAAAAAAATAAAACTTTGTAATTAAAATTCACGAGTTTGTAGATTGATCCAACGGACTAGAAGTTAAACTATATTGAATTAGGCCCACTCAAATTCTAAGATGGGTCAGTTTTTTTCGGTGTACAAGGAAAGCAATGAGGTTTGAACCTAGAACCTCATGTTAAACTACCCAAACCCCCAACCACTAGGCTGACCCTAGTGAAGATGGGTCAGTTTTGATTTCTACTTTAATTTTATTAATTTTTTGGTCAATTAAGTTTATTAATTGATTTTTGTTATTTTTATTGGCCAAATTCTACTAATCTCAGGCCAATTTTTTGTATTAATTTTATCTATTCAAGGCACATCTATACTATTACACGGTGCCAATTGTTTGAGCACTTTTCACTCAAGCTTTAATTTTTTTTGGCCGGTCAATATTGTCTTGGGCCATTGACTAGGTAAATATGGGTTGGGCTTAGGGATGTAAAAAAACCCGCACTCGCGGATACTCGTGGATATATCCGCAATGAGTACCGACATATTTATTAAATGGGTGGGGACAGATATTATACTACACGTCTCGTGGGTACTCGCATACTCATTAAAACATATTTTTTATTAAATATATTTGAATATTCTATTTTTTTATTATTTTATGATGATATATAATTTATTTTATATTATTTTTTGATGATATTCTTAATATATTAACATGTAATGATATTATATAATGATTGTTTATAAATATATAGTATGATATTATAATATATTATATAACACTTCCTCTCTTTTTTTTTATAAAATTTAAATTCTTATACGATAATGGATACTCGTGAATACTCGCAGATACCCGTTACCCGCATGGGTACCCGTTAATTTTAACGGGTATGTATACGGGTAGACACTACCCACCCCCGCCCCGTTGACATCCCTTGGGCTTTGAGGGTCTATGTGTGTTGTGAGACGTGGGTCAGGATATTATTTTGCTTTGGGTTCATGAATGTATTTTGGTACAATGAGTACGGATGAGTACTCTAATATATGTAAGTAAATAAATCCTAATATATTGCGATTTCCATTCCATGTTACCTTAGATTTGTTTAATACTAAACCATAGTATATTCTATGAACATCATTAATTATATATTGTAAAGGTTAATTTAAATTGAATTTAGAATATAATTTGAAAACATAATTATTTCAACTTAATTATATTCTTCTTATACAACGAAAATAATAACACATACTTTAAAAATGATATATTTGTGTATAATGTATTAATTGTCCATTTTCTATTTGTGTATACTAAAATAATTCTCTTTTTATTTATTATATGTTTATTAAATTAGTCACTTTATGTTAGTAAATTCTTCACTTTTGTGTTAAATCATGTTTTTATTTATGGTGTATAATAATTTCTTATAGCCCGAATGAAAAATGCTTTTCACATAAAATATATTTTTAGTTTGAATACCAACATCTTCATCCACCTTCCATATAGAATCTGAACTCAAATAAACCCTTGCTTCTCCAGGAAATAATTTCATCACATATTCATTAATGGAATGAACTACATCTAATGTAGGAGCAAGAATTGTTTTATCCTGGAACAACTCAATGTTTCCAAAAAAGTCTCCAAGTGAAAAAATATTGCTTAGATCCTATAGATGATTTTATAAAAGTATAAAGATTGTTATATTATTATTGGAGCATTTTAAGATTTTTTTTGGACAAAGGAACATTTTCAGATGAGTGAGTGAAAGCTTCATTTAATTATTTTCAAAGTGAAGAGAACCGTAAGAAAATTTATTACAATAAATACAAATTGGACCTTTTAATGTAAATTGTGAGCTTTTTTTTTTTTGACGGCAAATTGTGAGCTATTTGGATTGGATTGTGTGATTTTTTTATATTCTCTTTATTTATTTATTTATATATTTGAAGTATAAAATATTAAATTTAATTAATGAATATAATTATTAATATTAAGAATCTAAATAATCCATATTAAAATTTTAATTTATTAATTATTTAAATATAAATAAATACTTATAAGATGGGTCAGTTTTGATTTCTACTTTAATTTTTTTTAATTTTTTTGGTCAATTAAGTTTATTAATTGATTTTTGTTATTTTTATTGGCCAAATTCTACTAATCTCAGGCCAATTTTTTGTATTAATTTTATCTATTCAAGGCACATATTTTATCAAGTGATTTGAAACTAGGCCCATCAAACCTAGCTTGTTTTGACACCTTTAGAGACTTAAATGAAAATTACAGCTCTATTTTAGATGATGACATGGACGGCCAAGATTTTATGAAGCACAGGATTATCTGAAATGAAAATGAAATGCAGCTGCTTTTGTAGTTTAATCAAGACGTCTAAGCACAAGTAATGTCTGCACTGTATTTATTAGTGATGATTAATTAATAATTAACGACCAATAACCAAAAGATGTTTCGGTCAAGTTATGAAGAGCGAACTGTACGAAGAATGTGGAGATATAATTGGGCATCTGTGAATTTCCCGCCCTTGAGGCTTGTGGGACCCGCATTTGCTTTTACTTGTATTTATTGTCACATACCTACAATTTTTAATTCTCCATTCATTACGTAATCCTGAAAATGCCCTCACAACCTCCCTATTAGGACCAAACTGGACGTTATAACCCCTCAGCTAAATCAATATTTTTTATTATCACTAACAACTACTACTAATTAAGAGTTTTTATTATATTAAATTCACTTATTTTAATTATTTTTTAGTTAAACTTTTAAATAAATTTTAACTTCTAATATAATAAATAATTTTATTTTTAATTAACTATTTTTTGGAAAATTACTCCCTCTGAATCAAACCCTAAGAAAAAAATTAAATGACATCAATTAAGTGCATCTTTGGATATGATTCTGGTGTAGCACAACCACGTTTTGACTGGTCAAAACGTGGTTTCAATTTTTGGCAATATGTTTGGCTAATTTGGGGCAGCACAGTAAACCAATTTCCAGAGTATGAGAACGTGGTTTCGGTGGATTGTTTTGCTGATTGATTTTGGCAGAATTCATCTGCCTCTTTTACGCATATACCCCTATTTATATATAAATTTATCCACTTCTATTTATTTAATAAAATAAATAGTAAACCCATTTTAGTAATTTTATATCCAAAAGTGATTTTACTTTATCTCATCCAAACAAAATCAATTTCTGTCAATCCACTTTTACAATTAGGTAGCCAAACAGAAAATCAATTCTACCAAAATCAATTTTACCCAAATCAATTCCTGCCAACTGTAAACCAAACGGGCCCTAAGAATGTGAGTAACCCCATCTGACTTTCTTAATATTCCTTATATTACCTCTTATGAGAGACTTTAATTTTGTTGGAATTTATTTTAAAAGAGATTTTTTTCCTATTTTTAAAAGACACGTGATTCATTAAATAAGGTGAAATTGATTAAGATTTCTTTATATTTTAAATTAATATACATGGATCTTTTTATATATGAGTCCAAAGTGAGTACTCCTTAATAAACCTTTTTTTAGTAGGAAAATGTTTTTTTTGTGTAAACCATAGGTATCCCTTATTACCAGGGGCAATCCTATTCGGGGCTTAGTCACAGTTACGACTCTTCACCCCTCCCGAAGAATGTGTTTAGTGGGGATCGAACCCGGGAGCTCTTCCCACAATCTCAGTCTGCGTTGCCAACTGAGCCACAGCTCTTTGGTTAGTAGGAAAATGTTTGAAATAAAATATTAGAAAAGTATGTTTTACAATTATGTTCTACAAATTTATACCCCTAATGTGAATGGATTTAATTAGATATTAGTAGCCATTCATGCAAAAATATTAAAAATAATAATAAATAAATGTATGATAGATATATAATAGTATCTAAAAAAAATACTGACTTGGTAAAATTATTTGCAAGCTCCTTTTCTTTTCTGTGTTCTTTAATTTTAAGATTGAATACATGTTATTAGGCTACTATTAATAGCAAAGAAAAATAAAAGTTGACCTAATTTACTTTATTGTCAACGATTATTTATATTTATTATGATTATGATGCGGGCATTGCATCGATTTCATTCAAGTAGCAAGTTTTAAAAAGGTTGTATACTTGTATTTCTTTTGGTAACATAAATAATGGAACTTCATTAAAATTTTGGGCAGTGGAAATAATATTTTAATATTTAAATAAACATATAATATTATAAATTTAATCATATTTATGGTCTCTCTAATTCAGATTATATGTAATTTTGATCTTTTAAATATTTTTAGTAAATAAAGTTTCTAAATTTTTTAAAATCAAATAAATTTGATTCCCATATAAATTGTTTTTCACTTAAAACTCTCAAATTCTATTTTTTCAATTCTCATATTTGATAGTTCATGATAATTTTTTTTAAAGATATTAAATAATTTTAAGATTCACGAATAAAATTTTTAATATAAATTTAATAAAATTTAAATGATTTTATTGGAGGTGAAATTAGGGTTTAAGTAGAGTAAAAAAATTGGAATGTTTTAATTTCAGGGGAAATTTGATATTTTGATTGATAAGTTTTGAATTTAATATGATTTAATATAAATTCAATAAAATTTGAAGGATTTTATAGGAGGTGAAAATAGGATTTGAGTAGGGTAAGAATTTGAGATCTTTTAATTTTAGGACAAATTTGATATTTTGATTGATAAATTTTGAATTTAATAAGATTAAAATGATTTAATCAATTTAATTTGTGGGATATTAAGAAGAAAGTAATAATTTGAGTGTTTTAAATAAAAAATAATTCACATAAGGACTAGATTTACTTAATTTCAAAAGCAATTAAACTCAATTTGCTTGAAAAAACTTGAGAGACTAAAATTGTATAAAATCCAAATTAGAGGAATTAAAGTGCAATTATATCTTATAGTGTAGAGTTAATACAAAATTGACCATTAAAATCATATTCAATTAAATAAATATTATGGAATAATTTTAGAATTGTACTCGAGGTATTATAAAAAATATCATTATTAACAACTAAAGATGTATATATTTTTAATAGTTATATTTTATATATATATATATTAAAAAATTGAAAAAAGTTTGGGGGATCCGCCACTTTACAAATGTACAAACACAAAATATGGATCATGAGATAAAAATATAAAAGGGTAAGTCTAAGATGCACAAATTAAATTAAAAATTTGTGCACCCATACACAAGTCATTTGACCTGTAGTTGCAGGTTTCTGGCTTTTAAATCTTCTTTTTTTTAATGATTTTACTATTTGCAAAACAGGCCCTAAATTTAGCAAATTACATATTTCTCCATCTTCTTCCCTAACAATTGTCTTTTTCCTTCTTCTCTTCTAAACAAATTCCTCTGTCGCGCGCCCCGCCCCTTATCCTTCCGCTCCGCTGTTGAGCTATTCACAACACCCACCACCCACGTCGTCCAGCTTCACCTCCCCAGCGTCTCCCTCTCCATCGACCTTCTCGATGGCGTGTTCTCCAAGCTCCCTAACCTCCGCTTTCTCAGTCCCCGCTTTAACGGCCCAGGGAGGGGCTCCTACAACTTATTTTCTGGCGTAACGGCCATAGAATACCTGCACCCTCGTCTTCTTCCCCGTGGCACATGACCACATCCCACTGCACTGCAAAGCCAAAGAAGGATCACCTGAGCTCAACACATTATCCTAACCGAGCGTCTTTACATCATTATCATCAAACATGTTGCTTCTATGATTTTGGTTACCATCATCCGCAAAGAAAGTAATACTAGTGGTAGCCACGGGAATCATGTAGTTGTTGTCATCATTGATGACGGAGTTAGATCCAGAGCTATTGTTATCCATGGAAGCAGCAGAATCCATGTTAATGACATTTTGCAATCCACAATAGGAGTGAAAGAAATTGTGAGTGTTTCCTAATTGAAGTTGTTATGGGTGATTAATATCTTGCAAGGTTTGAGAAAAATTAGAATATTGTTCTTGCTTGCACCAAAGCTTTTCCCCCCATAAGAAGGGTAATTATTTAAGTGGCTGTTATAAGGCTGAGGTTGATAGAATGAAAGAGAAGGCCAAACATGGTGATGGGTTGCAGCCGGTGCATGATTTAGATGGGTGGTGGTGATGATGGTGGGATCCACTTGTGATGTTTGACTTTGACCAATATCCAGGGTGTCAACATCCTTCAAACGTTTTGCAGCCCCATCAATGGGTAATGTGCTGCTCTCAAGTATGCTCCTAATTAACGTCTCTGCTTATGTCAAAGTTTGTTACAGCTTTCAGTCCTCGGAATTTGATGGTTGCAATGCAATATCATATACCTCTGCTGCCTCTTCTTGGGTGCTTAATGAAGAGGATGTGCAAGAACAAGAAGAAAGCTTTGAAGGCTGAATGAAGAAGGAAGCTTTGAAATTTGCTTATGAAGCAATCTTTAAACAGAGAAGGTCGATCGTTCCTGTAGTTGCAACCTTTCTGAACAGGCATCAATAAAAATTCAAAGAGACAAAACCCTTCTTTGCAAATTACATAATCAATTGACATCCAAACCTGAAACTTGTTTATTAAAATAAATGTCAGCCATTCAATTAAATAATGTTATATCCAATGACTCTCATTAATTTGAGTATAGGTACACAAGATTTTTACTTGTGTACCTTAGACACACCCAATATAAAATGCATGAATAGTTTGTGGAAGGAGAAAAAATCGAACCAAAGATAAGATAGAAAGAGAAATAGGGGCATTTATGGAAAAATGGGTATAGACAGCCAACTAAACTATACGATACCGTAGACAACTCACACACATACATTACATACGCTCCTTGGCGGCACTTGGCGTCAACTGTGGTTTTGGATTTTCTTCTCTCTCTCTCTTTTTGGTTTTTCCATTGTTTTCTCTGCCAACGAAGCTCACATTTCGGAAGCGCCTTTTCCCATTCTCATTCACTGACTTCTTTCAGTTTCAGCTACTTCTTTTTTTTTCATTCCTTTTTGTTCTGTTTCGGATTTTGAAGAGCAGTTCATCGTGGAGGCCGAAGATTTTTAGGTCCAAAATCTCCTCCTTTGCTTTTAGATCCGCCAGTTCCTTTTTGACATTTTTCATAATTTTCATTTTCATTTTACTTTTTTTTTTGTTGAATCTGTTGCATGTGTTGTTTATGGAGTTCCAGATGATGTTCATGGTTATTAGATGGTCAATGAATTTGGTGTAAGCTATTTTTTATTTAAAAAAAATATACTATTTTTAATTTCTCCACTTTTTCCGACCATTTTGATGCTTTGATTTGTATTATGATTAGTTTAGTTCAAGTGGATAAGTGGATTTTGGGAAGCTTTCGTTTGACTGGTTTGGATTTAACCGTCTTTGAATTATTGCAGAGAAATTGAAAGAATTTTACTTTATGTAGATGAAGAAAGTGTGAGAGGGTGCTTTTATTTTGTTGTGAGGTCAAAAGAGTCATATATTTATCCGCACATTAGCTACATAAAAAAAATGGTTCCTTCTTGTGCACGTTTTGATAATTGTATACTTCATCCTTTTCATCGCAGGGTTTTGATTTATTATTTTGCTGGGTTCAGATTCCACTGCATTTGCAAAAGAATTCATTAATATTATGGCTAGTGATTCTTTTGCAATCTCCAATGGCAATGGCAATGGCAATGTCAAGTCAGAGCCAGAGCCAATTCCACAGAGGACTTACCAAGCAGTAGTGATTGCAACCCGAGATATGGGTATTTCTAAGGATGGAAAATTACCCTGGACATTGCCTACTGATCTCAATTTTTTTGAGGAGATCACTACAAAGACATCTGATCCTGGGAAGAAGAATGCTGTTGTAATGGGTAGAAAAACATGGGAGAGTATCCCTCCTGAAAAGAGGCCTCTTTCTGGTCGCCTTAATGTTGTTCTAACTCGCTCTGGTAGCTTTGATATTGCAACAGAAGAGAATGTTGTTATTTGTGGAAGTGTGTCTTCTGCAATGGAACTGCTTGCTGCTTCTCCTTACTGCTTGTCAATTGAGAAAGTATTTCTTACAGGAGGTGGTGAGATATTTAGGTATAATGTATAAATTGTTTAGTCTTCTTTCTTTTTATATCTGCTTCTTCCTTTTCAATAATCATGTTAAGCTCTATATTTGTTTTAACTGATGATTTTCATGTACAGAGAGGCTCTTAATGCACCTGGATGTGAAGCTGTCCATATTACAGAAATTGAGGAAAGCATTGAGTGTGACACTTTCATGCCTCGAGTTGATTTCTCTGTATTTCACCCATGGTACTCATCTTTCCCTTTGGTGGAAAACAACATCCGGTACTCTTTCAACACTTATGTGCGTGTAAGGAGTTCAACAGCAGAATCCCTGGATCAGAATACTGATCCAATTCTTGATAATAATTCAGACTCTCTAAAATTTGAGGTCAAAGAATTTTCTTTTCTTCCAAAAATGATTTTTGAGAGGCATGAGGAATACAAGTATCTTAGGTTGGTTCAAGAAATAATTTCCGAAGGTACAGCTAAGGATGATAGGACTGGGACTGGTACCTTGTCGAAATTTGGTTGCCAGGTAACATTTTCATTGGTTTGTTGAGGAATAGCTATAATTTATATGCTGACTTCCTTCTCTATAATTCCGCAGATGAGGTTTAATCTGCGCAGAAGCTTTCCACTTCTAACAACTAAGGTATGTACAAATTTTGGTTTAAGATTTGTATAATCTACTGTGCAAAGTAATTTGTTATTTGTGTGCTCCTTTCCTTTTCTTTTTCCTGTTAATTTGATGTAATTATTGTTTGTGTTTGTTATTTTGAATCTTTATTGGGGAAGACTGAAGAAGAATATCTATTGAATATTTTGATGTAAAAGTTGACAAGATTTCTTCATTTGGTTCCTAGAAAGTATTCTGGCGAGGGGTTGTTGAAGAGCTTCTTTGGTTTATCAGTGGCTCAACAAATGCCAAGGTAATGATATATTTTTCCGATCCTTCCACACATGACTTTTCCTAGCAAGGCTACAGTTTACATACTAGCTGGTATGAGCCAAATAGTTGGGGAACTTGAGGTTGGTGTACTTGATATTACTTGAGCTTGGATTTGAATAAAAGTAGACTTATGGGAAGCTTTGGAGTTTCCAAGCCAACTCACTATTCCTGGTATTATTTTGTTTTCAAATTTTTAATCAACATATAAATTGTTATTTGTCAAAAGTATATAATATGACCGGATTCTTGTTAATCCATACACAAGTCACAACTCACAAGTGAATTAATTCTTAATATCTCTCATGCTTGATGTCTCACTAGTTAAGATGGAACGTCTAGATATAAAGAAAGGAAAATATACGCCATATGTTTCACAGGATCAAGATGAGTTTGAAGCTTTTCTTGGTAAATAGTTAAAAGCCAGGTTTAAGAAGCTCTTAACTCTGAAGCTGCTAGCTCGTCTTTGTCACTGTAGTCAAGAATTTATAGGCTGACTGGCTAATTACATAAGTTGAGTCAAATTTTGATATTAGATCCTGACAAGTTCTTGTGGATGTTCATGGAGGTGCTTTATTTTGTATTCTGAATTTTTTTTTAGTCTATTTGTAATGGTATAACATCAATATAGAATGGTTTGATGATGGCCTGGTAAGCACCTGTTTGTTGCATTGTTTCTGTATGGATACCATAAAATATATGCTTCTGGACCAAAAGTTCAATTAAACCGCTGCATTGCATGAGGTGTTTCTTCTAGGTACACAAAGAATGTCTTATTGGTTCATTAGATATGACTGCAAAATTCTGAAAACATGTTATATTGACAGGTGCTTCAGGAAAAAGGCATTCATATATGGGATGGCAATGCATCCAGAGAATACCTTGATAGGCAAGCATGACTATCAACTAATTTATGTATGAATTGCAAATATTTCTTCTCCATGCAGATATTAACTGGATTTATTATTTATACTACAGCATTGGCTTGACAGAAAGGGAGGAGGGTGACTTAGGACCTGTTTATGGGTTTCAGTGGAGGCACTTTGGTGCCAGGTAGGTGGGCTGTACCTTCATGTGTCAATCATCAGACTGGATTTTGTGGGATTGCTTAGCTCTTTCCTTCCCATTGTACATTCTATAGGTATACTAACATGCATGATGACTACTCCGGTCAAGGGTTTGATCAACTATTTGATGTTATTAACAAGATAAAGCATAATCCTGATGATCGACGGATCATTCTCTCAGCCTGGAATCCTTCTGATCTTAAATTGATGGCACTTCCTCCCTGCCACATGTTTGCGCAGGTCTACAGCTATATTTGGGTTTCTCTTTGAAAGAACTCTCTCTCTCCTTCTCTTAAAGTTTTGTCTACTTTTTATTCCATGCAGTTCTATGTAGCAAATGGGGAGTTATCATGTCAAATGTATCAGCGATCTGCCGACATGGGCTTGGGTGTGCCATTTAATATTGCATCTTATGCACTTCTGACATGCATGATCGCTCATGTTTGTGGTATGCAAACTATGCCAGCTTTTGCTAGACTTAAATATGTACTCAAATGTACATGGCATTTTAAATCTTTACTTCCCTGGGTTTAAAAGAGAGTTGTCATTATTTGATTGTAAATAACTTTAAGCTAATTAATAGGTTGTGATTCTCAAAGATTTAATTTTATGCTCCAGTTACTTTTTGTGTGCAAGGGGCCAAATAGTCCTCGTTGGATGCTGATAATCAGACTTGTTTATGTGCTGAAGTCAGCCCTGGCATGATTTAATTTTGTTTAAATAAATGAGATTGACTCTAGAAAAGTTTGACTCAATTAGTTTTAGATCCTGAAGTCCTTTTTTTAATAACTGACATGTGATGTGATGAGTTTGACTTAGTTATTTATTTATATATATGAAGTTCAAAACCTTTTTATAGCTTATTTGGTGGGGTTGTTTTTCAAAGTTTATCGAGATGCTTTAGTTTCACCATTGAAGATAGGTGTGGGCGGGTTTAGAAGTTTATAGGTTGATAATCTCACCATAGAAAAATACAGCTTCTATATTGAAGGGTAAATAGCATCACACATCGGACTAATAAATCTATTCAATGTCCATTTCTTGTCAGACCTTGTTCCGGGTGATTTTATCCATGTTATCGGGGATGCCCATGTTTACCGCAATCATGTGAGGCCCTTGCAGGAACAGCTTCAGAACCAGCCAAAACCTTTTCCGGTATGTATAAATGTTTAAGGAAATAATTTGCTTTAATGATGCCTACAAATCTTTTACCTTTAAGCACTCTTATTAATGGCCTTTTCCTTGTTGACTACCTAATCTTCAATTCAGATTTTGAAGATAAATCCAAAGAAGAAGGATATAGATTCTTTTGTGGCTACTGATTTCAAGCTCATAGGCTATGATCCTCACCAGAAGATAGAAATGAAGATGGCTGTTTAGGATATAAGATTCCCAGACTCTTCTTCAGGCTGTTATGCTTTCTGAAATAAGGCAAGTAATGTGTGTGTGTGTCTTTTTCCATGATTATTAATGTAGAGGAGATTTATATGTGGTTGGGATTTGTCACCTGGGCAGTAGGGCAAACCAAAAAATAGCTGTTCATGATTCATTTTGAACTAGTTTTGGTTTTGTCATGAACCAACTATCCTCAAAGCTTAAATTGTTGGGTGAAAACACATGAATGGTTTTATTCTAACATGCCCCCTCACGCAAGAGCCCATTGGGCTTGAAGCGTGGACAATGCACATGCCCACCTGTCTTGTGCTGAAATTAAACATTTTTTATTGGAATAATGGGGGCGGCAAGAATCGAGCTCTTGACCACTGGGTCATAGAGGCTATGATACCATGTCATGAACCAACTACCCTAAAAGTTTAAGTTGTTGGGTGAAAACACATAAATGGTTTTATTCTAACAGGTTTAACTGACAAAGCAAGATCTAGCTTTTTGAAACTTGTGTAGCTATCTAGCCTTAAATATTTGAAAACCAATTTCACTAGGGGTTATCCAGTTGAGTTTCAAAAGCACACCTAAAATACTTTATTAATGTTTCTGCATTTTACCGAACTTCTATGATGCATAGGTAATGTACAATACATCTTTTAAAATATCGCAAGTCACTTGTTTTAGGTTCCATACTGAAGCATGGTATTCTCATTGTTTCAGGCATAACTGTAGGAGGTTTATGTTAATTTTGTGGACAAATAAAAGAAGGCTAGTTGGACACACTTCAACCTTTGCTTATGTTACTATTGGAATCCTTTAGTTCCACCACCTATATGGTGGCTCTGAGGTGATTTAGGTTAACCACATTTTAATTTATTTCCAATATAGACGCTTTGGTATACTTTCGAGGGATCAACTGACGTTTTAAGATTAGGGGTGTCTTGTGTTGGCTATTTAGTTGTGATTGATGAAATATATTATACACGACCTATAAAGTTAACAAAAAAAATTCAAAATTTTTGGGGTGGTCGTGGCCCCTGCCAGACCCCCTCCTGGCTACGCCTCTGGGAAGATAGAATTAAATGTCTGCGATTTTTTGTTACATCATCACCATTATTTGCTCACATAATTTGATATTGTTCATGGTTTTTTATTTTTGGTATAACTATATGTTGAAAAGTACAAGGTGGCTAAAATGTAGTACGTGATATGCTTGTTCTATAGGAGAACATTACAAGTACCCAAAGAACTTATTCTAAATCCATGGTAATCTCCACACCATTAGTTTATATATATATATATATATATACACACACAATAATTCGAGGCTTACTCATCTGATTTAAGGGAGTCAATGGCCGAAGAAAAAGAAAATAAGCCCTAGAATATTTAACCATGCGAGCTGAGTATAAAGGAAGCCTTATAAACATCAAACAATACCTGCCCCAACTTAGTATGGGGACTGGGGAGCACTAGACTACATTGCATTTGAAGTTCAAAATGCTAGTGGCGATTATCTATACAGTAATTAATTGATACACTGTTTAAGTTATAAAAATGTTGATATCAGTGCTCGCGAACATGCTTAACAGTTGTTTCTCCATGAAGCAAGAATTTGGTGGATTGAAATTCAACAGTACGCAAAATGCTAGCAGTTGTTTCTCCATGAATTCATTGATTTTAATTAGCCGCTAGAATGTTAATCATTATAAATGAAAATGTTAATTTGTTAGAGATACATGAAAGCATTAAAGGAATAGATACTATAAATGAAATATGGAAAACTAATGCTTAAATAAGGAGTTAAAAAGGTAATGGATGTGAATGTAAAATTGTTGAGGTTTTGCAAATGTGATTTAAAATTAAGAGTACTAATGTGACTTCAAATTAAGAGACGAAGGAGAGTTGACATGATAATTTCACATCATGCCCTTTAGCTTTTACATAAAATAAAAGCATTAAAGAGATAATAGTTATAAATAAAATATGAAAAGACAATACATGAATGAAAGGAATTAAAAAGATAATGGATGAGAATGAAGAAAAATGTTTAAATTTTGCTATCATGACTTAAAAATAACACACTAATATGGCTTAGGGGATTGTTATTCCCACCCCCTTTTTCTATTCTCACCTCCTATATTTTTTCAAATTTTTCCTTAACTACCCTCACGGCCTCACCACTTGCCCTAGTGTATGAGTATACTATATGACCTCACATTGGAAACAATAAACACCAAAATTAATATTGACCCAGGATCACTTGTGAGACCTGTTTAGTAATATTTTTAGAGTTTTACCCTTAGAGATAAAAGTTGCTTAAATTATAAAAAATAAAAGGATTATGTGTGTTAGTGGGACTCATTTAAGAATTATAAAAAAGTGAATGTGAGAGGTAAACCATTGCAGATGCTCTTGAAGCTTTGCTCCTAACAAATTTGATGGGTGTTGCTACCTTCAAACTCCGGTTTCTGTTGATTTTTTCTTCTTTTGTTTCTTTTCTCTTAGTACCAAAATAGAGATATTATTCTCAATCTCTGAATTAGAGGAGATCATATGCAATTATCGTGTTAATCACACTTAGGTAGCGTTTTGGTAGACAGGTCAAGATGGGACAAAACGGGATATATAAGTTCTATTATATATTTGATATATTTTAAAAGTGAAATTAAGAGTGTGTTTGGTAAAATTAGCTGAAAAGCTAGCTGAAAGCTGAAAAGCTCGCCGAAAGCTTTAAGCTAGCTGAAAGCTGAAAAACTATTGAATGTATTTGGTAAAACCAGTTGAAAATGGTAAAATGACATTTAAAGACAACATTAACTATTAAATAATGATAAGTGGAGGTGGTTGAGGGCTAAACTTGTAATTAATTTTCAGCTAGTAGCTGAAAATTAGAGCTTTTTTAAAAAAAGCTACCCCAAGTAGCTTTCTAAGAAAAGCTTGTAGCTACCCAAAAAAAGCTACCTTCCCAAACACAGCTGAAATGGCAAGCCAAACACACTCTAAACAGAACATATCTTTAAAACAATGGAACACTTTAGTTCCTTAGAAAATGATGAAATTAAAGTGAGCAGAACATAACATCTTATTATTAATTTTTTATTGATAAAACTACCACTTTCTCTCCTAACATTCCTCCAAAAAATGCAATCCCCTCTATTGCCACCTGACATCTTCTACCACCACCATTGTCGCCTTGCACCTAACTCTGCCACCGCCAACACTGCTATCGCCACTCAACACTCTACCCTACCACCACCACCACCATTACTACTTGCCATCTTCAAATTCCACCACTGATATAGAACACTATCGATCATTGTCACTATCGTTTAACACCCCCCTCTCTGCACCCCTTAACCACCGCTCAATACTCTTGTTCAATTTTTCAATATTCAATTAAATACTAAATAGAATAAGATGTGCATATAATTAAACAAATAATGTTGTTCTATAATTACTAAACGCATCACATAAGACATTATTTGTCCTGTTATATTTTGTTTCCTTTTTTTTTTTGTTCTACTAATTTCATCTACCAAATACTACCTTATAATCTTTCCTTTTTTTTTTTTGTATGTGAGTGTACACAAAAGTCACGCTTATAACTCTAAAAATAGAAAGTTTACTTTTAACATTCAGTTTCAAGACTATTGCAGGATTCAAATCATCTAGTGGTGGGATCTTCTTTGATAGCTTTAGATTCATGATTTCGTCCCTTCTCCATAAGGAGCTCCATGAGGCTTGTTAGTGCAACTTCAGGATCCTCATTCTTCAAAAAATGCTCACCCACCTCAGCAGGAGTGACATTAATCGTCTTTAGCAACTTCTCAACCTCAACAAAAAGTGGGTGCTCTTTGATCCCATGGTAATTCCAAGCCAGCATTTTGAACCCGCATGGGGTGCAGTAAGACATGTCGATGTGCACGTCCATACGCCCAGGGCGCAACAGAGCAGGGTCCAATTTGTCTTTGTGATTGGTTGTGAACACTATGATCCGCTCATCCCCACAGCTAGACCACAACCCATCTATGAAATTGAGGAATCCCGATAAAGTCACCTGCAATCAACATAATATAAATTCCAAGAAAACAATAAGGACCACATATAACTATAATGTGACAGAAAAACACCAAGATTATCATATGATATCCCAGTCACATAAAAAACCACATACCACATAGAAGCAATATTTTTAGAGTAAACTAACACTTTTATCTTCAATTTTTACAACGTCTTGTAGTTTCGTTCTTGATTTTTTCAAAATAGCACTTTGGTCTCTGACTTTATTAAATAGTCCCTAAAGTGCATGTTTTTTTTAATAAAGTCGGGGACTAAAGTGTATTTCTTTTAATAAAGTTAAGGACTAAAGTGCATGTTGCATGGACTAAAGTGCTATTTTGGAAAAGTCAAGGACGAAACTAGAAGACGTTGTATTAATTGAGGACAAAAGTACTAGTTTACTCAATATTTTTATCCAAAGTGTGCAACATTAACAATATAATAAATCAAAAGTGTAAAGTTTTTATTGAAAAATGTAACGTTTAATATTATCAATACATTAAATGTGTAATAGTTGTAATTTTTAATAAAAACTTTCCACTTTTCATTTATTATATTGTACAACATTCCAGGAAAATCAATAATCAAATACTAACATTATTTCATACCTTTTCATTCTATTTCTATCCATGGTTAGAACTTAAGAAATCTCAACATTGCATGTAAACCTTCAATCTTTTCTCATGAATTACTCAAAGTTACAAGTCATGTTATCAACAATTGATTATTTTTCTAAAAGTATGATCAAAATTGATAATATGTTTAATAGAGCAATGCAGTACCTGTGGCTTTGGACCCTCATATGGCCTAGGTTTCGATGATCTTACAAGCCGATTCCGATTGTGCAGTTCAAGGGAACAATCAATGTCCTCAACCACAAGTATTGAGCGATTCCCAGTTGCAATCATCAACCTCTTGAGAGATGAATTACGCGTAAGATCAGTGAGTTCCAAATCATAAACATCAAAATTGAGATAATTTGCCATTGCAGCAATCAAGCTGGATTTTCCAGTCCCTGGAGGCCCAGAGAGCAAGTACCCTCTCTTCCACGCCTTTCCAACACTCCTATACAAACCCTTCCTCTCCAAAAACCTACCCAAGTCCTCCATTATCATCTTCTTCAGCTCAAAATCCATCGCCAAAGTGTCAAACGTAGCAGGATGATAAAGATTCACAGACTGCCATGTCTCCCCTCGCCTCCTACTCACTTTGTTATTATTCAGAGTGAAAAGCTTCAGCGTCTTTCGCTCTTCTCTCACCTCCTTCGCCTTCTCCATAACATGAGGCAGGTATTCCGCTAGAGCCATGTCCTTGTGCTTCTTATGAAACTGCAATTCGAAGAAGCGAACCTCAGTTTTCAAGGTGAATTGGTGCTCGTTTGGAGTTGCGGGTTGAATGTGCTTGGATGGGATCTTTCTGGTGATCAATCTCCACGTGAATTGGACACCGTTGAAGGTGTCGATGATTTCTTCGTTGCGGTCCATGACGATTGAGATCTTGCTCTGTTTGGGGGGAATGGTGGCCCTGAAGCGCTTGGTGTTGGGGGAAATTTGGGGTCTGAGGTAAAGCTGGGCGGCATGGAAGAGGTGGTTGTGGGTGAGGGCTTCGAACTCGTCGATGACGAGTGTGAATTGGGAGGAGAATGTGGTGAAGAATTGGGAGAATTTGGAGAGGAGATAGTAGTGAAGCTCGCGGGGGAGGTAGTCTCGAGCGAGGGAACGGAGGAGCATGGCGGTGGCGGCGAAAGAGGCGGCGGTGGAAAGCACCGTTTGGGTAGAAGGGAATTGGAGTTGAAGTGTCATGGTTTGGTTTGGTTTCAGAATCGCGATCAACAGAAAATAAAGGTATGAGTCAGAGGCAGAGTCATCTCATGCGCTAATTTTCTAGTCGTCGTTGTCGTTTTGCCTTTTTTTATCAAACGACGACTTCTTCGACTTCTTTCTTGGGTTCAGCTTTTCTATTCCCTCCTAGGCCCCACTTTCCTTTAAATATATTTTTTATTTATAGTATAAAAAATGATAAAAAAATATATAATAGTATTAATATATTCTTATTTTATTCAATTATTTAATATAAGAAATTTGAAACGCTTAGAGCCTGTTTGGTGCACAGGATAAGAGACAGGATATGATAACTTTATCATATCCTATCACTTATCATGTGTTTGTTGCACCAATATGATATGATAACTTTATGTCGTTACTTATCCTATCATTTCCTTCTAGTGTAATTCTTATCCTGAGGGGGAGCTGGGTTAGGGAGTTATAGGATAGGATAAAATAAGATAAAAAATTTCGTCCTCATTTATCCTCTTTTTCTCTCTCCTATCTCTTTCCTCTCTCTCCCTCTTTCTCTCTCCTCCCTCTCTCTCATATCTCTTTCCTCTCTCTTCCCTTTCTCTCTCCTCCCTCTCTCTTTCCTCTCTCCCCCTCTTTCTCTCTCCTCCCTCCCTCTCCCTCCCATCTCTTTCCTATCTTCCCTCTCTCTCCCCTCTCTCCCCCTTTCTCTCTTCCCTCTCTTTCCTCTCTCTCCTCTCTCTCTATCACCTCTCTCTCCCCCCTCTTTCTCTCTCCTATCTCTTTCCTCTCTCTCCTCTCTTTCTCTTTCCCCCCCCCTCTCTCCTCTCTCTCTCCTCCTTCTCTCTTCCCTTTCTCTTCTCTCTCTCCCCTCTTTCTCTCTCCTCCTCTCTCTCTCTCATCTCTTTCCTATCTTCCCTCCTCCTCCTCCCTCTTTCTCCTCTCTCTCCTCTCTCCCTCCCTCTCTCTCTATCCCCCTCTCTCTCTCTCTTTCTCTCTCCCCCCTCTCTCTCCTCTCTCCTCTCTCCTCCCTCTCTCCTATCTCTTCCCTCTCTCTCCCCTCTCTCTCTCCCTCCTCCCCTCTCTCTCCCCTTCTTTCTCTCCTCCTCTTTCTCTCTTATCTCTCTCCTATCTCTTTTCCTCTCTCTCTCCTTCTCTCTCTCTCTCCTCTCTCTCTCCTATCTTCCCTCCCTCTTTTTCCCCTCTCTCCTCTCTCTCTCCCCCTCTCTCTCCTTCTCTCTCTATAATAGTGATTTGTTGTGGTAATTTTGATATTAATTTTAATTTTTATTTATGTGTGTTTACTGAAAAGCAAAAAATAATTTAAATTTATAATAAGGGTAATTTTGTCATTTTAATATTCTTTATATCTCGTCCTACCATAATCTGTCCATCTCAAACGTAGGATAGGATAAAATAATCATATCTGTCTTCTTATCCTGGTGTACATCAAACATAGGATAAGATAAGAGCTTATCCTGCCCTTATCCTATCATGTCATTATCCAACTCTTCTATCATATCCTATCATGTGCACCAAACAGGCTTAAAACCCAATTCTAGTAAAATATCTATGAGAAATGTTGACGAATTTAATAAGGATATTGGTTCATGAAATAAATTGGTTCATGAAATAAAATTATTTTTTAAGAGATTGTGTAACATTAATGAGTGTGTTTGGTAGGGTATTTCAGTTATATAAAAACTGAAATTAGTAGCTGAAACCATTGATAGCTTTTTAGGTAGCTATTAACTTTTCTTGAAAAGCTACATGAGATAGTTTTTAAAAAAAAAAACTCTCATTTTCAGCTAAGAGCTGAAAATTTAGTACAAGTTTACCCCTCAACCACTCTCACTCATAATAATTAATAATGTTCTTATATGTCATCCTATCATTTTCAGCTAGTTTTACCATACATCTTCAATCAAATAAGCTACCTAGAAACTAAAAGCTAGCTAAAAACTGAAAAATTAGCTGATTTGATTGAAGGTGTTTGGTAAAACTAGCTGAAAATGGTAAAAAGACATATAAAGACGTCATTAATTATTAAATAATGATGAGTGGGTGGTTGAGGGTAAACGTGTAATAAACTTTCAGCTAATAGCTGGAAATAGGAGTTTTTTTAAAAAAAAAGCTACCTCAAGTAGCTTTTCTTGAAAAGCTAGTAGCTACCTAAAAAAGCTACCATATCAAACACTGATGAAATGGTTTCAACTACTAATTTCAGCTTTCATTTAGCTGAAAATGCCTTATCAAACACACTCAAAGAGTTTCAAATGCAATTAATACTGTAATTTCCAATAAAAAACTTTATGGATTCCTCAATTAGTGCTTTTAGGGCGCTAGTTAATAAGATCCAATAATTATTATTATTAAGACTTTTCGATTGAATGTGATATGCTTATCACAAGTTTTTGGCATCATCTTAGGTCACACATAAGAATATTGACTTAGGTCATCTCTAATTCAACAACTCTCAAGTTTCTTAAACTTATTTTATAACTTTTATCATTATATTTTTATTCAATTAATTGATATGAAAAAATTGAAACACTCTGTTTAAAATAGAATTCTAATAATAATTATTATTTAGGTAAAATATATATTTTTTATCCCTGTAAAATAGTAAGTTTTATTTTTTATCTCTATTAATTTTTCTATTTTAAAAGCATCCTTCCTTTTTTTGCAAATAGTCTCTCCACTCCAAAAGAATGTTGTCCCTTGATGATGTGGCATATTCTCTCTCCTATCTGTGCATTGTATGTGTCTTATTGATAAGACAACGTGGCTTAAACCAATTTTTTTTTAAAGAAAGTCACGTGAATGGCTTTCACAGCTGCTTCCACAACAAAGGTCAAGATATATGGAGTTAGGTCAACATGGAAAAATCCATTTTCATCTTTTTAATTCTTTAGGGTTTTTTTTTTCTAATATTGCTCGCTTTTGGTTAGTCTCCTCAATCTGCTCCTATAATTGATGGATATCTAAATCTTTGTTATGGATTTCAAACCGGAAGTTCTTCACCATGACCTCATAGGTTTTTAGGAGGTGGGGTGAAAGAAAGGAGTAGGGTGAAGGTGTGGAAAGTAGGAGAGGGAGGGGGAGAAATTGGCAGAGAAGATGGGAGGAAAGTGGCGATGGATTTATGCTTCATTGGTGTTGAGTATGGATGCTTCATTAGTGAACATGTTGTAAAGCATTCTGGTGGTTGAACAGTGGCGTGGACCACCGTGCTTGTAGTTGGTTGGAATAGGAAAGCTCCAAAGGCTCTTGCCATGGCTGATCGACGAAGCAGTAGAGGTAGGTGCCATGGTCAAGCTGCAGCCGCGACCTCGAAGAACCTCCTAGGCTAATCAGTGCAATTCTATGTACAGGAAGAAGTCTGGTAGCCCGGAGACCTCTCTTAGACCAATTTTGTCGAGGAAGACAAACGTGCAAGATGTAGCTCCAAAGCTCTCTTTAATGGCTACCAACGCAGATGGGGAAGATGATGAACAATGCATCTTGTTTTCTTTTTTTTTTTTTGCTTTTATCAAATGGCGTGGGTTGCAGAAGAGTTTTCTAGTAAGGGTTGGGGGTAGAGGTTGTGGATTGTTGTAATTTTGTTTATAAATATTTCAAAAGTTATAAAAAATATTTTATATATTTTAAAGTTTTAAATTTGAATTCAGTTACTCATTTATTTTACAATTTTAATTGTCAGATGAACGTTTTGATTTTAATTCTAATTAATTATTATTATAACGTTATTATAATTATGGTACAGTTACAAATGTTGAGTAATTAGTTTTAACGTTATTATATTAATTGTTTTGATGCTGCAATATTTCATAAAGGGATGTTTCTGGGTTATAGAGTTTTATATAGTGAGTTACTATCTTGCTGTTCTGATACCTAGCCAAATTGGTTAGAAGTGCTTGTTAAATCCTGGGGAGTTTTCGAGTACCATCTAATAAACTCTTGAGTACAGTGTCAACACACGTCTCAGGCATCATTGTTGTACGTTCGTTTCTCTATTATTTCCTACAATCTCAAGAGTTTAATTATGGAGAACAACACGAGCACTGTCCCTCCTCCCAACAATGGTGTTACTCCTGCTGATATATCCGTTGCTGCACATGGCATCCATCCACCAGTTACCTTTGCAAAGCCATTCCCAGACGTTTCAAAGATCGAAATTTTTGGAGGCAAAACTTCAGAAGATGGCAAGAACGTGTGTACTCTATTCTGGACATACTTGGTGTCGTAGTTGCTGCTTTGACCCATCCCAAACCTTCACCGTCTACTAATCCAAAACAAATTGAAGATTGGACTCATTCTAATAAGGTATGTCTACACACTATCATTAGTACATTGTCTAATGAGTTGTTCGATGTTTATTGTTCTTACAAAGAAGCCAACAAGATTTGGGAACGTGAAATATACTGCTGAGGACGCTGGAAAACAAAAGTTTGTAATTGGAAACTTTTACAAATGGGAAAGGACAGAAGAGAAGGATATTAAAACACAAATCAATGAATATCACAAGTTACTTGAAGACCTTAAAGCTGAGAACATCAGAACATCAATCTACAGGACGAATTTGTTGCTGGACTTCTCATTGAGAAGTTGCCTGAATCTTGGAAGGACTATAAACAACAGCTTAAGCACAAACACAAATAACTTTCCCTGGCGGACTTGATAACTCATAATAATCGAAGATACCAACAGAAAAGAAATCAAGGCTGCAAGAGCAAAGGCTTTGGCTGCGCGAGCAAATTTGGTGCAAAACAAGTTTCAGAAAAAAAGGTACGAACCTAAAAAAACCTGATCATTATTTGTCTAGAGTAACTAACCCCAATTTCAAAAGGAAGGGTACTTGCTTTGTTTGTGGAAAGCCAGGTCACCATGCATCTCAGTGCAGACATAGAGCTAGAAATGATAATCCTCCAAAGCCAAAGGTTAATTTGGTTGAAGGAGATGATATTATTGCTGCTGTTCATTATTTGTCTAGAGTAACTAACCCCAATTTCAAAAGGAAGGGTACTTGCTTTGTTTGTGGAAAGCCAGGTCACCATGCATCTCAGTGCAGACATAGAGCTAGAAATGATAATCCTCCAAAGCCAAAGGTTAATTTGGTTGAAGGAGATGATATTATTGCTGCTGTTGTTTCTCAAGTTAATATTGTGACCAATGTGAACAAATGAGTGGTAGACTCTGGAGCTACCAAGCATATTTGTGCAAACAAAGATGCTTTTGCCTCCTACACTACTGTAGGGGATGGAGAGGAACTTGTATACCTTGGAGACTCACGAACTGCTGCAGTTCATGGTAAAGGGAAGGTTCTTCTCAAGCTCACATTTGGGAAAACTCTGGCTTTAAACAATGTGCTTCATGTCCCAAGTATTAGGGCCAATTTGGTCTCTGTTGCAATGCTGGGGAAATTTGGGGTTAAAGTGTCATTTGAATCTGATAAGATTATAATGACAAAGAATAATGTATTTGTGGGCAAGGGCTATTGTGATCAGGGACTGTTTGTACTTAATGTTTCTGAAATTATGAATGGAAATGCTTCTTCTTCTGCTTACTTGATTGATTCTATTGGTTTGTGGCATGCTAGATTAGGACATGTTAATTTTCGTTATATAAACAAAATGCAACAACTAGGTATTATTTCTAAAGTTAACCGTGAAAGTTATAGAAAATGTGATGTATGTATCGAAACAAAATTAACTAAGAAGCCATGTCCCCCTGTTCAACGTGAAACTGAATTGCTTAGTTTAATACATACTGATCTAGATGATTTAAAACAAACAATGACTAGAGGTGGTAAAAAATATTATGTAATTTTTATTGATGATTTCTCTAGATATGCCAAGGTTTACTTAATAAGAAATAAAGATGAGGCATTTGATATGTTTCTGCTATATAAGGCTGAAGTAGAAAATTAATTAGATAAGAAAATCAAGAGAATTAGATCCCATAGAGGTGGCGAATATGTTTTATTTAATGAATTTTGTGAAAAAAAAAGGAATAATACATGATGTAACTCCGCCTTATTCCCCACAATCTAATGGAGTAGCAGAAAGGAAAAATAGGACTTTAAGAGAAATGATGAATGCTATGTTAGTTAGTTCCTCTGCACCTAATAACCTTTGGGGTGAAGCCTTATCAACAGTTCTTACAAAATAGGATTCCACATAAGAAAACTGGTAAGTAACCCTATGAGTTGTGGAAAGGTTACAAACCTAACCTAAAATGTTTAAAAGTGTGGGGGTGTCTAGCTAAGGTTATGCTTCAAGACCCTAAGAAGAGAAAAATAGGATCTAAAACCTCTGATTGTATGTTTATTGGATATGTTGAGCATAGTGCTGCATATAGATTTCTTGTTGTGAACATTATTGAAAGTTTTATATACTAGAGACATGAGTTAAACATGCTTAGATTTGAGGTGCTAAATTCATAAGGAAGGTATGATAATATTTTGTTATCACAAGAATATTACGTTGAGAAAATACAATGTTTGTTTTTATATATTGATATATGAAATATGAAATATTATAATTTTCTTGTTGTGAACATTATTGAAAGTTTTATATATTAGAGACATGAGTTAAACATGCTTAGATTTGAGGTGCTAAATTCATAAGGAATGGATGATAATATTTTGTTATCACAAGAATATTATGTTGAGAAACTTCTTAGGAAGTTTGATTACTTTGAAGTAATTGTTTGAGTATCCCTTATGATATTACCATTTAAAAGAAAAAATAGAGATATTCTATTGCTCAATTTGAGTAAGCCCAATTTATTGGGAGTATATTACATTTGATGAGTTTATAAATAAAAATGTTTATTTTGTTTGTAAACTCAAGAATGATTTGAGATACCACGAATTACGATATTGTATATAATGGACTTTCCACTATATTATAATGATATAGTGATGATACTTGCATTTAATTTAGATGAGAATAAACTCACAAATGAATTTATTTTTACATGGAGGAGTTGTCGCTTGGCAGTCCAAGTAGACCTGTATAGTCTCATCTATGATGGTGGTCAAGTTTATTCTCAACTTGGTAAGATGTGAGAATGACCGGCTAAAAAATCTCTTAGCGAATATTTTATTGGGAAAGTAACATGAGTCTTCCATATCTATACATTGTGACTGCTATATGGAAATAGCAAGAGAAAATTAAATTTATAATTGAAAATTGGGACGTATATGTATACATTATATTTCTTAAAGTAGCTACTAAAATGTGTGGTCAAAAATAAATTTGACCAATCTATCACAAAGCAAAAGCTTGTGAATAAAACATCGAGGGGAATGGGACTAAAGCCATTTTGAAATTAACGGTGATGGTAACCCAACCTTTGTGATTGGAGATCCCATGAAGAAGGTTCAATGGGTAAGAACAAGTCACTTGTTAATTCTGCTAGCACTATTTATTTTGTCCGTTCCTATGGTGTAGAGGTGCTAGACTGCATTTTGGAGAGGATAAACTTTTAAGGTTTTTAATGGATTTCATATCCCTTATGGGTGGTGTATGAAGTGCAACATACACTTGATAAACACCTATATGAGTGTCAAGTGGGGCCGTTTGCATGAGATTGTGGTGTAATCTCTAGAGCACTCATGAATACCAGGCGCGCGCATGGCCTATTGGCGCAAAACAACGTTAACAGCAAGAAATTGTGGGAGTGTGATGTGATTGGTAGACCTCTAACTTACACCAAAGTGTTTTGGTTCAATGAGCATGCTCCACCAGTTCACTTGTATGTTAAGTCTTATCCGTCTAGGTCTGGTTCAAGTTCAAAAAACACCAGATTCAAAACATTTGCACCAATTGTGAGTAAACCCAAGAAATAAAAATATTTGTTTTATTCTCTATTAAAAAGAACTTTTGAAATATGTGGGGGATTGTTGTAATTTTGTTTATAAATATTTCAAAAGTTATAAAAAATATTTTATATATTTTAAAGTTTTAAATTTGAATTCAGTTACTCATTTATTTTACAATTTTAATTGTCAGATGAACGTTTTGATTTTAATTCTAAGTAATCATTATTATAACGTTATTATAATTATGGTACAGTTACAAATGTTGATAATTAGTTTTAACGTTATTATATTAATTGTTTTGATGCTGCAATATTTCATAAAGGGATGTTTCTGGGTTATAGAGTTTTATATAGTGAGTTACTATCTTGTTGTTCTGATACCTAGCCAAATTGGTTAGAAGTGCTTGTTAAATCCTGGGGAGTTTTCGAGTACCATCGAATAAACTCTTGAGGACAGTGTCAACACACGTCTCAGGCATCATTGTTCTACGTTCGTTTCTCTATTATTTCCTACATGAAGGAGGAAGAGGAAGAAGAAGAGGAAGGGGGAAGACTAAAAGAAAAACTTTGGAGGATGCTTTTAAATCTTTTCCTAAGGACTAAAAGAAAAACTTGTTAATTTTATAGAGACTAAAAACATATTTTACCCCTGTTATTAAGACTTGTCGGTTGAATATGTTATGCTTTGCGTATCACAAGTTTTTGGCATCCATATTAGGTTACACGTATCAATATTGACTTCTTGTTCTTAGAAATTTCAATGGAAGAGAAAAATATACATATATTATATATGTTCCTACCTGTGAAGGTTGTTTGAGGATTTTCACACATATTGGAGACAAACACACACACACACCAATAATTCATCCAAAAATTTATTAAAACTCTAGTAATCTCTCATAAAATCAAAATATAGTAGAGTATGATCCTCGCGGGTTTCCTCGAACCTAACAGGGACATGTGGGGATGTGATTGGGTATTATAATTTCATACTTGCTCTTCTTAAACCCGAACCTTATTTTTATAGTGCTGGAGGCGGGGATGGGGAGAGAAAAACCCACCCCGTTGTCACGTCTACTTATTGAATACTATGATATTAATATAATGATAATATACGACAATTTTTTTATAAATTATAAAATCATAATAAGTATGCAATGTTATAGTTTATATTTATTGATACCTTAAGATTTTAAAACAAAGTTTTTCTATGAGATATCAATTAAGTTTGATCCTTCAAGTTTTGTTTTTCGAGCAAATAAGTCCTTTTACTTTCAAAATTAAGTAAATTTGGTCCATCCATCAATTGTCTCTTACTTAAAATATTCAATTTCCCATTTTTCTACTCTATTTTCATAAATTGAATTGATTAAATCGTTTAAAATCTTATTAAACTCAAAACTCATCAAACAAAATATTAAATTTCACGTAAAATTGAAAAGCCCTAAATTTATGCTCTCTTTAAGCCCTAATTCCACAACCTAGAAAATTATTCAAATTTTAAGGGCATCGATTAAGAAATTTAAAATATAATTTTTTTATTGAAACATGTAGCATTTAATATTACAAATGCAAATATTCTATATATTGATTTCTTAATCAGTTTACTTATGGCACTTGTTTACATAATCCTAAAACAAAGTTTTTGTGACCATTTTAAATTTGATAACCATAAGTTTTGCGACCATTTTCATCGCCATTTTGAAGTTCTCAATGGTTGAACTCTTGGAGAGGGGCTTAGGAAGGATCAGGATGTGGCATATTATGCCATGTTAGAGAAGTTGGACAATCTTGAATTCTTAGTCAAGTTGCGACCACCTTTTAAGTGATGGGGGTTTCTTGACCATGAAGAGGTCGATATTATAGTTGGGGTTGGATGGGGTAATGCAAGGTGACAACATTTTTCAGGGTGCCAATCGTGGTGGACACCTTTTTCCGGACGAAATTTGTTTGATGCCAATGTTCAAATGAACTTGCTTAGGGTGATGCATGATCAGGAATGCACATAGGGTGAAAATCACAGTTGAAGCTTGATGGAAAGTCGCTAAAGAATATTGATCAGAAGGAAGAGTTCAATGGTGGAATGTGGCGGGGATGGGTGCATGGTGGAGATATGTAAGGTACTCTGATGCTCAAGTTAACAAATGAAGGAGGAACAAGAGGGTGAAAAGACGAATGAGTTACCTACTTAGGCGTTCAACCCCTGCATATAAGGCTGATGAATGGCAAGAAAATCCAATATTGCATTATACCATTCTTTGATGGCAATTACAGTGGATAGGAGTTCATTACCACAATTTTGCTTTTGTTAAAACTTATTACAACTAGTGTTATTAAAATTGAATGGGCATCAACTCGATCTGGACACTGAGTCACTGGGTCTCTAATTGACCGAAAATATATTAAAAAATATGTGTAAATTAAAATATATAAACCTACATTAATTGTTTGTTCATTTTTTATTAATAATTAACTATTTTTAAAATTTTATCTAATGTATTAAATAACAAATTAATATATTAAAATAACATGTATTTATAGTAAATAATAAGAAAATATTTATATTTAATAATGTATATTGTAAAAACCAATAACATATTTTATATTATATAAAATCAATAGAAGACAATATTCAAGTCGGTATGGATTTAAGGTCGTGTGTTCGAGCATTGGTGGGTGTACTCTTATCATTTTATCTCAAAGTGGAAACGCCTCACACAATGCCGCATTTGACCTGATGGGTTCATGACCGAATTCATGATTGATTGACGATGTCAACACTAGTTTGATAGTATAATTAATTCAATTAGCTTATTAAATCAGTCAGTCGTTAGGTTATCGGTCGGACTGAACAACTCGGTTCAATTTTCATAACACTTTTACAACTTTTTTTGTGAAGATTTGTTACAACTGTTGAGTACCCTTCGCGGTAATGAGTTGTTTTGTGGGCCTCAATAGCTTTGTGTAAGGAGAGTTTATTTTTACACATCCTTTTCTTATGCTACACATTTTATAACTTTTTATTTTCCAAAATACCCATATTGTACACATTTTAAAAATTTTGTTTCCAGTAATGATTTCTTCATAAAAGTTTTTTTTTCAAAAAAGTTCCTAGAAATAGGGGTGTAATCGGATTGGATTGGGATGGGTTGGATTTGGGGTGACATCAAGTCCGAATCGATAGAATGGTAGTGGGTAGGGTTGGTTCGGGTTTTATATTTTTTGGGTGAATAACCCGACCCGAACCAACCTGAATATGTTCGGGTTGAGTTGGTAATCGGGTCATGAGCATTTTTCCTTTTTTTTATAAAAATGTGGAAGATGAAATGAAATTAAAATATAAAATGAAAAAAGAAAAGAAACAGGGCAAAATAAAATGAGATCAGTAGATGAAATAGGGTTTGGGGAACCACGCTTGTTTGTGCTGCCACTGCGCCTATTTTTATTATCTCCGGGAGGAAAATGAAATATGATTAGGACTTCTTTTTCTGGTTTGGTTCGGGTTGGGTCTATCGGGTTTAACATAGGCAAACCTGAGACTCGAACTGAACCGGATTGGGTTTGAAAGAAAGTGTCTGACTCGAACCGTTAGATATTATTCGGGTTGAATTGGGTACATCGGGTTTGCAGATTAGGTCGAACCAACTTACACCCCTACCTAGAAATAAGGTTTTGATATTTGAAGTAACATTACCCAAAACAAGTGTCCAATAATCTCTCTGCTTCACCTTACTCTATTATTTGAGGTCATCATCTCACCCTCAATATTATAGCTGGGGTCTTTTCTTAAATTTTGATATGCCGAATTTGGAAACAAAATTATTTATTTCCATAATTTACAACATTTCTCAAGTTTCCATACACCCGTTCGGTACTTCCTTTAATATTATTATCACCTTTAGTTGCAAAAGAAATAAAAATTTTGCCTATGACATAAATTGTCATAAGTCTATGAATTTAATTAACATGGTCTGGTTAATAGGGGTCACACTCACACCCATGAGAAAAATGATCAAAAGGAACTAACAAATATTTCAGAATTGTTTCGTTAGAAACCAGCTTGCCAGACTCGAGCCACAGGAGGTGTGAGCGAGGTGACATTTTATTCATTAGGGAATGAAAACGAAGCCAGAATGACATCATGACAAGGATGCTAATGCTACCATCTTTTATATTTTTTCTATTTATATAATTAAAATTAAGACATAATGCAAAAGCAAAATATCTGGTCGTATTCCAAGTGGCATGCAGATGATAGGGATATTGGCATATTGAGCTTCTGCAGATTGAGAATCCCTTCCCCAATAGGCCAATATATTCGGTACTCATATTCTTTATCCCATTTTTCTTCCTTTTAAAAATTTATTGAAATATATAATTCTTAATTGACGGTAATTTATTTTTTAATCTGTACATTTTGTTCAAATAATTTTTTTTTATCAAGACAACAAAACTGTCGAAACTTTTGCCTTGTGACAAAGACGGATATGCTTTTCCACTTCTTTCCATAAGTATATAGTGGGAATGCTTTGTTGCTATGTAATTTTTCTTTTTTTATGTGTTTTTTTTTTTTTAATTTAAGTATTCCTTTAGCTGTTTACCACTGTAACAGGTAAAGAATCAGAATACCCTTCATGGTGTGATAGAATTGACAAACACAAACCGAGTTGTGTGACACAATATTCAAGTTACACTCTTATACTATGCATGATACGATTCATAAAGAAACTTAGAGTATGAGTGTTATTATTTTATTTTATATATAAATAAAAATAAACATACAAATACATATAACCAATTTAAATAAACTTCTCAGTAAGTATTTAAAATTAAATGCTCTTATAATAATGAGTCTCCTAAATAATAACTTTTTATATAAATTAAAATTATTTCATGCACCTCAATTTCTTTAAAATTAAGTTTCCTTATCAAACTTCTCTATAAGAACTTAAAAAGACTTTTTCGTTAAGAATCAAATAAATATATCAATTGACAAGCTCACATAAATTAGGAAGAAGTTAATCCAAAATGAACTATAAGATAATCAATATAAATTTAAACTACAATATTATCCTAATGGAACTACGAAAGTCACTTATAACCAGTGTTATGAGAATCGGACCGGTCATTGACTTGGTCACACTACTGGATCAATGGGTTACTGGTCGGACCAATGACTCACTGATTAAACCGATATATTAAAAAAATATTATTTTGAATTTAATTGAGATACATATATAATAAAATAATGTCTAAAAGATAGAAAAAAAAATAAAATTTGGTGTGGTGGTTAACCAATTTTTTTAGTTCAAATAGTACTTACTTTTAATTCCTTACTGAATTTCTTGTTTTATAACACGTTTTCTCTATATATATTATAAATGTGTAGTATATATTAAATGATGATTTGGTCTAGTGGTTAGGCGCGCTCCTTCCTACATTAGTGTGGGGCGTGGGATCGAATCCTACGTGTGTCATCATTTGTCAAGATTTTTAATAAGCCAGTAGGCGCGTAACTTTGGCTGGACTCGGCGAACTCAGACTTGACCGATTCAAAAGAGGATTAATGACGTTATAACCGGGCTAATTACATAAGCGATCCAACTATCAAATCGGACCGGTTCCGGGTTCGGTTTCCGGTCAAACCGGTTCAACCAGTCGAGTTAGTCTGAGCCTGATAACACTGTTCGCGATAACTCAGTCATATATAAAAGTTCCATTATTAGTAATGGAACTCTCACATAGCAGATAAATGATGACACATGCTTTAATTCAACCTAGAAGAGCAAGGAACAATAATGGTCATGATGAATTCAATAAGAGTATTAGTGTGTTTGATTTATTCCAAAATCATGTTATAAACGTGGATTCCAGCTAATGCTAACGAGAGTAGCGTTGATTCAAATGATTTTAAGGAATCAAACACACATTAGATGTTATTATGTTGAATACTTGAATTCAATTTGGTGCAATTTTGTCACCATAAAATAATGTTAAAAGGGGGTGAGGAATGTTTCTAATGACATAGCCAATGAAATCACGACAAAAAAAAATGAGAGTTAATCCCAAGGGGTTGATCGAGTAGAGCAAGACATGTCAGTCTCACACATGATAGGTGGAGCTTGGAACCCCCACCCGTCTCCTTGAGATGGTAAATATGTAAGTACTTTTGTAAGTGCTCTCTGAGTTTGATAGGCTTTCTCTACTTTGGATTGGGTACCTCTCGCCCTATTTTTTTTTAAAAAGAGAGTTTATTTATTTGCACAAAAAAAAGATAGTTTAATGATATAAAAGTGAATAAAATCTTTGGATTAAAGAGTATGACATATACACATGTATAAAATAAATAGTGGCAATTGAGTCATCAGAGGCCTTTCATGATGTTCGAATGTACTAATTAAGCAAGAAAGGAGTCTAATGTCATAAAGAAACTTCGATTTTGCATTATATTCATGGATGTTAGTGAGAATTTATATCTATATGTATATTTATATACACTTTACAAATGGAACTTCTATTAGTGCAGTTGCGGTTCATACAGGTTAACTTTTCTTTTTTTTTCCCTTTTCATTCTGATTCCTTATTTGGTCTATTTTTATTATTTGAGTTGGCTTTATTTCTTTATATTTTAAAGTCTAAATGTTAAAGTGTAAATAATAATAAAAAATAAATAAATAATTATCTTGATTGCAATCTGTAGAAAAGAATAAAGATAAAAAAAATAATTTTTTGAGATTATATGATAAAAGTAAAAGATATAGAACCTCACTAGCTACTGCCCCAAGCGATTGCCCCTGATAATAGGGGATACCTATGATTTACACAAAAAAAAGTAAAAAATGTAGAGAAAATTTTCTTCAATTTAACTTAATTTCTTTAACATCTTTTAAAAATATATAACATCAATATTTTGTTTAATTGTAATATACATACATCATATAACAAATTATGTAAAATTAAAACTTCATACTGAAAATTTGTTTTTGTGGTTTTCAAAACAGACAATTTGAAAATCATAAAAAGTGGTTTTTAATTTTTGGTCGTGAATGGTAAAAACTTCATGCAAACATTTTAAAAATAAAAAAATTGAAAACTTGCAACGCCCGATTACCTACACATTTGAGACAACATTGATTACTTGAGAATACTAGTAGAGATATATACAAAAGCAACATGAACTTAAATTACAGATTCAAGACACGCAGTACTCCAATTGATACATTTTTTGAGCACTTTTTATTTACATATTTTCAATCACATATATGTTTTCTACACTACAGAGCAATCTTCTTCTTCTCTTCGGATCCTCTGTTGTTTAGCAATGAAAGCCTCAACAATGCAACGAAACTCCTCGTTGCTAATGTCATCTTCTGGATATGAAATCCCTTTCATTTCCTCAACAGGAGCAGCCTCAATGCTTTTCCTTATCTTCTCAGTCTCACACCTACGTAGCACACGACGTCGTTTGCTTAAAATCTCAGTTTCACACCTTCTGTAACGGTAACCCTTCTTCACCCCCAAATTACCAATATTCGCTTCCCCTGTTTTCTTCATTCCCTGTTCCTCTGCCAACTTGTTCTTCTCTCCGTCAATTCTCTGATTCCTGTAATCCTCCACTGTGCTTGGACATATTCCTTGATTTTCTGGATACTTCTTCATCTCTGTTCTTATTCTCTGCTTTTCAGGGTTCTTTTGGACGAACTCTTGATAGAGATCTGGTTCTGGAACGTTTCTTCCAGAACCTTGACCTGAGAAATGACCAGACTGAGCGAATAGCGTGATGATTATAACATTTCCTATCAGAAAAACAAAGCGAGGGCTATTCATGAAGAGTGACAAGTCCCTCAAATACTCGCTCGAGTTCCTAACCGCAACTGGTAGCTTCAGAGAAAGCCTTGAGATCAAGACCAAAACGACACACACCTCAATGAAACGCAACAAGCTTGCAATCCTTCGAAGCTTGCGGTATTTCAGGATTGCGTTGGCTTTCTCTGCTTGGAGGTTGTGGAAACTGAATGAATCCATTCCTCAAAAGGAGTTTTAGTTTTTTTTTTTTGTTGATAGAGGAATAAGCTATGTTTCTCACTCGAATGGAAATGGAAGCTTGTGTAGAGGAGAAAGAGAAACCATGTATCTGAAAGCAGACAAAAGAGGAAGTGCAGATAAAGTGGACACTGAAGCAGATTCTGCACCTCTAAGCATGGAAACAGAGTAAAGAAAGTGAGGGTTGAATGAGAACTTAAATAAAGGAAAGTGAGTGTTATATGAACTCTGCTTGGACACGGAGAACAGAACAGAGTGGCCTTTTTGAAGTTGTGCTATTGATTCCTCTTGGTCCTTTTTAGTTTGGGTGCTCCAGCTCTAATTTATTTATACTCTAGAATCCAATCTTTTTAAAAAGAAAATTAAATAAATTATTCTCACTGGTCCATTATCTACTCCTTGTGGTAAAGATATAATAAATTAATATAATATATATAGGACATTGTTTATCCTGATTTTTTATAAATAAAAAATATTTTAAGAATAATATGGAGACAAAATAAAAATCCTCTTAATGATTTTTTATAGTAACAGTTTTACTTGCAATTTCGATGCTAGTGAAAGTATTGCCATAAACATGATTTTAATTTTAAACATAAAAACCAGTTATACATATGTGACAAATTTGTAGCTTATTTCTTCATAAGAAAATGCCATGGATATATTTCTTTAGTTCACCTCCTTTTTTATTGTCATTCACCAGAAATTCCACATGAATATATGTGAGTTTAACTCTTGTGTTAGAGTGATAATTAGGTAATGCCTTGTAAGAGTAGTGAATAATGACATTAATATTTGAATCCTCACCTTACAAGTAAAGCTCGAATATGATTACAGTTCACTTCTATAGTACTAGTATAACCAATCAATGTTTAGTAAATTCACATTTCTTTCTATTATATTCCTCTAGAGCTCAAAAGCCATCGCCTAAGCTTTCCAACGATTCCCATTCCCTCTTGTTCCCGGTAGACCCACCAATAATACAAGAAGATGCAACTTTTGCCTTCAGATGGAACATAGATGGCGTGCATGAAAATTGTTCAAACAAAATACTTCAATATATATGAACAATATTAATTAATTTACACGTTACTTTTTACGTTATTTATTTTAATTATTGTAATTGTAATATATATGAAAATAGATCAGTCCAATGTAAACAAGTAGATGTGGATACAAGAATCAATCCCATAAAGATTCAAATAAAAACCGATGCGACATTAATGTTCAATAAATTATTCTCGGTTTGTTATGATATTTTTGAGTTTTCTTCTGGATATGGTTCCAGATTCTGTATTATTAAACATCAGGTCTTCGCACACAGATAACTTAAAACGACAAGCACTATGGATTTTGAAGTGTCCACGTCAGGCATAGCTTGTCTGTTCTGCTGCTAGTAGCTACTAACTGATTCCCGCATTGAAGCTAGACATCATACACTTGGAGTAGACCAGATTACATTTACATTATACATGACTACGTGAGCATGATAATAACAATTAACGAACAGAATTAATGCTTCAACTAAAGCTTTTCGAATTTCGAGTACTCTATATATAAGTAAATGTGGAAAGCCAAGTCAAGCTTTGGAAGTCCTAAATTTGATATGCTTTATATTTTTTTTGCGCAAGTCTACCTGTTACTAAGATAGGTTATTTTTTTAGACCTTCTCTATTGTATCTAGATAGGTTAATAATGATTTATTTTTGGGTTAAATATGTTTTTGGTCCCGGTAAAATACCTGAATTTTGCTTTTGGTCCCTCAAAAATTTTTCTTTAGTTTTACATCCTCCCAATTTTATTTTTTTTTTGCAAATGGTCCCTCTGGTCATTTGGCGCGTGTCCTGCGCTGAGTTGGCACTTTCTCTCTCCTAATAACGTGTCATATGTGGCCTATCACAAATCCTACATGTCATTAGTATTTTTTTTCTTTTATGTTTAGATTAAAAGTATTTTTGTTTCTCTCATCTTCTTCATTTCTCTGTTTTGTGCCCTAGGTTCCTACAATCTTCCATTACCTATTCACCATCGTCTTCACTTCTCTCTCCGGCCGGTTCCCATCTCCTCCAATCCTCCATTTCTCTGTTCCGTTTTCTACGTTGTTGAGAATATGATCTTCTGTTGCGGTTTCGATCTCTCTGATTGATGATTTATTTTGTGCATTGGACTACAATCTGAATATTGGTCTTCATTTTTACCCCTTAAGGTTCTGAGGATTGCTTTGACTTGGAGGAAGATGAAAGATTTATGTGGGACACTCGACACTTTTTTTGTGTTGGTTCTTAGAGTGACACAATTCATTTTTTCTGTTGAGTCAATTGCTTCCACGGCCACCACAAACAATTTCTTTAATTAATTTGACTTCTCTTTGGTAATGGAGGATTGGAGGAACCTTAGCAAGAGAGATGATGAAGATGGGAGGGATGAAAATACCTTCTAATCTGAACAACATAAAAGAAAAAAATGTTAATGACAAGTAGGATTTGTGATAGGCCACATATCACAGCTGATTAGGAGAGAGATAGTGCCAACTCAGCACAGAACACACGCCAAATGACCAGAGGGACCATTTGCAAAATTAAAAAAAAGTGGGAGGATGTAAAACTAAAGAAAAATTTTTGAGGGACCAAAAGTAAAATTCGGGTATTTTACAGGGACCAAAAACATATTTAACCCTTTATTTTTTAATAATGTAAATATGTCACATAGGTGTCAATGACTATCTTTAAATAAATCAATATGAGAAATTAAAAATTTATATATTATTATATTATTTATTATATGTTATTATTGATGGTTGTATGAATTGTGAAAACATTTTCTTGTTTTCTATTTTTATATTAATGATAAAAAATGTATTTGTTTTGTAAAATGCATATTCATTATTACGAAATTTCAAATTTCAAATTTTAAAATTGCAAATATATTTATGCATTCAATTTCATGGCTATTATATATATATATGGAACGTATCATGTGAGAACACTTTGTAATAATGAGAAATGAGAACATTGCATAATAATTGTTTGACTAAAAATAGCGGCTCGGATTATAATTTTAATTATAAGGTCACGTGATATGCTAATAAACTCTACGTAGTTTTGTTCCATCGTTCTCCTGTGCACATATTTCGTTTTTCCCAAGCAACCATTCCTTTATTCTATCATTCTCGCATCACCGTCTTTCGTTTTTTTCCCAAGCAATTGTCCATTGCATTGCACCTATTCTACAAGGCTAAACCCCACTGCGTAAAAGGAGAGGTTGGATTAACGTTGTAGTCACAGGACTTCCAAGCACTGTAGTCACAAAAGTCTTCAAATGAGCATTTGTGAAATAGACAAGTTTTCCAAAATGGTGATTAAGCTTCCAGTAGCAAGACCTGCAGAGAAGAACAGAGGAACTGTAATTATTGGGTATACATACATACATACATACATATATATATATCTATTCAAGAGCATAGTTGGTTGAAGCTTGGTGTTGAAAGGCATTATATTTTTTTTGTACAATCAACAATAAAATACTAAAACGTGAATATTTAATTAACTTAGCATATTTTCCACCATGACAGATTATGTCAGCTACTAAGACCAGGAGTAATTTGAACTTAATAAGTATTCAACATTCATACCAAGTAAAAAACTTGAATTGATTAATTTTTCCTTACCAACTAGAAAACATCAACTCATAAAGAATATTAAGCCAAGAGTCTATGCATGATTGCTTATATGAGTACCAAACTTAGAATGAGTAAAAATTTTAAAATTAACCAGAGCAAGGACTTGTATCACTTTTCCGATGGTTTGTTAATCCTTTTAGGTGGATGAGATATTAAATTCCTTTTAAGCTCAAAACACTTGTATGCAGTAATAAGAAGGTACCAAAAAAAAGCCTTTGTACTATAGATAATATATAGAACGAAATAGCTTTTCTTAACATTTGAATATAACACTTTATTTGCTGAAAAAGATATATTAGTCTAGAGTGAAAACAAAAGAACCAAAAGACAATTAATTATGAAAGAAAATTAGATAATACATTTGACTAGAAACTTTGGTAATGTAAACACGGTATGATGCAAACAATTAATGGTTTTTTCTTAACAGATTATTTTTGGTTTTGTCTTTTTACTTTAAACAAATGTCTTGTCTATTATGGCATGATGCAAACAATTAATGGACTTTTCTTAATACATTACTTTTGGTTTTTTCTTTTTCAATTGAACAAGTTTCTTGTCTATTTCAAATAACAAGTTATTTGGCAGCATGATGGGTAAACTAAGTGCAACATCCAATTGAACAATGATATCATCCTTCCAGTGAAAAATATTGCCTAAACCAAAATTAGACAATGATAACATGTTTATGAAATTGAAAATTTTAAACAAGTAATCTTTAACTCCAATTGAATTAAAATACACCACACCAAATAAGAAATTGACACAAAAAGTCTCCAGTGAACACCATAAAACAGATTAACATCTAAATTGAAAATGACTTTGGTGAAGCTAGGTATTACCATAGATATATAATCCCAATCTTGACACTTTCCCTTTAATAAGTGTTAGTAGAAATAGGTAGAAATTATGGTTCCCAGGACCGAGCTTGAAGCATGCGTGATACAAACAACTTTGAAGAGCTCCAGAGAGCGGATCTGGAAGAGCTCCGACGACGCATAACCGAAGAGAAGGTGACAAAGGAGGGGCGAGGAATGATAGCGAGGCATTAGAGAATGGAAGCTATCGACTGTGTGATGACTGCAATTAGTGGAAGAAGAAGTTGGGGGAATAAGATTCTGGATCTGAGAACTTGTTGAGGGAGAAGACGTTGGAATTCGGAATTCCATTTTCAGGACTTTGAAGAATATCTCCCAAAAAGAGGCTTGGCGTACGAATTGATGGGAAAACCTTTTGGCTACTAGGAACGAAAGAAGAGAAGGAGAAACAAGGTGAACACCTGAACCCTCACATGATGTTTTTTTTCTTAATTTTAATCTGGACTGTTTATTGTAATCAAACGGTTAGTATGTATTGTTCTCATTTCTCATTATAAAAAAGTGTTCTCATGTGATATGTCCCACATATATATATTTAGATACCTAATCTTTAGACATAACCAATTAAAATATTACACCTCATCAAACTAAAAATAAAAAATATTTTGTTTGTAAAAATCTAAAAAATCTACCGACGTAGTGTAAGAGTATGTCTCTCACCTATTTCTTCTCTCCCTCTCTCTCTCTTCCTCCATATAACAACCCATTCCTCTATGACCAGAAAAAAGAGAACAACACAGAGAACACACGTTGTTTCCGGTGAAGATTTGGTGTTGCCGGCTACATGTGGTGGTTTCCATTGAAAGTTGTTGCTTTAGTTTTTCGGTCTAAATCCACCAAATTTAATTTCCAACTTAAAACAAATACCCAAATAAAGTAAAATATAACAATAAAAAAATTAAATAGGATAATCATAAACATGAATCACCCAGCAGCCAGAGAAAAGACAAAACACAGGGGAGGTGCCTCATGCGGGAATTAACAGTGACAAGCCTATAGTGATAGAGATGGTGATTGAGCTTGTCAGAGCAATGAAGCTATTTTTGGGTTGATCGGCGACAATGAATGGTAATAAAACACCCATGATTCAACATCAATGTCAAATTGAGAAATAAAATGGTGGCTAAGATTGTGATTTGTGGGCTTATGCTCAGGATAGAGAGAAAATGGGAAACACCGTGAGAGGGAATTAAAAAATTAATAATAAAAAGAATTTTATTATGTAATTTATTCCTATAATTTAACCGTTTATGTTTTTTTATTTTGATGAGGTGTAATATTTCAATTGGTTATGTCTAAAGATTAGGTGTTAGGTTTGTGTCCATATAAGAATTACTCAGACATTTTCTTGTTTTCTATTTTTATATTAATGATAAAAAAATGAATTTGTTTTGTAAAATGCATATTCTTTGTCATGAAATTTCAAATTTCAAATTTTAAAATTAAAAATATATTTATTCATTCAATTTCATGGCTATTATATATATATATTTATATATTACAAAGTTGTTTTGCTTCTTCCCATTCTTTTCTCTAACGAAGTTTTTTTTTTAAATTTCCTAACTACTAGATCTCCTTGATTTCTTTATCTATAATTTTTATCCTATGTAATGAATTATTTTAAAAAATAAAAATAAATTAATTTCATATCCCATACAAAAGTAAATAAGAATAACATAATAGTTTTAGAAAAAATTATGTATAACTTCTTATTTACTTTCATAAATATTTATAATAAATATCTTCAATTGAATAAGTGGTTGTGCTATTCAAAATTAAGTATTCCATGTAAAATTAAGTTGGATTGCATTATATGATCGTATTGTCACACGTGGGAGTTTGCATTAAATAAAAGTTATAATATAAAGTTTAAAAAAATTTATAACTAAAAGTTTTTTTGAAAGAATGTTTTCTCCACTCCATTACTAATGAATTGAGAAATGCACATTATTTGTCATGCTATAGGCTAGAATTTATTCAGAAATGAAAGTAAAAAATGTTACTATACATAGAGATCAATTTTGAAGGTCTTTAAATTTTAAAATAAGAAATCATGAGGCTTGAGAAAAATGGTTATTAGCAACATATTAACCTGCCTTGATTTTGGAATAATAATTACAATAATAGGATTCACTTTTTTTTTGTTTCAAAAATGGTTTCATTTAAAAAGTTTTTTATGAAATATTTTACACAAATAATTAACATTACTTCTTTATCAACGTCTTTTACAAGTTTCACAAATCATATGGTGTAAATTGTAATTTTGATAATTTTATTAATAAAATTAAAAAAACCATTAATAGGAAATGTATATTATTTGTCATTTCAATAAAAATCTGTGAATTTTAAAATATTAAAAATTATTTAAATTATAAAGTAACGAAATAATTAAAAGTGATACTTATCTTGATATTATTGGTTGAAGTGGGGAAAAATCTTTGTGTGTTAGTATAAACAATGTTTCTTTACCAAAAATACAATGTTTGATCTATGTAAATCATAATTTTAAACTAAGAGGCCGATATTAATTAATTTTATGTTATCATAGTTTTTTGGCGAGACATTTATTTGAATTTCATTTGTTTTCCTTTTTCAAGAGAAGTACGAATGTTTTAATATAAAAGATCAAGGGCTAATTTGGATGAAACTTCTATAGAAGTACTTTTAGACGAAAAAAGTTGAATAAATCAAAGAGGTCAAATGCATTTAACTTCTCCATAAGTTGAAATTAGTTTGTATCCCACCTACTCCAAAAGCTCTCCCACTTAACTTCTTCATAAGTAACTAATTTCAACTTATGGAGAAGTTAAATTCATTTGATCTCTTTGATTCATTCTATTTTTATCTTCTAGAAGTTCTTATGCAAAAGTGTATCCAATCTGGGCCTAAGACTATAAGAATATTATTAAATAGTATAAATATGCTCATGTAATAAATGTCAATAAGCAAAAAGAGAAGTGCCAGCAACACACTCTTTTGAACACTCTCTCAAACACACTCCATGTGATTGGTTAAAATTCACATGGGTCCCACCAAATTTGTGGGTCCCACTCCCAACTGGTGGGACCCATGTGAATTTTAACCAATCACATGGAGTGTGTTAGGGAGAGTGTTCAAAAGAGTGTGTTCCTAGCATTTTTCTAAGCAAAGATGTAATTTGAGAATGATATAAAAATAAAATAAAATGACACTCAATAAGAAAGAAAAAAATGCTAGGGTGATGCATATGTGGTGGTAATATAATCAACTCTCTATATTATAGTCTTGAGACCTTATCTTGGAGAGTGGGACACTCACTCACTCTACTCTCCCTCTCAATGATTTTTGACATTCTGATCTCTCTTTCTCTCATTGGATGGTGAATTTCACTCACACTTGTGAGAGTGAGATTCTCCTTCTCAATCATTAACACTAATTTTCTCTCTTTTCCTATTTGAATTTTTAAATGCTAATAAATGTTAATCTTAAATTTTGAAAATTATTAAGATTATGTTCCTGAGTAAATTCTCCACGGCGGTTTCCGATTGAAGATGTTGAATCTTCTTACGATCTACGGCGGAGCACGATGAACCCACGACGGGGCAGGGTGTACCTGCAGGGACTCCGACACTCAAGTTAGAGAGGATTCTGATCAGAGTATATGTAATATAGAATAAATGCGTACCTCAAAAGGATCTCCTGTAGAGTATTTATATGTGATTTTTGGGGGGAAAGTCTATTTGACGGTTATAACGGATCCTTAGAGATGTTGCCACGCGCTTTGGTGATGTGTAGGTGCACGCGCTGAGATGAGTCCGACTTGAATGGGTCGAGGTTCAATTCGGTCTAGAACAAATGCCCCCCAAGTCGAATGCTTTGATATAAAGTATCCGACTTGAAATGGTCAGGAGTCATTCGACTGACTTGGTACGTTTTGTAATAAGTCAGGATAGCCCGTAATCGGAATTGATTTGCATTTCGATTGATGGAGACTAGAACAGATGCCCCCAAGTTGGTATTGCGTTGGTACGGTTGTCAAGCGTTGAAGTCGCTTTTAGTTGGTGAATTGATGTATTCATCAACTCAAAGATCTTGGAGAAGACCAATATGATTATTTTGGTGTCTTTTCTCATATGTCGAGTTGAGATGAGAGGGTATCCAATGATTATAGGAATTTCTAGGAACATAGTCCTATCGTCAGGATTAAGGGGAAACATGAAAATCTCAAGGAACTGAATCTGAGATGATGATGTGCAATCTGAGGTGTCAAGGAGCCAAGTTCAACATTAATCAAGGAATAAATCCGATGTGTGATCAAGGAACTAAGTCCGAGATACTCAAGGAACTAAGTCCGAAATACTCGAGAAATTCGAAATAGTCGATGAATTAAATCCGAAATGCTCAAGGAACTAAGTCCGATATACTGGAGGAATTAAATCTGAGATAGTCGAGGAATTAAACCCGAAATGCTCAAGGAACTAAGTCCGAGATTAATCAAGAAATTACATCCGACAACGTCGAGGAACTATGTCCGAAATGTGATCGAGGAATAAATTCGAGGTGTTGAAGGCCTCTTGAATCCGAGATGCAAGGAACGTAGTCTGACTTCAGAGGTGTGAAGACCTCTTGCATTCGAGAAGCCAAGGAAAGAAGTCCGAGGTGTACGGAACGCAGTCCGATTTCCCAGGTGTAAAGACCTCGTGAATCCGAGAAGCCAAGGAAAGAAGTCTGAGGTGTACGGAACACAATCCGATTTCCCAGGTGTAAAGACCTTGTGAATCCGAGATGCCAAAATGGTAATACAGGGGCAGAATTATACTTACAGTGGAAAAATAAGTACCATTATGTAATATAGTGCGATTTTGTCACGAAAAGTCTAAAATAGAAGCTTATGCATTGAATTGAAGCAAGAGGCGGTATGGCAATTTTAGAAGGGAACAGGAACATGTACCTGGTGCTGTTAGGTGAAAACGCCAACGTCGTAAACAAGGGTTAAGTCGGGCTTAACCAACCCGTAAGTCCGCTCTCAAACCGTGGGTTTGAGATTTTCATTGAACAAAGAGAAAATGTAAGTCTCAAGTGTCTTATTAGGCATCAAAGAGGTCCCTTTTCCCCGAATTAGCATGCTTGATAAGATTCCCATTATTCAACACCACATTGCCCAAACTCACACACGGTTGGTTCGGGTCACCCGCGGAAGGCCAACCCGTTTCCGCAACCACTAACTCCACGTCATCATAGCCGAGCCTTTTCATCGTCGAGTAAGTTATAAATCCGAGGAGTGATCTTCATTTGGTTCCGCGTAACAGTGTGCTTTTCATTCAGTGATTTAGAAACGCTGCTAAAGCTGAAGGATTCCATGAAGGGAAAGGGAGCCAAAGACGATGCACTGCAATACTGGAAGTTTTCCACGTCACTTTTGGCACACTGTTCATTTTCCGGGGTAACATGCAAACAAAACTCTTTGACAGTAGTGGAAGGGAGTTGGCTCATCACCGATTTCTCCAAAGCCCAGCATGCCGGCAGCGCTCCTTCACATTAGGGTCTATCCCCGTGTACGGACCCAACCCACCAATGTTCGGTCCACTCTTCTATTCTGCTTCCATAAGCTTTGGCGTCGTAGATGACGATGAATCCGTAGCGTCACATCGAATTGGATCCTTCACAGGGTTGTGAAAACAGGAGCGTTTTGGGGCAATGGTTGAGAACGAGATCGAAGGTGGGTTGAAAAGCGAATGTTGGACCATTTTAGTTTAGTGTGAAGATAAAGGCTTCGCTTTCTTGGATTGGACTTGACGAAGAGTTGCAGTTACAGGCTAAAGAAGCGGACATAATAATGTTACCTCGGAATCAATCAGGGTTGCAGTTTGACAAATTTGTAGAGATTGACCAAGAGAGGTATTTTGGCCTTGGTGATAGGATATGCTATGGAGGGTACATTGGCAGTCTAATAATCATGGTGGGTAGTGGCGGATATATATAGAGGGGGTCAATCTTCACCAGTACACACCGACGTCACCACCGTCTTTCCCTTCTTCGCTAGTGACCCCAGCGTCGGCACAAGGCAGTGTGTTTCCGCTGAGTTCAACAACACCGGGTTGGCTCGTCCAAGATCAGCAACGTCAGGTTCACCAACATCTCGGAACAATTGAGTATATTGGAATTTCGTCTCGGAAACAACTATTAATCACGGAATAATCATGGGCACCACGTGTTGTACCTAATCACGGGCAGCCACGACTCGAACCATAATTATGGGCATCAATATCTCGAAGAATGATTTCAGACTAAAATTCCTTGACGTGCTAGTAAGAGAGAATTCCATCGAAGTCGGCTTGTGGCAGAAACTCTGAACGCGCTGAAGCAAACGGAAATGATGGCCTTAGTTGACACGTGTTGTATTCTGAGCAATATGCAAATCGTAATGCTTCTGAGCATATAATTGAGCTCATCCGGGGTGGCATCTCGGGGAATCTCGGGATATCATTCTATTTTTTAAAACAAAGGCGGAGAATCGAGAAGGTGCTTTTGCAGGACTTCAGAGGCCTAATTAGTTTTACTGTAATCATTGGAAATTATGCTCAAAATGTTATTTAAGCATTAATTATAATCCTACAATCATTTGCTGCAATCACTAGCTGTTTCCTTCCAATTATTCTTCTCGTATGCATAACAACCTTGCCTTGCATCCATTTGAAATTTGAAACAAAGTTTCATTTGAACCAAGAATCTTGGCTTGAAGTGCTTCCAAACTGAAACTGCCCTGTGTTACGTAAGATGTGGAAATTTGATTCATTTTCAGCTTGTTGGGATTGGAACTTGAGAATGTTAATCAGAACTTCGGTTTTGGCTAACTCAGTTTCTGTATTATGGATCTGTTGAACCACCTGAGAGGTAATTCCAAAACAACCATAAATAGGGTCTTGAACACGACATTGTGCTTCATAATGTAAACAATCTGCAACCTGTGCTCGGACATATGGTGGAATTTGCTGAAGCATTCTTCCGATGTCGCTGCCACCATAGATTCTGTGAACAATGGCATATCTTTGAGGATCATTATGAGGGAAGTAAGGAGAGAAGATGCAATCTGAAAAGCACTTTATTCTTTGATTCTTACAAGCTACACAATGACTTGATATCATGGTATATAGGAAATGATCTCGGAAATAATATAACATTGGGGGTATCTCGCTGCCGGTGCCGAAAAATCCGACGACAGAGATACAAGACGGCCGTGCATAGTAATAATTGAGTCGAAGATAATATATCTCGCAAATTCTTGTGCATATGGAATGGAGCAAGGTGAGAATATATCTTGAAAATAATATATCTCGGATTTAACTCTGCTGTCAACAACGAAAGTGTGCATACTAATGCTAGGCCTGGACGTGGGGCTCTGCTCACAGTGCGTAGAGAATTATCAACTGGTATTTTTTCATCTTTCTTTTCTGATTCCTATGCCAAAGTGTACCGAACAAATATCTTCATGGACTACCACAAGATTTTGCTAGAAAATTTTTTCCGACTTGTGTACACCCTTGTTCGGCCAGAAAAGCACGAAAAAACCTGAGGGCATCTCAGAATTTCTTTAAAATTGTGCCTGCAACAGAATAAATTGTGCCTGCAACTATATCTGGGCATAGCTCGGAATAACCAATCTCAGAATTTAATTGTTATGGTTCACGCTCGGAACGTTGTGAATTTCACAGGTAGTGGATTGATCACCACCATGGAGGAAACGACGGAAGCAAAAGCAGAAAGACCACCATGGATGCCGTCAACGCTGCAACAAGTTAAAAAACGAAAGAAACCAAAGAAAATAGCATAATATATTCCACATACTGGACAAGGATCAGTATACGACACAAGAATTATATAATCGAGTTCAAGATTTCAAGATTACCAGGAAAAGGGATGGCGGAGCCGGTGGAGACAGAGGAGGCGATGAGAGTGTCGCAGTAGAGGCAACAACGGCAGAAACTTTCAACACTAGAGTGGCCAACGCGGTTATCCACCAGAGAAGAAATGGTTGCGGTGGCGCTTCGGCAGGCCACCATGAGCTTTGGAGGAGCATTTGCACGAACAAAATTAAGAAGGAAGGGAGGAACAAAACTCATCATCGCTTCCCACAGACAGCGCCAAAGTTCGTGCGTAAATTCTCCACGTCGATTTCCGGTTAAAGAGGTTGAATCTTCTTACGATCTACGACGGAGCACAATGGACCCACGACGGGGCATGGTGTACTTGCAGGGACTTCAACGCTCAAGTTGGAGAGGATTCTGATCAGAGTATATGTAATATAGAATAAATGTGTACCTCAAAAGGATCTCTTACAGAGTATTTATATGTGATTTTTTTGGGGGGGAGTCCGTTTGACGGTTATAACGGATCCTCGGAGATGTTGCCACGCGCTTTGGTGATGTGTAGGTGCACGCGCTAAGATGAGTCTGACTTGAATGGGCCGAGGTCCAATTCGGTCCAGAACAGATTCAAAATCTTATCCTATTTTTTTTTCTATTTCAGTCTTTTTTAATATATAAATCTTTATTTTTATCTTTATGAATTTAATTTTTTTATCATATCTTATTATTAAATAATAATATAAATTATATTTTAATAGTAAAATATAATATATTATTAGAATTTAAAATTGAAAATTTGTTCAATTTTTTTTACTTTCTTTTTAATTTTAATTAAATAAAAAATATATTTATCAACGTATTACACGGGTTAATATACTAGTGGTTTTAAAAGGTTGAAAGAAAAACTCTAGAAATCATGCTTTGACTTTTTTATATAATAATAGACAATAGATGTTGAAATATACTTTTAGGCCCTAAACATTACATTTATCTTCTATTTGGTTTATACACAATAAAAATTCAAATTTGATCCCAATATTTTTTTAGCTTTGTTCTTGATATCTTTTGTCGTTATAGCCAAATACTAAGTTGGAATTATTATGAATATATTGTGTGATAAATGACAGAGAGTATAACATAGAAATTTCCAAGCATAAATTTATAGTGTGTTTGGTTTATCCAAAACAATGTTTCAAACGTACATCCTGATAAATACACTTTTAGTCAGACACAAAAGCATAAATCAAACATACTTTTTAAAACGTATTTTTAGGTTAACGAAACTCATTTTTAGTCAAACCCAAAAAGGGTACCTCAATTTGTTTTCGTAGAAACTTGACATAATTTACAGCCTCATCGTCTAGCAAGTCTACAGTATTTCTTTGATGTAAGAACAAAAGTGATGCAGACATAGAGGGATAATAGAGACCCAACAAGTCAACCAAAGGATCCATTGTATGCAATTGAGGTCTAATAACTAGAGCTAAGACTAAGAGAATGAAACAAGCTTTGCAAAGTCTAATTACATAGATCAAAGTGAAAGAGGATCAACATGGAATAATGGCTGTACCAAAATGGGTCAATTTACTACAACTTGAAGTTGAAATCATAGAAGACTATAGGCAACCTGTGGAAACGTTGCAGAGTGAGGAAATCGAAGTCAGAGAGAACCACAAGCAGCCTGTGGATTTTTCCGTGGCCATGGAAACACTACATAAATATGAATTTTCTTATTTTTTGGTGACTTTTTGTTTCACTAAGTCATGTTTATGGTTCTTTGTAACTCCTTAAACCACTATAATTACTTGTGGGAGCACTTTCTAAGTTTTTAATTGCTATTATAGGAATTAGTGTAACATGTACCACCACTTTGGTAATTGCATGATAGTGGAGTTCTTTTAATTTACTAAGAGTTGTTTTTCTTGGAAATCCACTTAGCTTTTAAATGGGGGCAATTGTAACTCAGATATAGGGATAACAATTGAGCATTTGAGCTCAAGCCCTATGGGTACCCGCAAAAAATATCTGCAATTGGCAGGGTAAAAACCCGTAAAGCGGGTATGGGCGCAGGTATATACAAAAGCCCACATTTTTTCACGGGGACGAGCGCGTATACAGACACTTTGATGCCCAGCCTGCCCCATACCCGCACTCATATATATAATTATTTAATAAAAAATACCATATATAATTATATATAGGGATATATTAATTTTATTAAAATATCTAATATATTTATGCATATTTTTAAAATTGATATATATTATATATTACAAATTAAAAATATATTTTTATAACTATCTATTTGTGTTCTTTTTACTTTATAATATATGACTAATTAATGTTAATAATAATTTTTTACAGATCTTGAAGAATTCTAACACATGATATCCAAGTTTATAAAATAGTGCGACGTGAAAGTATATTGTAATATTTAATAAAAAAATTTGAACTTTAGATCATTTGTTGTGTTTTGTAACATTAACATATTGTGTTTCAATGTAATTAAATTATTGTATCACTAATATTTAAAAATTATGTTTGTACGATCTTCGAGTAACTTTTTCAATTGAAATATAGATTTCTTAAATTAATATTTTTTTAGTAAATTGTTATTTTTTTTACTTAATAAAAGTGCGGGTAACGGGCGCGGGTACATGCATATAGGTACCCGACGGGTATGGGGACGAACACTAAAGTTATTGCCCAAGCAGTTACGGGCGCGGGTGCGAGTTTTTTTTTTAAAACGTGGGTACGGGGACAAGCACTATGGTACCCTGCCAATAGGGTGCCCATTGCCATCCCTACTCAGATAGAATAAGCTTGAAATGAATTAGAATTGAGTTTTTCTCTTTTGAGACAATTGTTTACCTTAGAACTTATCAAGGATTTCTTCCTTGTGGCGTTCATCTCCAGGACTTATCAAGGGCTATTCACCTCCCTTGTGGCGTCACATGACTTATCTTCCATCCTTGGAAGTGGCATCATCCATTCGTTCACCAATTCTTCTTCGTCCTTTTCCATTTTCTTGTTTAAACAATTTCTCCCACTACAAGAAATTTGTTTTTTAGCGACGACCTTTAGCCACGGCCACGACACCGTCGCTATTAGCGTCGGCCAGGCCGACGCAACGGCCGTCGCTAAAGACATCACCGTTGAAAAGAATTATTTTTATATTTTTTTATGTAGCGACGACTCTGGCCGACGTTAAAGGTATAATATTATTTTAGCGTCGGCCTTCGTAAAGTTAGTGTCGACCTGGTTGTCACTAATTTTTTTGTTATTTTTTCACTATATATATAATAAACTTGGCGTAACGGTAATGCCCCTTCTTTGTATCTTGCAGGTTGTGGGTTCGATTCTCACAATTTATAAATCTGGGAAGGAAGAATTATTTTTGAAAAATATTTAGTGACAACCATTTGTGTCGCTAGTCAGCCATGACCGTCGCTATGTAGTGATGGCCATGGAATTAGCGACGGCCATAGCGACGACTATAAAATGTCGTCGCTATTGCATTAACGACGAGACCTTTAGCGATGACTGGTTGGCCGTCGCTAATTGCCAAATAGCGACAATTTTCCCCTTTAGCGACGATCCAAAATCGGTTTTCTTGTAGTGTCCAATTTCTGACATCATTTTTAGGCTAAACTAAACTCATTTGTAGTCAAACACAAAAAGGGTACCTCAATTTGTTTTTGTAGAAACTTGACATAATCTACCGCCTCATCTAGCATGTCTACAATATTTGTTTGCTGCAAGAACAAAAGCAACTGCCAAATTAAACAACTACAAACTAACTTACCCCAAAGTTAGAGATAACAACTAAATTCTACCAGCATTATATAACTATCTCAAATTCAAATAATAAATGAATCTTTCTTAACATGCAAGGATACATATATATCCCTGTGAACGATTTTTCACTACAACAAATGCACACTAGACAACACTTTTTCTGTCCACATTTAAAAAAACGTTGTTGAAACATGAAATAGGCAATGCTTTTACACTTGTAGAGCTCATTTATATTTGGCAATAGTTTTAAAATTGTTGACTAGATATAGCCACAAATTTCAAGTTGCAGCCATAATTTAAGCAATACTTTTTTAACAACGGTCGAAAAAACTGTGGCCAAAACATGAAATAGGCAACAATTATTTATTTTTATAGATTTTCTTAGTCAACGGTTTTAAAGCTACTGTCAAAACATTGAATAGGCAAAGTTTTTCAGTCGTGGAGATGTTTTTAGTCAATAATTATAAAATTGTTGCCAAAATATGAAATAGACAACGATTTTTTTTAAGAGGCAACAAGAAAAAACTATTGCTTAAACTATTAAACAATATTGAGTTAAATGTTTTACTATTTTTTTTTTTTCAAATCAATGACCTTAACTTAAAAAAAACTATGTCCTTGATTTTAAACTAAGATTTTATAAGTTTATTTTTAAATTTGCGGTTCATATGATATAAATATTAAAATTGATAATGTATATAACAAATATATGTGTTGGCTTAGCGGATAGAACAAAGTGTTTGAAGATGGGGAACTGTGTTTGAATCCCACCTTGGCCATTTTAAGAATTTTTACTTGTCATCTTGAAAACCGTGACTTATTCCTTTATTTTAGGCAATAGTTAAAAATCATGGTTTATTCCCTTATTTTAGGGAATGATTTTTAAATTTATGTTGTCAAAAGTGAAAAATCATTGCCTATTATAATAGGCAATGACCACAAAATTCATGGTCGTAAAACCGTTGCCCAAAACTTTAGGCCACGATTTTAACATCTTTAACCACAATTTTCTATTGTTGTCTAAAGTAAAAAATGTTGTAGTATTTAAACTTTTTAATGAGATTGAGAAATTCATGCCATAAGAGAGAAAAATAAAAATTATATTTCGAAAATCAGATTTTCCTCATACACAATTTTTAAGATAAAATTTATATACCAAAAATCTAATTTTAAATTTTCGCTACACAATTATTTAATGGAAACACAACTTTTAAAGTAAAAAGAGAAAAAAAAGAAAATTTGTGGGATGATGGTGAAACATCCATAAAATGTAGAGGAGAAAAAATGAGGAGAGATAGCTATTTTAAGAAAACTAAAAAATAATATGAAATAGAATGGTGTGAAAAATAAAAAAGATGGTGTGAATAGCAATACCCATAGCATAAAAGGATGGAAACTGCAAAGGCCCGAGGTCATCATACTGCTTATAAAACCCCAGACCCGATTACACAAAAAAAAAAACCCTAAAAAAAACGCCTTATAAAAACAAAAAACTTAGGGTTTTCTGATTCCTTGTGCGCCTCTGCAGGAAACCCTTCCTCGTCTACTATCTGAATCCCTTTCTCCTCTCCTATCCGAATTCATGGTGCGTACAGCTGAATCCCTTCATCCATCTGCTAAATTTACTGTCTTTTTACCCTCCTATGTACTCATGGCTTGGTGGGTTGTTGTTTGCAGGCTCCAAAGAAGGACAAGGCTCCTCCACCCTCCTCCAAGCCCGCCAAATCTGGTGGTGGCAAGCAGAAGAAGAAGGTTCGTTTCTCTCGTTAAGGTTTCATTGTTTTTCTCTTTTCTAGAAGTAATTATCGCTCGTCCATTTGGGTCATCTTTGATTGGTGCCATTAGCTCTGTTTCATCAGCTATAATGAATGACGGAGTTTAGATGCATTTTCTTGAAGTAATCCTTTTCTTTTTACCAATAGCTCCTGCGTAAAAGCGATTATATACTCAGATAAGCTAATCTAAACAAGATAAGTTATTTGGGAAAGATTCATTTTAGTAAAATATTTCTTTTCTATCAAATAAGTCTCTTAGGAAGTTAAAAGAAAAACATTATTTTTTAATTAAGCTAATTCAAGCTCGCATAATTTTGTGATATTATGGTCATGTTTATGTTTAACAGAAGTGGAGCAAGGGAAAGCAAAAGGAGAAGGTGAATAACATGGTGCTGTTTGATCAAGGCACTTATGACAAGCTCCTTTCTGAAGCACCCAAATACAAGCTCATCACTCCTTCCATTCTCTCTGATCGTTTGAGGGTATCTCCTTTCTTACTCTCTTTATCTTTAGTTTTGGTATAGATTATTCATGTTGATGAGAAATCGTATGGGTTGGTATTGTTTTGATGCATGTTCTCTCTCATGGAAAGAGTTGTGGCTTGTGAACCAATGTGGGCTTACTGCATTAATTGAGATATCACTGATTTTATTGTTATCTGATTCATATATCGTAATACATTATTACAAGCTTTAAACCTAGTATTGGCCAAACTGCATTTCATGTTTATATTTGTCTCTTCCTTGTCTGCTGCTTTATTTTCTGAGACTAATCATGGGAAGCATGTCCCATGTAAAATTTTTGACAGTGTTTTGTGTATATGGGTTTGTGCACATACTGTTATGTTTTATATTTTAGTTTGCAAATATTTTCGAATTTCGGTAGTTTTCTTGGATTTGTCATGGCCTCTTAGAGGATTTTGATTCTCTGAATTCCAAGTGATAACTAATAACTCTTATGAGAAAATTAATAGTATTTTGACATCTTTGACTTTTTATTTAGTAGCTTGTATTTTATACAAAGCTAAACTGTTGATCTTTTCATCACTGGTTGTCAACTCCATGCATGACCTCCAAAGTACATCTTGCATTTTGGAGGATCTAATTTCACCTTTAGATTTGCTAAGGGTATGTTTGTGAGTTGAGTTTTGGAGGGAAAGGGAGGGAAGGGGAAGGTTTATTGGAAGCCTTTCCCCCCTTTATGTTTGAGAGTTTGATTCTCTCATATGCATTTTACAAAGTCTTCCCCTCCTCTACTCCCCCTCCATTTCCCCTCCAATCCTTTCCTTCCCCTCCTCTCTAAACTCACAAGCACACCCTAACTATATTTTTCCTGTTAATTGCCCGCTAATATTGTTGGTTTATGAGGATATAAATCATGCATTGGTAAATTTTAGGATTACAAATTTTGTGTATCTGTTTAGGTTTTAAAAGATGGTCACATGTCTAGGACAATATGTACTTGTATGTACTTGTGGCTGAGGATTTAGAATTCCTTATCTTCACTTAGATTTTTACAATACTACAGATGTTTTCATTATGCATTTTAAGCAGCCTAAAAAAATATGTGCTCATTTTGCAATGGATACATTCATTTTCTATGCCCGTGCTTATCAAAGCTTTCTAAGGTTAGTATTTGTAAATATGTATGAACTCGGCATTTTGTCTTGTTGGATGTCAGTCTAAAAATTCTAGTTGTGAGAATGTTATGAATTCTTTTCCTCTGCAATTTAAGCCTCCCTTTACAATGTGAACTCTTGCATGAGCACTACGAGTCATGTTCTATCCCAAACATGAATTTATAAATAAATAAAAATCGTTATTTTACTTGCACTACACAGATTAATGGATCACTTGCAAGGAAGGCTATAAGAGAATTGATGGCTAGAGGTTCAATCAGGATGGTGTCTGCTCACTCTAGCCAGCAGATTTACACCAGGGCTACTAACACCTAGGTGTGGTGTACTGATAATAGCTTGCGGAATGTTGGTAGAATTAGCAAAGTATTGTTCTTTTTAACTTTGAGATGCACCTTATGCGAGCTTGTATCAGTTCTTTTCTATAGACTGTTGCTGAATCCATGGTTTGAGAATTGAGATTATTTTTTGTATCCTTGTTATTTTATTTGGCATCCATCTATTATCAATTTTGCTATTTTGGCAGTCTTCTTGACTTTGCTTAGTTGAATTGCCAATGTGGTGTGTATTGTCTTATCAGTTACCACTTACCACTTACCACACATGATTTCAGATTTTTCTTTTATTTGATTTTTTTTGGCTGAACAGTTGCTAACTCACAACGTCGCAAATTTGATTAACTTCCCACGTGAACTGAAGGCCCCCTTGCCATTAAATCCTACTCTCCTAGTAGTGTCATTAATGTTATTGAACTATGAAAGAATGTTTGCCGTTTTCTAACTTAATGATCCTTGGTGGGATTTTTGTGGTTTTCATTATGGTTTGTCGTCTTGGATAGTATAACTAGAAATAAAGTTTGAAAATTCATAATCTACTAATGGAAACGGCTTGTACTATTTCTTTTTTGTCAAAGGTGAACTGAATTAATAAAGCCCTAAAGCGATAAAGAAAGTGAGATTGTAGTTAAATCCAATATCTAAATAAAATTTTAGTCTATAATAGATATTTGCTTACTTGGATTATAAATCATCAGATGGGATATGTTAGATTAATGTTGACATAGTATTGAACCTGTAAACATCATGCTTAGGAGAAAAATAGGACAATTTTGGTACTTAGTACCAATTGCCAAGATGATGATGGTAGCATATTTTTTTTTTGTTGTTGTTGAAAGTGGGAACTAAATGATCTATCCATCCGAATCAATAAATGATATTTTGCTCTAATAAATAAAACTTACAAAATACAACATATTCACTTTAATACAAACAGAGCAAGAGCTAAAGAGAATAAACATAATAAAAAAAGAATTAAGCAAATCTTAATTCTCCAGCATAGTCCACTTAAACTTAAAAAATAATCACCTCGTGGTTGGTGGGACCTTGGAGAAAGAAGGATAAAAAATGAGAGAAAGAGAGTGGATGGGGTGATTGGAGTAGATGAAGGGGAGATGGCGGTGGGGTGATGGAAGGTAGATGTAGGAAGAATAGAAATTGAGGGAGGGAGGAGGCAACCGATGGGTGATGTGGTTGGTGGGACCTTGGAGAAAGAAGGATAAAAAATGAGAGAAAGAGAGTGGATGGGGTGATCGGAGTAGATGAAGGGGAGATGGCGGTGGGGTGATGAAAGGTAGATGTAGGAAGAATAGAAATTGAGGGAGGGAGGAGGCAACCGATGGGTGATGGTGGAAGAGAAGAGGGATTCAATAAAAATAAAACATCTTATAATTTTTTTTGGGATTTAAGTTACACTCATAGACTAAGGGTTGTTAGCCTCTTTTCATAATAATGTTTAAGGGAGAAAGAGAATGTGAAATTAAAGGAAAAATACGAAATCTGAAACGTTTCATAATGAATTAGCATGTCATTATTTTAAAAATTTGCATAATTAATAGATGTTTTTTAAAAAATATAATTGTTGACTCTCACTAATTTAAGAAACTAAAGTAAGTTTACTAAACTACGAAATTAGTTTATGAGAGATTCCTGGTCGTGCAGTTTAGTCCCGGAGAGATTTAAAATCCCAAAATGGTCCCTAAAAGATGGCTTCGTCATGCAAAATGATCTGAAATGTCATTTTTGAAGGACTAATTTGCATGATTTTTAATGTCTCAGGGACTAATTTACTTGTTTTTCAGGGACTATTTTGCAGTACAAGGACCCTTTTGCATGACAGAGCAATCTCTCAGGTACCATTTTGGGATTTTGAATCTCTCAGAAACTAAACTGCACGATCAAGAATCTCTCAGGGACTAATTTGCTATTACAGTCTAAGTAAATTACATGTTCTAGGAAGGAAAAGGGGAATCTCATACTCAATAGAATGCGTAGGAAGTGGTGAATTGGATTAGAAGCTAAATCCCAAACACTTTAGAACTCTTTCACTATTTATTTTATAACTCTTGATAATTTTATTTGGTTTTTTTTCATAAGATTCCTTATAAAATTTTAGAGGAATTTATTATATTTTTAAATCTTCACCCCTCATAATTATTGAACATTTATAATTTTTAGGTTAGTTAATGACTTAATGTAGAGAAATTAAATAATGTTTGACTCAGAATAAGGGTGTCGACAAAAAAAGAACTTACAATAAAAAACTTGGAAGTTGCATGAATTTTTTAAAAACAAAAATATCAAAACATCTTTTTTTTTAAATTTTATTACCTAATCCTAAAAAGTAAAATTCAAATAAAATAAAAAAAATTCCTTTTTATTATTTTAAGTTTTTTATTTTTTTATCATGTAGGTCTAAAAAATACATTGAAATAAAACGAAATATTCTTTAATTTTAAATGTGACCTTATTGTCTATGAATAAGAAAAATAATTAATATAAGGATTATACAAAAAGAAATAAGAAATAAGAAAAAATTAAAAATTATTTTTTTAAAAAAATCATAAATTAAGTAGTGAAAGAGTTATAGTGAGATAATACTATAAAAATTAATATTTGAGAGATAAATTAATAATTAATAAAATATTTTATATGAAATTTATATAATTAATTAAAAATTGAAAAAAATTGAGAGACCTACCAGAGACTACGTCCCTAACAACATATTTATGTAAGAAAAATACACTATACACACATATATCGGGATTTTTTTTTATTAACCACGGTTATCCTATCCCCTATTATCTATATTGTTCGGGGCTTAGTGAAAGATCGGGTTTGGGAACAAGCATCATATAAGGTGTAGTTTCAGTTACACTTGTTATGTTCCAAATGAAAAATATTGCCAACCTTAATATTGATGATGAAAAGATTCTTCATATAGCACTTGCCAGCTAAAGGGATAGGCAAGATGTTAGACTGAACTGAATGGCTTGGAAACAGTATATATAAAATGTTCATTAACAAATAAGAATGGCTTCTCTTGCCAACCTTACATGCACTCACCATTTGAATTGTCATATCAGAGACTTGTTTGAGCTTGGTAGAGTAATGCATGCACAGACAGTCCCCTGTATGGCAGATTCCTGAGTTGAAAATTAGCAATGAGCTGTGAAGCATGGTGTGAGGGAAACAATTCACAAACAATGCCAAGGTGTCCTAAAGAACCATATCAAAGATGATAATATTCTAATGCCAACTCTGTGACACTTATAGAGGAATATATTCCTCTTGTCTCCTTAGCAACTTCACTATATATACACAGAATATGGCAACAGAAAGATACCAGCTTTTGAAGAAAAAACTCTATACCTCATCTAACAAAGGAATTTGGCTCTCATGGCTATAAACATGAATTATTCTCTTCATACTCGATCCAATAGTGTTCCCTCTGTGTCTCATCCTTTTATATCACAATATGATGAGCATTTGCACAGATTGAAGGCTTCTGAAGCCACCTCTTCTTCATCATCAATAAGGTGGAAACTCAATGGTTTGCAAACTTTGCATGAATACACTGATAAGATTCTTCAGTTGCCAACTATACAACAAGCCTTGGCAAAAGAACCCTGCAAATCATGGGTTGATGAATTGCTTGAAGGGTCTTTGAGGCTACTTGATATCTGTAGCACTGCCAAAGATGTCTTGATACAATCAACAGAAAGCATTCATGAACTTCAATTTGCTGTTAGAAGGAGAAGAGGGGGTGAGACAGCATTCAAGACTGAGGGTGGAAAATACTTGTCATCAAGGAAGAAGGCTAAGAAGACAATTCAGAAGGCCTTAGAAAATTTCAAGGGATTTAAAAAGGGACTCATTTTAACTTCCTCAAACATAGACAATGAGTCTTTGTCTATGATCAGCCACTTCAAAGAAGCTGAAGATGTCACTCTGATTGTACTAGAGTCTTTGTTATCATTTATCTCTGGTTCAAGAGGAAAACCAAAGGAAAACAGGTGGTCAATAGTGTCCAAGTTGATGCAGCCTAAAAGAGTATACTGTGATTCTTACCAATTGAACATAAATGAATTTGAGGTGGTGGACAAAGCATTGCACTCTCTCTTTCACAAGCCTTGTTGCAATAATATATCTGTTGAGAGTTTGCAAAATCATATGGAAAATTTGGAGTTGTGCATTCAGGATCTGGAGGCAGGAATTGAGCACCTTGAAAGGCAACTTATTAGAACCAGAGTTTCCCTTCTCAACATCTATAATCACTAAATTCATTTTAACCCCATCAAACACTGACTTAGATACAAATGTTACATATACTTGTACATGGATGTAACTGAGATTTTGTGAATGATTATACATGATCCAATATTCAAATACTCAGCTGTTATTTATTCTTCTTTTCCTCTCTCTCCCCTTATCTAAATACCTTCCATATATCACTTTTCCTTTTAGAGATAATAGTACAAGTCTCGTCTCGATTGGAAACAAATAGAAAGATAAAAGAACAAAGAGTTTGTTAACGCAGGCTAAGATTGTGTGAAGAACTTTCAGTCCCCACTAAACACATTTTTAAAGAGGGATAAATAGCGTGACTAAGCTCGAATACGATTGCCCCTTGTAATAGGAGATATATGTGATTAAAAAAAAAAGAAAAATAATGGAGTTAAGGTGAAAAGAAGTTTAAGGCATTAATGTCTAGAATAAATTGATTCCTCTGTCATTAAAGTTGAAAGAATAAATGTTTAGTTTGGTTAATAATACTAGTTGTCATCTTTTATCTTATAAAACTCTTAGTTCAGGTATTAAACCCACATGGTGTTTTGGATCAATATAGAAGCTGATCAGGTTGGTTGTTGAACAATTATCAAAATATATTATTGCCCTCAATTATAAGTCATGGGCTCAAATTTAATTTCTTGAATGCAATGAACAATGTGATGCTTGTCTTCTTGTTATTATGAGGAAAATCAAATCAACAAGCAATTTCCTCATGCTATCTTCCTGACAGCACAGCAAAATCTATGATACACTATCACCGTCAGAACTCAAACTTGTGAAACAAAAAAAAAATATTTGGCAATAATGTTTCAGCACCTTCAACATAATTGAAAAAATCCACCATTTTCATTGTACATGATCCCTAATTTATGTTGGTGGAATTTTTTTTCTCTTTGTGAAAAGAGTGGGAGTAAAAATTAGGAGAAAAGTGTTATTTTTACAGCTAAGGAAGAAATGAGTAGTCACTGATTACTGCAGATGTAGTAGTTTCCTTTTATATGGAAGACATATCAATACAATGAGGTGAAAACCCAAGTCAATACCTTGGATGTGTTAATAGAAAGTGCTATAATGATAGCATAATCATTGGCAGGTACTCAAATTAATTACATAAAGACAAATGCCTAATAAGATGGAGTTTTTGTTAAACTAACCAATGCCTGCATCTATCTACATATCTTAATGAAATAATTCTTCACAAAAGACAAGATATATTAAGCCAATAGCAACTACCAGATGTCAATGTCCCTCGTGCAATGTATAATAAAGATACAATGAACCATAAAAAAATCATCAGCCAAATATGATTACAGAATCATTAGAAAAGAAAGAACTAATAAAAAAAGAAGAGTATGAGCTGTAGAGATATGCTGGGGAAACATTACACTAACAGATCTGAGATAATATCTAGATCAGTTAGAAATTAATGAATTGTATTTGCTAAGATGATATGAGAATCCTACAGTCTCTTATCTCATATATATATTGATCAATAGCCAAAGAAAGACACCAAATTGGCAACTCAATTGCACATATTCAACCTCAACACCCTTTTCTTTTCTCATTGAGAAAAAAATGGAAGTCTCTCCATTGAACACCAAAACTCATAACCATGCTCGTTCTAATAGTTTGCCTTCTAAGCCACACCCTGTAATTCTACAATGCAATGAGCTCTTAGCAAGATTAGAGGGAGCTTCTGATGCTACCTCCTCCTCTTCATTACTCAGCCACAAACTAAGTGGCCTTCAGGATTTGCATAATTGCATTGAAAAATTGGTTCAACTACCTCAAACACAAGAAGCACTTGTTCAGGAACACCAAGAGAAATGGGTTGATGAACTCTTGGAAGGGTCCCTAAGGCTCCTAGATACTTGTACAGCAACAAAGGATGCACTATTGCACACAAAAGAGTGCACCCGTGAACTACAATCAATTATTAGACGAAGAAGAGGAGGTGAAGTGGCAGAGGTTAAAAAATTCTTGACCTCAAGGAAAGTGGTGAGAAAGGCCATTTTCAAAGCCTTGGAAAATTTGAAAGGTAATGCAAATAAATGCAGCCTCTCTAACACTAACAAAGGGTATCAAAGTGTGGCCTTGTTAAAAGAGGTTGAAGTGGTTGCTTTCTCCATTTTTGAGTCATTGTTGAATTTTATGTCTGGGTCAACACAATCAAAACGAAGTAGCTGGTGTTTGGTTTCAAAGCTAATGAATAACAAAAGGGTATCATGCTCACAAGAAGTGGATGAGAATGAGTTTGCAAAAGTGGACAGTGTGTTGCAGTTCTTTGCATTCAACATGGCAAGCAAGTCAAATGACATGGATGACTTGCAAAACAAGTTGGCAAGATTGGGATCCTGCATACAAGACCTTGAAGAAGGACTTGAGTCACTGTTTAGGTGTTTAATTAAAATCAGAGTTGCCCTTCTCAATATCCTCAATCACTAGTCTAACAAATCAGGAGTCTCAGAATTTTGTAATATATAGCATCTTGTATGCAGTTGTAGATAATGTATTGTATATGAACCAGATATTTTGATGATAAAAGTTCGTGAAATGAGATGAATATAATAACAAGTACACTTTTTATTTTTATTTTATTTGAAACTTTAACCATATTGAAAGCTTAATACTCTAAAGAAGATAAGGCTAATAAAACATTGTTCCAAATATATCTATTTTCTTATCTATCTATCTATTGAACAAATTTTCAGTACTCTAGGAGCACCCACTCCTCAGTATTCCCCCTTCATTATTTGACAGTTTTTTTTTTAACTTTTTTTAAAATAAAATTTGGGATGCATAACTAATCATTCCATGTGTTTGATTTTAGATGAAATGAGTACCTACTCCTGGAGTATTATAGATTTTTCGCTATCTATTATTCTATTTAGCATAAGAGATATATAATTTATACAACAAAAAACATACAACTCATACAACACACTTATTCTCTCTATCTCTTTCCATCACATCATCCATCACATCTCACATTTCTCTCTCTTCTCTATCTTTACTCTCTTAATCTCTCTATGTTGTATTGTTGTTTGTTGTACAAACAACATTACTCTTAGCATAAAGAAGTGCAAGCTCTCACAACACTACATGAACTACTCTTTAATCTCTCATTTGGCCAATTCTGAATTTTACATGGTAAGGAAGGAATATAAAATTAAAAAAATGGGGTGGTGGAAATAATAAAAGAGGGTGGTGTAAATAGTAATTCCCCTAAAAGGCGCCCAGTAGCAGTGCATCTTAGACCCAAGGTAGGGGATCCTATACTTCCCACCAACTCAATAAGATGTCTCCATTTGTACCAAAAAAAAAAAGATGTCTCCATAAAATCTTTTGTGTTTGCTTTTCTATCAAACCACGCCCTAAGAGCAACTCAATGGCGAGTAGCTATCTAACTTTTTTTAGTTAAGCAACTCTAGAAAATTAAGGTGCACGTTAGAATCTTAGAGCATCTTTGTCCTAGCAACTCATCAAAGTTTCTTAAACCAATATTTTATAATTCTTCACACTTTCTCATATTATTATATTATTTTTATTACTTTAAGCAACTCATTCACTTTTTTTATCTCAAACCCAACAACTCTAAAATTTTTTTTAATGGACCCCACACTTATATATTTTATTATTTTCATCCAATTTAATTTATAATATTAAAAATTTGACATATGAACATCAAATTCTCACTATATATAAAGAAAAAATAAAAAAAAATTCTGACTAGCCGTTAACAAAAAATTTACCGTTTGAGAGCATCTTCTACTACTAATATTTAAACCACATATATGATTTTATAAAAATATTAATTTAGTTATCATAAATAATTATTATAATATTATTTTAAAAAAAAAAAACTGCAGCAACCCGCAAAGGTAACACCGATTTTTTCGCTTCCGTCGAACAACACCTCTCCATCGCTGAGATGCTGTTTTCCTTTGATGCTAGACTGACAGCATCGATTCAAATAATAGCGATAAAGATGCTCTTGGGGTTTATTTAGACTGAGATGCTTAACAAGCACCAACGACTTGTATAGCATCCTTCACTTCGAGAAATGTGAACAAAAGACAAAATTGATTACACAAAATATTGTGTAACATATGAAAGGAAAATGAAAGTATGAATTGAAACACAAATTAAATGAAAAAGTTATGCACCAAAAAAAAGTTATGTCGGCTCGACAGGATTGCCTCCCGTGGAGGATACATGTGGTCTTACATAAAAAAAAATGAAAAAGTTGTGCACGGTATGAACCAAATTGAAAGCCACATTGAAAGCAAAATTGAATGCTTGAATTGAAACCCAAATGTAACAAAAATAACTACATACAAATAGTCATTTTCATGTTAAATGAAATAATATAGTAGTTTATATAACGACTATAATAACATTATATTAACGTTATTATAATCGTTATATCAACGGTAGTTTCATAAAAATTTGCCTATAAATAATCGTTATATTTTCTTCATTCATTTTTACAAATTGAATCCCAATTAATTTGATATCAATTCTTTTAACCAAAAACGTCAAAACAAACACACTTAAAATCTATTACTTAACATATATTATTTTTTGGTTTGAATGACATGTATCATCCACGAGAAGTAATGCTGCTTGAGGAAAAAATATCCACATCTTGGTAGGGCTAGCTTTTCCTGCGGGATATCCACACTTAATTATTTTTTTCCATATGCAAAATTCAATCTCGAGACATTGTTTACGGGAAACTAAATATATACTACTTGAATTAATTACGCGTTAGTATTTAACATATATTATGTTACAACCAAATCTATTTTTAAGAAAATATATAATATTAGATAATTATCACATTTTAAAACATAATAAATGAAAATAAGCTTAAAAATACATTATTGGAAATATAGTTCATCACCAACAAGTTAAATATCATTTAAAATAAATTCATCCTCGACTTTTGTAGTCCCTTTCAGTTTGGTCCCTCACTTTAATAAATTCGTCCGTTAGTCCCTCAGTTTTACATCCATCTTGCAATTTGGTCATGAAGTGTAAACGGTGTTACTTAACTGCTGAGTGGGAACGTTAACTGACACGTGGCATCACTGAGGAATTAAAACGGTGTCGTTTTAGGGTTTGTATATGACACATGGGAAGAGAAACAGTTTCTCATTATTTCTACAGCTGCATTTCCTCCTCTCCCGCGCGTTTTCCTGAGAAACATCGAACCCTAGTTTTCTCCATTGGTGGTCGTTTTTCAGCGACGTTGAGTGTGCAGACCGTTCCTTGGCCGGAGTTGCAATGGATTCACAGGTACCTTACTGTGATTCCCATTATTTGTATTCTTTAGGGTTTTTACTGGGTTTAGGGTCTGGGGTAGGGTTTAGAATTTTGGTGAAGTGTGCTTCCTGTTTCATGTCTCTGTGTTTGAGGTTTTTGTTTACCGTAGAATGGACAGAGAAAAAGTTTGTTTTATGGTCAGGGTGTGAAAAACGAGTGACTTTAGTGGTGGGGTAGTGTGTTACGAGTGTTCTCTGTTTTTTAGTGCTATGGCAAGAGAATAACTTCAGGGGTGGCAGCGGTCCCCCATTGTCAGTATTTGTAGGTTGGACCCATGTGAAATCTCTGTTTGTGATGTGAGAAAAGTTTGGTGGCAATTGTTTAATGTGCCTTGAATTAAATATAGTATCTGATGTGGCATTTTTTTTTAATATTTTACTAAATATTGTAAAAAAAATTATTATTGAATTAATTTTTCGTGAAATCATGTATGGTGGAATTTATTATGTTGCATGCAGAGAATTGATGTATACATACACCATGGTGGTAACTTTGATGAGCAAAGGAATGGGGGAAGGTTCAGATATAAAGGGGGAAAGGTGGATATTTGGCATGACTGTGATCCAGACATGCTGGATGTGTTTAGTTTTCTGAACTTTAGCAAAGAGTTGGGTTATAAGAAGGTGAATAATGTTTTTTGGCTGGATCCCTCTGTGAGGTTTAGGGATGGGTTAAGGGTGATGAAGGAAGACTGTCATCTTCTAGAGGCTTTGGAAGTGGCAAAGAGAAGTGGGGGAGAGCTTCACTTGTACTATGAGCACCCAGTGCAGGAGCCAGAGATTGTTGACATATCAGCAATTTTGAAAGAAGTAATTGAAGGTGTCAATGATGAAGGAGGTAGAACAATGCAGCAGGGTGTTGTTGAGGAAGGAGGTAGTACAATCTGACTTTAGTATAAGTTATCAATAACTGATAATTTTGTTTCATTACAAAAGCTAATTATAATTTACTTGACAGACATTAATGTGAATGAAGTTGGTGCAGTTACTGACAAGGTTGGTGCAGTTGCTGACAAGGTTGGTCCAGTTGCTGCTAGTGAAGGACTGGAAGGTTAGAATGGATTACTTTATTTGTTTTAGTTAATTTATATTAAGTACTGTTTATTTATGTAACATGATGTTAAATTTTTTTGCAGGTAGCCCAACAAAGAGGGGGCCTAGAGTCAAAAGTCCAGCCAAGAGGGTAATGAGGTTCAAAAGTCCAGCTAAGAAGGGGCAAGGGTCTGTGAAGACTCCAGTCAAAGAATTAGGTAGTTTGGACAGAGGCAAGGAACCAGTAAAGGAAAAAGACAGACAACACAAAGGCAAGGAACCATGTCAGGGTTCACATAACATAATAACAAGAAGTATGAGTCCAGCTAAGAAGGGGCAAGGGACTGTGAAGAGTCCTGTAAAGGAATTAGGCAGACAAAACAAAGGCAAGGAGGCATGTCAAGGTTCACACAATATGACAAGAAGAAGCATGAGTCCAGCAAAGGCAGGGACTACACAAGAATGTCACTTGAGGTCGGGGAAGAAGATTTCTAGGCCAAGTGTTGGACAAAACAGTGGAGATGATGTGGATGAGAGGGATAAGGGAAAGGGAAAGGCTGCACAGAATGAGGAGGTGCAACAAAAAAAACCAAAAAATCTAAATAGAAAGGGGAAGAAAGGGCCAAGGGTTGTTCATGTTGACAGTGACTCAGATGTAGAGGTAGAGGAACATATTGGGCATAGGACTAGCTATGCAGTTCAGACCAATGTAGGGGAGGTAGTAATTGTTGATAATGATGGTTGGCAATCTGAGGACTTGAAGACTCCAACTAGCAGTGATGATGAGGGACATGGAAAGGATGTGTTCCCACAATTCAACAAGGATGCTACTTTTGGTCATATCCAGCTAGAACTTGGAATGGAGTTTATTACATTGGATGCCTTCAAACATGCAGTGAAAGATTTCAACATTGATCTTGGAAGAGAAATTAGTTGGGTCAAAAATGATAAGGTACGTGCAAGGGCAAAATGCAAAGTTGAGGAGTGTGACTGGGAGGTGTTATGTTCATACAGCAATGCCAGAAACTGTTTCCAGATTAAAACATATAATGGTGAGCACACATGTAGCAGGACATTCAAGAACTGTCAAGCTACACAAGCCTGGGTCACAGGGAAGTTAGTGAAAAAACTGAGAAAGTCTCCATCACTGAAGCATGCTGAGATTATTGACCATTTCAAGAAGAAATATGGTATACAATTAGAAGACACTAAGATATGGAGAGCATCTGTTAGAGCAAGGAACATCATTGAAGGAGGTGAAAAGCAACAGTTTGCAAAGATGTGGGACTATTGTGGGGAATTGTTGAGGGCAAACCCAGGCTCTACTGTTAAGATGGACACCATTCCCCAAGAAGATGGACCCCCAATATTTCACAGAGTCTATATATGTCTAGAAGGTTGCAAATCCGGATTCAAGGCTGGTTGTAGACCTTTAATTGGTCTAGATGGTGCTTTCTTGAAAGGATATTATGGAGGGCAACTATTATCTGCTGTGGGCCAGGATGCAAACAACCGTATTTGGCCAATTGCATATGCTGTGGTTGACACTGAAAACAAGGATAATTGGTTGTGGTTTTTAAGGTTGTTACATGCAGATTTAGGGGATTACAGACAACACAGGTGGCACTTCATTTCAGACATGCAGAAGGTACATTGCAACATGCAGATATTTCATTGTTATTATTTAATTAAAGGACTTAATTGCACTACATTTAAATATTTTAAGGATTAGTTTGCACTGCATTTAATTATTTTAAGGACTAGATTGCAACTTTTTAAATAAGTGAGGGACTAATGTGAATTATTTTTTCAGGGACTTATTCCAGCTCTACAGGAGGTTATGCCAGGTGCCCCACACAGGTTTTGTGTGTGGCATCTGTGGCAGAATTTCAACAAGCAATGGAAAGACAAAGATCTAAGGAGTTTGTTGTGGGAATGTGCCAGATCAACCACTGTGAGTCAATTTAACAGAATGATGCAAGCTGTGAAGAGGGTTAATGAGAAGGCATGGCAGTACCTGGACAAGTGGCCCAAGGAAGCATGGAGTAAATCTCATTTCTCTGAATGGCCAAAGGTGGATAACATCTGCAACAATAATTGTGAGGTTTTTAACTCCAAGATTGTAGTTGCCAGAACCAAGCCAATCATCACCATGTTGGAGGAGGTGAGATGCTACATTATGACCACAATCACCACCAACAAACTGAAACTTGAGAGGCACAATGGGCATTTGGCACCAGTTCAGCAAAGCAAGCTAGAAAAAGAAAGAAGGAAAGCAACAGATGGACTCCTTTGTGGTCAGGTAGTAAAATTTATTTAATTATCTTTTCTTATTATATTATGCTTAAATTGTATTAACCATATTATTAACTTCTTTGTTAAGGTGATAATGATGAGCACAAATATGAAGTGCAATGCTACAATTCAAAGGTGACTGTTCATTTGGGCATGGGCACCTGTACCTGCAGATTTTGGCAGTTAACAGGTAAGTTGCCATGTTATAACTGCTAAATTCCTATCTAGGATTTATTACTAATCATGGCATGTTGTGTTTTTTGGTAGGGATGCCTTCCATGCATGCTATTGTTGCCATAGCTCGCAAGAATGATAGACCAGAGGACTATTGTCATGGTTGGTTGACGATGTCTTCAATTTATGCAACTTACAGCCATCATGTGAACCCTTTGCAGGGTGAGGAATATTGGCAGAAAACAGACTTCCTTGCATCAAAGCCACCACCAGCTAAAAGAGGCCCAGGGAGACCAAAGAAACAGAGGAGGAAGGATGGTGAGGGAGGGAAGGAACCTATCAAAGGAACCAAACTGAAGAGGAAGCTTGCTGAATTCACATGCTCCTGTTGTGGAGGTAAAAATCATAACAAGAAAGGATGTCCAATAACCAAAAAGCAAAGGTTATAAGAGTTTCAAGCCCAACAGAAAAATGCACCTGCTGATGGTAGTGGGCCTTCAAACAAACAACCACAACAAGCCTAAGATGGACCAATTGCAGATACTGTTGAAGTGACAGCAACAGTCCCAGATGAAATTGAGGTTTCACAATCACAACCCCCACCCATCATTCTGAGCCCTTCAAAGAACAACACCAATTGTAGCAAGAGTCAAAGGTCAAAACTGGCAATAAGAGGAAAAGGGACATCAGTTGCACCAAGGCCCACTGGACAAAGCAGCCCATCACCAACTACTGCTTCTGAATCAGTTGATGAATCCTCCAAGGCCCATCAATTTATGCCCACACCTGGCTTGAAGTCGAAATCAACAGCCTAAGTAGCTGGAAAAATGTTGATACTTGAAGAATATGGATCACTTTTGGGTTTAGGGTTTTTTGTTGAGCTTATGTTGCTGGAAAACTTATGGATATTGTTGTTTAAGATTTTTGTTGTTGTTATTTAGGAACTTCTTTAAGCTTTTTGGTGTTGTTTATTAAGTACTTCTTTAAGCATTGTGGTCTGATTTAGACAATGTTATGGATATTTGATGCCAAATTATGGCTATATTATGGCTGAATTCTGGAATGTTGTTTAAGCTATTTGCTCTTGTTTTAAGCATTTTTGGTGTTGTTTAAAGCTATTAGATGTTGTTGAAGCTATATTATGCCTGAATTATGGATGTTGTTTAAGCTATTTGTTGTTGCTTAAAATAAAGCAATTTTGCCCACACTTTTTCAATTCTGTACATGACCCAAACACAAAGAACATAAATTAAATCCTGAAATGTGAAAGGAAATTGATTACATAAACAGATCTCAGTACAATAGGTCCCCAACAACAGATTTCCCCCTCTTCATTGCCATCATTACAACTTAAAAAACCTTAACTTTTCCATAACAATCCCAACATAAAACCCAACACCAATGAACATAACATCAAGGTACACAAGAACAAAATTCCCCATCTTAATTTCCTAAGTTCACAATCAACTTTCATAAGCTTATTTGAAACAGAGTTCCTCCATTCTTCATGCTCAGTTGGAATGAATGGCACACTTGAAGCAGATTCACTTACACTATCTTCAACACCAGATTCATTCTCGACCCATTGGAAAAATTTGCATCTATCAACAACCTGCAAATGTCAACCATAATTAAACATTCAACCCCATAAAATGGAAAAAAACATAAAACACCCTAATTTTTCTGAGTAATTGTAGACACTCACCCTAAGTTTGGGACATCCATAAAATAATCTCCCAGGATTTTTTTCGGTTTTAGATACCCTAATCACTGCTCTTAGATTGCAGTAACAGAATAAACCACTTCGGCCCCTTTGCATCAACGGAGACGACTTAGATCCATGGCTGTGGTGCCTCATTTCATTGTTACTGTTCATGGCTGCGTTGTGATGAAGACTGTGAAAGGGAAAAACAGAAAAGTAAGAACCACCGGAAGAGGAAGATGGAAACGAGAAGAAGAAGTCGCAATAATGGAGAAGAACGGAGAAACAGAGGGTGAAGGAGAATGGAGAAGAAAGATGATTTATGACCGTTAGGTTTGAGACCTTAAAACTTCACAATACGACGCCGTTTTAATTCCTCAGTGATGCCACGTGTCAGTTAACGTTCCCACTCAGCAGTTAAGTAACACCGTTTAAACTTCATGACCAAATTGCAAGACGGATGTAAAACTAAGGGACTAACGGACGAATTTATTAAAGTGAGGGACCAAACTGAAAGGCACTACAAAAGTCGAGGACTAGATTGCTGGTTTACTCATTATTTTTTGGTTTGAATGACACGTATCATCCACGAGAAGTAATGCTGCTTGAGGAAAAAATATCCACATCTTGGTAGGGCTAGCTTTTCCTGCGGGATATCCACACTTAATTATTTTTTTTCCATATGCAAAATTCAATCTCGAGACATTGTTTACGGGAAACTAAATATATACTACTTGAATTAATTACGCGTTAGTATTTAACATATATTATGTTACAACCAAATCTATTTTTAAGAAAATATATAATATTAGATAATTATCACATTTTAAAACATAATAAATGAAAATAAGCTTAAAAATACATTATTGGAAATATAGTTAATCACCAACAAGTTAAATATTATTTAAAATAATCCAATTACTCCAATTTAGTAGAGATATCACATTGTCTCCCTTACTTGGGTAGGTGCTTATAAAAAGAATATTAGAGAGGAAATGTGAGAAATGTTAAAGAGTGCCCTAAGGACTTTTTAATAAGGAATTAAAAATAGAAAGTTATTACTGAAGTGTGTAGTATTTAATATTACACATGCAATCAATATTATGATTTTAAATAAAAATCTTTTATATATGAATTCCTTAATTAGTGCTCTTAGGACAATCGTTGGCAAGACCCTTTTATTTTTTGTGGGTCCCAATACCTATGTAAGGTTATGTGAGATTATTTGTGGAATACATTTAATTGAACTTTTAGAGGTGCTCAATTTGGAGAGAATATATGCTTAAGTAGTAAAGTAAAGATGAGTAATGAGACCCATTTACAATTTATGAATAGTAAAAAAGTGAGATGTTGTGATGAAAACCTTAGTAGCGTGTTACTTTATTTGAAATTAAAATTCATTCTAGTAAAAAATAGAGTTCTTTGGCTGGCTTCCATTGTTTTATTAACAAACTTTTTAATCAAATCTCTATATTATAGTTTTGAGACCTCACTTTAGAGTCTGGGGCGCTTACTCACCATATTTTTTCCTCTCAAGTGACTTTTAACTTTCTATCTCATTCTTCATTTCACAATGAACTCCACAAATAACTTGTGAGAGTAAGATAGTAGATTGTGATACTACATAAGTCAAAATCAAAATTATCTAAATTAAAATCTTATTTGAATTTTTAAATGCTAACAAATGATCTTTAATTTTAAAATAAATTAATATTTCATTTAAATTTTTAAATGTTAATAAATATTTATCTTTATTTTTTATATTTATTAAAAGTCAAAATCTTATTCTATTCTTTTCTATTCTAATCCTTATTTTTAATATAAATTAATATTCTTATCGATATGATTTTAATTTATTTAATCATAACTTATTATCAAATAATAATAATGTAAATTAGATTTTGATCATAAAATATAATCTACTATTTTAATTAAAACTATAAAATTTTCTAATTCTTATTTTTTAACTTTTTAAGAGATAAATTAATTATAAATTTAATTTTAATTATATAAAAATATCCTTTTAACCATATATTACATGAGTTAATATATTAATTTAGTTTAAAACTTTGAGTTTTCTATAGTTATTAGTAGCTAGTGTTGAATGTATTTTAGATTATATTAAATGTTTTAATTTTAGGTTTGTTAATTTTGCTTTTATTAAATACTAGTCAATGAAGATATAGATATTTTAAGCAAGTGCTTATTTTTGAGACATTGAAAAATACTGACAAAACTGTTTTAAAATTTTGGCATACTTGAAAATACATTAGTTTTAAAAAATTATTTGATTTGATTATATTGTTGTGGTTCATAGGCTTCCCATAATAATGGTATTTTGATTAAATGAATCCCTCCTTTGACAGATTCCACGTTCACTATGAATTGGAACACTGCATCAACATCGTCATCCAGATATGAGCAAGAAGTACCAATCATAGATGTCTGAAAATGAAGAGGTATAAAAAAGAACAATTTTTTTTTTTATTTCTATATGGCTTAAACCAAATTGATATTTATAAATAGAACTGCTTCTCCTCCTGCAGACAAAAAGATCTGATTCCAATGCCCACTTGCTCTCATGGAGTTCATAGTTAGAGTTTTTATGTGTTGGACCTGTGCTGTAATGAGGGATGAGTTGTGAAGCTTGGCTCATGGGAAGCATTAAGTAAACAGTGCTGTGGTAGCAGCAATGTGCTAAGATCCAAATTAATATAATGTTGTATGCCCACTTTGTGACATTTGAAAATAAAAATATTCTTCACGTCTACTCAATGTGATTGCACACATACCAAATACTATAGTCTATAATGATGAACTATTAGATGGATCTCTGAGGCTCTTGGATATTTGTAGTACTGTTAAAGATTGGCTACTGCAATCACAGTAGAAGAGATGCAGAAACTGGATTCACAATTGAGAGTGGAAAATTCTTGGCTTCCAAGGAAGCATATGACGAAGGCAATTGCCTTGGGAAATTTGAAAGGATTCAAGAAGGAGCTTATTGCTACTTCTATTAGCGCAAAACCCTCTAAGATTTGGTTTTAATGACAATAAACCTTTTGATCAAACTTAATGTTTTCTGTTCTTGAAGTTACTTATGTTTTGAATGTGAGATCTTAGAAAGACAGGATTCTCATGCTTAGTAAAGAACTCAGGAAGATCAGAAGAACCACGACCAAGCTCAGACTGAGATTGAGAGGCAACCACAGACTAAGACTGGTAGTCTCAGTAGTAATCCTCAGACTGAAGATGAAGATAAAGATCAGCCTGAGATTGAGCAAATGATGCAAGTCTTTCTTGAGAATTCAGAAAGATCAGAATCCTAATGTTAAGAAGCATCAGACTTCAGAATCATTTATGGAGTATGGGCAAAGCTTAGAATATTCTATATGCTGAAGGTAATTTCAGAAGAAGGCCTTAAGACATATCCTTTATCAGAAAGTCTTCAGAAGCTTAAAATTGTTGAATCTGAAGATAGCCTAAGTTGAGAGAGGTGCACATCAGAATGAAGTTTTAGCTACAGTCAGAAAGAGTCTCTACTAGAAACACCAATCATCAAGACAAGTCAAGTTGAGCTCAAACAGTGAACTAAGTTGCATCAAGAAGATCAATATTTGAGACTCAAGATAAGCGGAAATATAAAAGATAAATATCTGAGATGTCTTGTTTCTACTAACTGTGTGCTCAAGTGTTTGCAGAATTTAGCATCTCATATTGCAGGATAATTTTCTCTTATGTTAAGACAAGCTGAGATGCTAAGGAGACTTTCAATCTATAAAGATAACACTTGAGATGTATGAAGCTGAGCACAAGACAAAGCAAGAGTCAAGTTAAGACTGACCAAGCTCAGACTCATCTCAGACTAAGACTCAACTTGAGACTCATATACAAACTTGAAAAGAAGGATCATCGGTCAGATGCAAAAGCTGCTAAGAGATGAGACTCAGACTTAGTTTCAGAATCAAGAGATAAGATCAGAATAGAAGATGCTAAACAAAGAAGAGATTCAAAGTCAGCTTGAGACAAACTCAAATTGCAAAGTCAGATTGAGACAGGCCCAAATTCATTGTAAGATCATACTCAGTCCAAGCATGACAAAAAAGCACTTTGAAATATGAAGTTGAGCAAAGATGAGATCCAAAGTCAGCTTAAGATGCAGACTCAAACTCAGATGCAGACTCAGCTTGAGATGCAGAGATCAGATGCAAACATCAGACTCAGACTTGAGACGCAAAGATCAGATGCAGACATTAGACTCAGCTCAGACAAAGTCTCAGCAACAAAAACAAGTCAACGCAAGTACACTGTCACAGCAGAGACTGCACCAGAAAAGTACTGATCTCATGTGAGAAAAGTGAAAAACAGTCTCTCTCTCTTCCAACGACTAGTTTTCTGAAGGCTATAGAAGGAAGTCTCATTATGGTTAGACGTGTAAGAGACACAGGTGAGACTCAGCAGAGATGCTGCTGCACAACCAGAAAAATCCAAGTCTCAAGTGAATCTCAACCTACCTACCTATGCTATCTTAGCTAATATCATGTAGTAGGTTTAGCTCTTGTTTTGTAATGTTTTATATACACTCTTTGAGTGATTTAGAGAGCCACCATCTAGCTAAACTCACTATGTATCCGTACTTTGTACGTAGTATAAGCTAGGCAAGATCAATCTCATCTCATTTCATCAAGTCTCAACTAAGTCAGGAGGTGCCTGAGCTTAGTGTGAGTCACTGTGAGCCTGGAGAGGCACTAGAATACTCATTGAGTTGCCTGGAGAGGCAGTCGAAGACAAAGAATACTGCATGAGTTGCCTGGAGAGGCAGTTGAGAACAAAGAATACTGCATGAGTTGCCTGGAGAGGAAGTTGAGAACAAAGAATACTTGAGACTCAGCCAAGGTAGGAGCGCCTATGCTTGGTGTGAGGGACGTCCTGAAGAGGCTGTAAGAATATTTGTAATTGACGGGTTTGTCAATAGTGGAAATCTCACAAGTTGTGAGGACTGGACGTAGCCCAAGGTTGTGGGTGAACCAGTATAAATCTCAGTGTGCATCTCTTCTCCCTATCTCTTTATTTCTATTGCACAACTTACGTCTCAAATCTATTTACTAAAATAACTTAAATATATTCAAAGGAAACAAAGTTTAATAACTAAATAATCATCTCTACTTGGTTACAAAATTATTGTTAAAAGTTGAGATCACATCTCATCTAACTTATTTGAGACTCCAAGTTATCAGACTTGAGATCACGTCTCAACTTGAATCTAAATGTGTTTTCAGGAGCAGAATTTCAAAGTCTCTATTCACCCCCTTCTAGAGACATTCAACCAACTTCAACTTCCTCAACAAAGACAATGAGACTTTGCCATGCTTAGCATCTTAAAAGAAGTAGAAGTAGTCACTGTTAGTTCATTAGAATCTTTATCACTGGCCCAAAGGGACAAGACAACCAAAGCAAAGCAGGTGGTCAGTAATCTCCAAGTTGATGTGGCCTAATAAAGTGGAATTTGACTCTCAGTCTCAAGCATCAGAGACAAATGAATTTGAAATGGTAGATGTAGCTTTGGAGTCTCTCATCAATCTTGACAATTTCCAAAGCCATATGGAGAATTTGGAGTTAAAACGCCTCACAAGGCAATTAATTAGAACCAGAGTTTCCCTTCTCAACACTAGTCAGGGAAAAAACCATATGATAACTGTAAACACCTAAATCCAATTTTCCCCACGAGTGTCTCACAGTTGTACAAAAATGTTTATAAATCTTATTGTTATTGAATATATATTATTTAATAAAGATCAAATTATAATCACTTTGTCATATGTCTCCTTTTTCTTCCTTTATTATGTTCGCACAGCACAATATCTCATCTTCCAGTTTGCTGTTTTCTTTTTTCCTCCATACTCCAGCTTTAAATTATGTAAAATGAAAGAGGGTAAAATAAAAACTAGACTAAATACTCAAATTGATCCTCCAAAATTTTTGGACATTAATTTGTCCCTTTAATGTTTAAACTTTAAAATAAACATCAATTTAATCCCTTAATGTACTGGACATCAATTTGGTCCCTAAAATTATGTTTATTTTACAATATGAAGGATCAAATTGATGTCAGAACTCAGAAATCTTTGGAAGATCAACTTGATATCTCATGTATTTTAAAACTATTTGTATTTGAACAAGACCCAACTCCAACAGTTGATGATGATCCTTCAACAAAAACCTGATTGCTTCCTATGTTCACCTATTTTTTGAAACAACTACCTTGCAAAATTGCAAAGGCAGGTCAACAACTGATCCATAAATCAGAGAGAAACAACATAACAAAAATATATGCTACATGTTTTCTGGTCTCCAACAGTATATGTGACTTGACTTACAGAGAAATGCCTGAAGAAATAATTAATCATCTACCTCCATTCAGGGAACACAATAAAGTTTAATGTGTATGTTGCATACTTACCTCATAGCATTGCATATTCCCCTTCCTTCCAAGCAGTTTCCTTTTCATCAGATGCTGAATGTGTGCCAGCACCCTGTTTGTGGTGTGTATACCTTTACCTCAAACCCTTTAATTTCATGTTTCATATCTGAAGCTGAAGATTCATCTTGGCCTTAATTGAGCAGACAAGTTTGTAGACTGAATGCTGTTTAAGAATAGAAACAGTTTCTCCACCTCCAGACAAAAGCTTACATTACAATGCATGCTCCACAAAGTTTGAATTTTTTATATCAGCAACTTGCAAAGATGCCATTTCTCAAAGAACCATGTGATTCCCAAGTTAAAAATTTTAGGGGTGAGTTGGGAAGCCTGGTGAGTAGGAAGCACTTGAGTAAACAATACCATGTTAGATCTGAGATTCAAATCAAGATGATATAGTTGTTTGCCCACTCAATGACATCTAACAAAAAAAAATTGTGCTTGTCTCCCTCAATTCATTAGCTATATATGAAGCAGATGCCAACCACTAAAACTCAAACTTGAGAACAAATTGTGAATATCATCTCCTACTCCTATAGCCTTCTGTGGTCTTGTCTGACAAGAGAAAATGGAAACAAACACAAAGAACTCTCTGCACATTCGGTGCAACAGTTTACCCTCAGCACCTCACCCAATTGTATCACAATTCCAGGAGCATTTGCAAAGATTGAAGGATTCTGAAGCCACCACCACTTCTTCATCATTATCATCATCCTCAATAAGGCACAAACTAAGAGGCTTGCAGGATTTACATGACTATGCTGATAAGTTGCTCCAATTGCCAACTACCCAACAAGCCTTGGCACTGGAATGTAGTGACAAGTGGGTTGATGACCTATTAGAAGGGTCTCTGAGGCTTTTGGATATTTGTAACACAGCCCAAGATTGCCTCTTGAAATCAAAGGAAAACATGCTTGTGGTTCAGTCAGTTATTAGAAGGAAAGGTGCTGGCACAGAATTTACAGTTGAGGGTGGGAAATACTTGGCATCTAGGAAGAACATGAAGAAGGCAATTCAAAAGGCCTTAGGAAATTTGAAAGGAATAAAAAATGATTTGATGGTTTCTTCCTCAAACAAAGACAATGAGACTTTGTCTATCCTTGGCATCTTAAAAGAAGCAGAAGCAGTCACTGTGAAGTTGTTAGAATCTTTGTTGTTGTTTGTCTCTGATCCCAAGGGACAATCAAAGAAGAGCAAATGGTCAACAATCTCTAAGTTGATGCAGCCGGCAAGAGTAACTTGTGACTCTCAAGAATCAGACACAAATGAATTTGTAAAGGTGGATGCAGCTTTGCAATCTCTCATTGGTCACAAGTCTTTATCTGTTGAGGATTTTCAAGGCCAAATGGAAAATTTGGAGATTTGCATGAGGATCTAGAAGTAGGTATTGAGCACCTTTCAAGGCAACTCATTAGAACAAGAGTTACCCTTCTTAACATCTTCACCCATTAGTTAGAGGGAAAAAATCATGTAAATATTGAATGTGAGACTCCCAAATTCAATTTGTCTCATAGTTGTACAGAAATGTAATTAAAACTTTTTCAGTTACTAAATGAAATATTATCTGAGGATCAAATTAAAGCTAATTTATCTCTATTTCCTTTTTCCCTTTACTAAGTTTCCTTCATATGTCATCTTTCAGTTTTCTTTCTTCCTTTTCTTTTCTTTTATACTTTTTTATATTGTTATTGGAAATGCTCGCTTCTATGAGAATTGTTTTTACTTAATTGAATAAATAGAAGAAAGAGTAAATGTGAAAAATAGAGCAAATGTTAAATATGACTTTCAATCATATTTATAGTATTTTTATCTTCTCATATTCCATTGTACCAGTAAGTATAAAGTTATTTTGATTCTAAATTTTTCAAGTTCTCGCTTGTCCACCTACTCAACCAAGCAGATCTTAACAGAGAGATAAGGTAAAAATAAACCCTTTTCACTAAAATGCTTGGACAACCTGATATGCTAAGTTGCCAACTAAAAGTTGAACAAAGAAAGCCCTGTAGAATAACATTTTCTTATTTTCTTTAATGAAACAATAAATTCCATGACTTATTTCAATCCCAGTATGTCAAAGTATTCAATTACCTTGTTTCTTTTCTTATCTCTGTAATAAAATAAAATGAAGGATAGAGGAGAGGAAGGACTGAGGAGGTGGAGTTGCATATAATAATTAGGATTTAAGAACCTCTCCAAATAGGATTCAAAGTCAATTTGAAATTTGAATCCATAGCCCTGCTGTCAAGATACAAGTGCAGTTAGGTTGATGATTAAACAATTGTCAAAATTCAGTGTCTGCACATGTTGTTTTATTTTATGAGCTAAATTTCAATGAACAACGTGATTGTTGTCTTCCTATAATGTGAGACAAGCCAATTAGTAGTAGTCAGTACCATATATTATATGATTCATTATTACTTCCCTATGTTCCGGAAAGACTGCTGAGCAGTTGCTAATATGTACAACTAATTCAATCTGTACAACAGTTCATTTATAACCCAAAAGTGATTCATATGATCCCACTCATGCAGCTGATGATTTACATTTAAAGTTATTCTATTTGCAAAATAATTTTATACATGCATTAATTGCAATGAGGAAGACCTTGAAATGCCACTCGTGAGTTGAATGTGCATTGAGTAGACCAATAAGATTACTGCAAGCGTGTGTTAAGATAAAAATATAAGTACTGAGTTGGAGTGTTCCTGTGCAAGAGACATTGCATTAACATTACTGAGATTTTCGATAGATCTGAATCTAAATCAGTTAGCCTTCATGGATTTTTGTTAATACATGATTCCTTCTGTCTACTGAACTCTCAATATATATTGAACCAATCTCAATGGAGAGAAGGTAAGATCCAAAGACTCAATTGTACATATTCAACCTCAGGGAAGGTCTTTTCTCTTCTCTGGTAAAATGGCATCAACTCCTTTTAGCCAAACATCCCATCACCAACCTCGCTCAAAAAGCTTGCCTTGTAAACCACACCCTCTCATTCTACAATGCAATCAACACTTGGGAAGTTTGGAAACATCAGATGCAAATTCCCCTTCATCATCATTGTTCAGCCACAAACTAACTGGTCTTCAGACTTTGCATGATTGTGTTGAAAAGTTGGTACTACTGCCTCTTACTCAAGAAGTTCTGGTCCAAGAGAGGCAAGAGAAATGGGTAGATGAGCTTTTGGAAGGATCTCTAAGGCTCCTTGATGTGTGTACTGTTGCAAAGGATGCTCTACTACATACAAAGGAATGTGCACGTGAACTTCAATCAATCATGAGAAGAAAAAGAGGAGGTGAAGTGGAGGTGACAGCAGAGGTCAGAAAGTTCTTGGCCTCAAGGAAGGTAGTAAAAAAGGCAATCCTCAAAGCCTTGGAGAATTTGAAGGCAACTGTGAAGAAAGGAAAAGTCTCTCCTAGCAATAAAGACCATCAAACAACAACCTTGGCTTGCCTGTTAAAAGATGTGGAGGTGATCACTCTTTCCATATTGGAGTCACTGCTGATCTTCATATCTGGACCAGCACAATCAAAATCAAGTAATTATTGGTCTTTGGTTTCCAAGCTAATGCACAACAAAAAGGTTTCTTCAACACAAGAAGCAGATCAGAATGAATTTTCCAATGTAGATGCTGCATTGCAGTCATTTGTGTTTCACATGACAAGAAAGTCAGACAATATCAATCATTTGCAAAGCCAATTGGAAAATTTGGAGTCAGTCATTCAAGACTTTGTGGAAGCTCTTGAAATTCTTTTTAAACGATTTATCAAAATTAGAGTTTTCCTTCTCAACATCCTCAATCACTAATTGTACAAATTTGCATGCATGTTTTGTAATTATTTCAATGAAAATTGGCTTCTAATATTTAGTTTCAGATGAAACTCACTCTATACCCTTTTCTATTACAATTATTGTTTATTTGCTGCATGAGTTTTTTTTTCACAAATATTTTAGGACAAGGGATAGTGCCCTATTTCAAAGGGAAAACCTCTGACTTTAAATAACATTTATAAAGATCTTACATTTACCTCACAGCATGCAACCTATCATATGTGGAATCCTATTTTGTTCCACTCAACCAAGCCTATGGAGTTATAAGGCTTCATTTGGTTTGCAGTTACAATAGTGCAAAACCAAGTTTAGAGAAATTGAAATAAAATCACTTCCATTCAACATGTTTTAATTTGAGTAAAATTCATCTCAACCATTAATTCTAAAATCAATTTTACCCCAACTATAAACCAATCGGGCAATAGGTCAATTCCTTTGCAATTAGGATAAGTATCAAATCATATTCTAATAGCCCTATAACATTGTCACTTTGATGGTTAATACCGACCATTGTTTGGTGGGTGAGATGCCAAAGAAACTTCTATCCCTTCAATTTTCGGTCTTGGCCAACACCAAATATAGCAATGCTATTTAGTATAAAGGAATTGTTACAAAGGCAAGAATGAAAGGTGAGAATGCATAACAATATATGGTGAGATCCATATAAAAGTTGTTTTTAAAAATAACTGCACACTCCACTTTCATGACTTCAGCCAATCATATTCAATATTCATTTGTGTAGTTCGTACATAAAGTTATTCGTACCAAAAAGCATTTTTTATGTTTAAAAATTCGATATTAAGCCAAGACTCAAGATTAGAAGACTGCATAAACCTGTAGGCAACTTAATTTGTAAACTCCACCTTTTAATGCAAACTGTGAGTGGCAAAAAGGTAGTTGAAACTTGAGAGCCAGACAACATCAAACACACCTACAGTTTTGCTATAGCACCCCTTGACCTAAAATTGGTTTAGATTAATAGAACCCCACAGGTCTCACCCAATGTATACCAAACCACCATAATGTTTCAGTTGCACAAATCTTGCCATAAGCTACCCATAAGTCTTCCTTTCTGTGAAAATAATGGCACAAACCTAAGGAAAAAGGTTTAAGAAAATGGCAAGAAATCAATGCATGATATGCATCCGTGTTTGCTGATCTGTCCTTACTAATTTTAGAATCACAAGATCAAAGGAAGAGGCAACAAAAAAATATTAATCACCTCCACTTGGACAAAGGAAGAGGCAACAAAAAAATATTAATCACCTCCACTTGGAAAAAAGAAGACTGCAATATTGAATATGAACTTCTGAAAACAATTTGCATCAATTAGTTTGTCATGTGTCAATGAGACAAGTAACTAACAACATACAAAATGGTAGCAAAAATTAATAGGTATTGAGCTGGGGACACTGCATAAACATCGCCACCAACAAGTGACCAATATAATAGTAGCTGAAGATGAAGACTCTTCTTGCGGTCTAGCCCTTAATCTGTCCTGTTGTGGAGACAATATCACAGACTGAAAGTTAATTATGCTATAAAACAGCTCCTCTCATCCATGCATTTCTGATCATGAACTACTATATTGTAAAGATGCCATTTTGCAAGAATCCATGTGAATATGTGATTCCTAAGTAAAAAATTGAGGGATGAGTTGGAAGTTTGGTGCATGGGAAGCATTGTCAGAGATGAGATCGAAATCAAGATGATATAATTGCCTTCTAATTAGGTGATATTTGAGGGAAAAAAAATTATTCTTGTCTCCCTTAATTGGTTACTTCATTTGCTATATATAAAGCAAAAGCCAACAAGTAAAACTCAAGCTTTGAAACAAACTCTAATACATCATCACCACCTTCTAACTCTTAGTTCTCTCAGAAGAAAAAATGGCAGTCATAGAAAGAAACACAAAGAGCTCTCTGCATCTTCGCAGCAACAGTTTGCCCTCTGCACCTCACCCAGTTGTTTCACACTTGGATGAGCATTTGCAAAGATTGAAGGGTTCTGAAGCCACCTCTTCAGTAAGCGAAAAACTTAATGGCTTGCAGGATTTGAATGACTGCATTGATAAGTTGCTTCAATTGCCTATGGAACAACAAGCCTTAGCACAAGAGTGCAATGAAAAACAGGTTGATGACTTACTAGAGAGGTCTCTTAGGCTCTTGGATATCTGTAGTACAGCTAAAGATTGCCTTCTGCAATCAAAGGAAAGCATGCATGAACTCCAGTCAGTCATCCGAAGAAGGAGAGGCAATGAAACTGGATTTCTTGTTGAGGGTGTGAAATACTTAGCTTTGAGGAAGAAGATGAAGAAGTCAATTCACAAGACCCTGGAAAATTTGAAAGCAATGAAAAATGAGTTAATAGCTTCTTCCTCGAGCAAAGACAACAACACTTCACTCATGCTTGGATTCTTAAAAGATGTAGAAGCAGTCACCCTGAACTCATTAGAACATTTGTTACTCTTTGTTTCTGACCCAAAAGGACATTCAAAGAACAGCAGATGGTCAGTTATATCCATGTTGGTGCAGCCTAAAAGAGCAGTTTGTGAATCAAACACAAATGAATTTGAAAAAGTGGATGCAGCTTTGAAGTCTCTCACCAGTCACAAATCTTCATCAATCGAGAGCTTCCAAAGTCATATGGAAAATTTGGAGATGTGCATTCAGGATCTAGAAATAGGAATTGAGAACCTCTCAAGAAAGCTAATTAGAAACAGAGTTTCTCTTCTCAACATCTTCAATCACTAATATAGTGTCTATATGAATTTTTGTGCACTCAATTTTCCCCCATGAGTGTCACACAATTGTACATGAATGTGATTAAATTTTTCTTTTACTGAATATATATTATTTAAGGATCAAATTATTGTTACTTCAACATCTATCTCAAAATCTCATCTTTCAATTTCCATTTTTCTTCTCAATATCCAGCATTAAAACAAATGAAAGGAAAGAGAGTATAAATCTGTAAACAAATTTTTTCACTTCTTAAGAGTCACAAATGAAGAAAAGTAACAGTTTAATAACCTTTCTTTTTATTTAGTCCACCTATAAATGTTATAGTCAATTATGCATTTTGCATTTGTAAACATGTTATAGGTACCAATGCCATGTTGCTAATCTTTCTCCTTTTCTCTGCAAAAAATAAAATGAAGGATGAAAGAGGAGGAGGGGGAGGAGTAAAATAATATAATTTGAAACCTCTGCAAATTAAGGTGCTGAACCCACACGATACTCAAGGTCAATTTGAATGCATATCCTAGCTGTCAATCTTAAAACTTCCATTAGGTTGATGATTAAATCAAAATGCTTGCACATGTTCTCAAGCTTTTTTTATGCTAAGGATAGCGAAGAATAAGCAGGTTGTGTTCATGTAATGAGGACAAGCAAATTAGTATATAATCATAGAACCATTATACATCTGGAGCTAACATGCATGTATATCAATATTGATTAATTAATAGATAAGGCGTTGGGGAAAATGCAAAATATAGCCATCATTATGGAATCATTGTATTAATACTTGAACAAGAAGATTCCTCTTGCCCCTAATTGATCCACTTAAGGCAGACAAGTTGAAAGATAACATGCTATTTTAGAATAGAATAGCTTCCCCTCCTGCAAACAAAAGATAACATTACCATTATGATGTATGATCTGCAGAGATTGAAATTTTATATTAGCAACCTGCAAAGATGCCATTATCCATGTAATGCCAAGTTAGAAATTGATGGATGAGTTGGAAGCTGGGTGCATGGGAAGCATTGCAGGACAATAGCAAGGAAGCTGAGATCCAAATCAAGATAATATAATTGCATACTCATTAGGTGACAATTGAAGGAAAAAAATATTTTCTTGTCTCCCTTAATTTTATATGCTTATATACCAAGCAAAAGCCAACGACTAAAACTCAGGCTCTGAACAAACTCTATAATAATCTATATATATTATAAGTTATAACCTTCTAACCCTTAGTTCTCTGAGAAGAAAAAATGGCAGTCATTGAAACATACACAAAGTGCTCTCTGCATACTCGCTGCAACAGTTTGCCTTCTGCAGCCCATCCATTCATATCACAATTAGAGGAGCATTTGCAAAGATTGAAGGATTCTGAAGCCACTTCTTCATTGTCGTCATCTTCACTAAGCCACAAACTTAATGACATGCAGGATTTGCATGATTGCATTGACAAGTTGCTGCAATTGCCAATTGAGCAACAAACCTTAGCTCAAGAGTGCAATGAAAAATGGGTTGATGACCTACTAGAAGGGTCTTTGAGGCTCTTGGATATCTGTAGTACCACTAAAGATTGCATACAGCAATCAAGGGAAAGCATGCAAAAGCTTCAGTCAGTCATCAGAAGAAAGAGAGGCCAAGAAACTGGATTCACAATTGATGGTGAAATGTACTTGGTTTCAAGGAAGAAGACAAAGAAGATAATTCGAAAGGCCTTGGAAAATTTGAAAGGAATGAAATATGAGCTCAGAGCTTCTTCCTCAAACAAAGACAACAAATTTTCACCAATGCTTAGCTTCTTAATAGAAGCAGAAGAAGCAGTCACCCTGAGCTCATTGGAACATTTGTTCCTGTTCATATCTGGCCTGAAAGGACACTCAAAACGGAGCAAATGGTCAGCAATATCCAAGTTGATGCAGACTAGGAAAGTTACTTGTGACTCTCAAGATTCAAACACAAATGAATTTGAAAAGGTGGATGCAGCTTTGCAGTCTCTCATCAGTCACAAGGCTTCATCTATTGAAAATTTTCAAAGTCTCATTGAAAATTTGGAGATGTGCATTCAGGATCTAGAAATAGGAATTGAGCAGCTCTCAAGAAAACTAATTAGAAACAGAGTTTCCCTTCTCAACATCTTCAACCATTAAGCATAGAATCTCTACACAACTTTTGTGGACTCAATTTTCCCCCCAGGAGTGCCACAAAATTGTACATGAATGTAATTAAATCTCTTTTTTACTGAATATATATTATCTAAGGATCAAATTATAATTATTCAATTTCCCCCTATGATTGTCACAAATTTTCGCTCTCTCTAAAACAAACATTTTCTTTCTTAGTTGTTAAAAGTTTTTGCAGAAGTATAATATCTTAAAGGTATATAGCTCATTGACAAAAAAAAATGAAACCAACAGGCATTTATATTAATGTTGATTAATTAACAGATGTTAAGTTGGATAAAATGCAAACTATAGCCATCCATATGTGACCAAAAAGATTCCTCTTGATCCTAATTGACTTAAGAAGAGAATAGCTTCTCCTACTCCAGATAAGACCGTGTACAGTTTCAATTTTTATATCAGCAACTTGCAAAGATGTCATTAAACTAACCAGATAACCAAAGGCAAATGATAATGTGATAATCATGAAAGTGGAGGAGAAAATAATAAGACGTATTCAAGTTGGAGGGCTTCCCTTGTGGGAGACATTTCTCTAACATTTCTGTGATATGGATAGATTTAAGTTAAATGTTGAGAATATGAATCAACATCTGTTTTAGAGTTTATTAGAGTTTATGGTAGAGTTTTATTGTTAGGGCTGTTATGACAGTTTCAATTTTTAATTATGGGTTGTTACAAATTAATGGGCAGTTTTTTATTTATGATTATTTATAATTTATGGTTATGTTTTTTTTGTATTTAAAGAAGGTTAGATGAATGAGAAATATGAGTTTCAGTTTTCATTTCATTATCTTCCTACAATTAGTTTTCTATTTTCCAACAAATTGGTATTAGAGCTTTATTGTTCTTGAGGGACCTGGTAAGATTGAGACTTCCACCAAACACTAACCCGAGAGATGAAAATGCAATCTGATAACTCAGCTATAACATTGCCTATTTTTTAGGGTGAGAATTATCACCTATGGGCAATCAGAATGGAGGCTTATCTTGATGCATGTGATCTTTGGGAGGCTGTTGAGGAGGATTATGTGGTTGATCCATTACCGGGCAATCCAACAGTTGCTCAGATCAGGAATCATAAGGAAAGAAAACAGCGAAAATCGAAGGCAAAGTCATGTCTATTTTCTACTGTCTCTCAAGCAATCTTTACCAGAATCATGACTCTGAAGTCAGCAAAGGCCATCTGGGATTTTCTCAAACAGGAGTATGAAGGAAATGAGAAGGTCAAGGGGATGCAAGTGCTGAATTTGATCCGAGAGTTTGAGATGCAGCGGATGAAGGAGTCAGAAACAATTAAGGAATATTCTGACAGACTTCTAAGCATTGTCAACAAGGTGAGGTTGCTTGGAACTGAATTTCCTGACACGAGAATTATTCAAAAATTCTTGTGACTGTTCCTGAGAGGTTTGAATCCACTATTTCCTCTCTGGAAAATTCCAAGGATCTGTCAATTATCACTTTGGCAAAATTGTTGTATGCTTTGCAAGCCCAAGAACAGAGGAGACTTATGAGAGAGGAAGGCATGATTGAAGGTGCTTTAAAAGCCAAATTGAAACTCAATCAAGGTCAAAAATGGAAGAAAAAAAAGGCCCAGGGGAGCAGCTTTGAGCAAGGAGGGTAGTTCCAACAAAGGGACTAAAGCTGAAGATGAAAAGACAAATCATCCTCCATGTCAGCATTGTGGAAAAAAGGAACCATCCTCATTTCAGATGCTGGAAGAGGCCTAATATACGGTGCAACAAATGCAACCAGCTTGGTCATATTGCAAAAATCTACAAGAACAAAAGGCAGCCACAATCCGAAGCTCAAGTAGCCGATCAACAAGAGGAGGAAGAGCAGTTATTTGCAGCAACCTGTTTTGCAAACAGCAACAATAGTGAAAGTTGGTTGATTGATAGTGGATGTACACACCATATGGCCTATGATGAAGAGTTGTTCAAGGAGCTGGACAGAACAAATATTTCAAAAGTCAGAATTGGTAACGGAGAGTGCATTGCTGTTAAAGGAAAGGGAATTGCTGCAATTGAAAGCTGTTCAGGTACTAAACTCATTACTGATGTGCTTTATGTACCAGATATTAATCAAAATTTGTTGAGTGTTGGCTAGTTACTTGAAAAGGGCTACAAAGTTTTGTTTGAAGACAAAATGTGTTTAATTAAAGATGCAAAAGGACAAGATCTTTTTAAGGTCAAAATGAAGGGAAAAAGTTTCTCTTTGGATCTTATGGAGGAGGTGCAGGCTGCTGTTTCAAGCTCAATTAATGGTACTGAACTTTGGCATAAGAGACTAGGTCATTACAACCATGCTGCATTGTTGTACATGGAAAAACATAATCTTGTGAAAGGTTTGCCACCATTGGAAGACCGTGTGGGTAGCTGTAGTGCATGTCAATATGGGAAGCAGGCTAGGCTACCATTTCCACAATCAAGTTGGAGAGCATCACAAAAGTTGCAGTTGATTCATACAGATCTTGGAGGACCGCAACCTGAATTATCTTTAAAGGGAAGTCGATATTACATTGCTTTTATTGATGATTTTACTAGAATGTGTTGGATTTATTTCTTGAGATTCAAGTCTGAAGTTGCAGGAGTTTTTTGGAGGTTCAAGGCTTGGATTGAAAATCAATCTAATTGTAAAATTCAGGTTATCAGGTCTGACAATGGGAAAGAATACATCTCAGATCAATTTAATTCTTTCTGTGAAGATGGTGGGATTGAGCACCAACTTACTACTCCATACACTCCACAACAAAATGAAGTGAGTGAGAGGAAGAACAGAACGATAATGGAGATGGCTAGATGTATGATGCATGAGAAAGGACTTCCAAAGAAATTTTGGGCTGAAGCTGCTAATACAATTGTGTTTCTGTTAAACAGGCTTCCTACAAAGGCGGTGCAAGGAAAACTCCTTTTGAAGCATGGTATGGCTATAAACCTCTTGTTCAAAATTTCAAAGTTTTTGGATGCATTTGCTTTACTTATGTGCCAAAGGTGAAAAGAGATAAGTTGGATAAAAAAGCAGAGGCAGCAATCTTTATTGGCTATAGCACAACATCAAAGGCTTATAGAGTCTTCCAACCACAAACTGGTAAGGTTCTAATAAACAAAGATGTTCATTTTGCTGAAGATAAACAATGGAACTGGGAGAAAGATGAATGGAAGCAGGTTTCTGATTTTTCTTTTATAAAAGATGAAAATGTTGATGATCCTCCTGTTAGAGAAACTATACTACTTTCTGATATTTATGAAAGATGTAATGTTGTTGTGTTTGAGCCTGGAAATTTTTCAGAAGCAGAAAAAGATCCAAAATGGATAGTTGCAATGCAGGAGGAGCTTAACATGATCGAGAAGAACCAAACTTGGGAATTGGTTTCTAGACCCCAACACAAAAATGTTATTGGTGTTAAATGGGTATTTAGAACCAAACTAAATGCAGATGGTTCCATTAATAAACACAAGGCCAGACTTGTAGTGAAGGGATATGCTCAAGTATTTGGAGTTGATTTTTCTGAAAAATTTGCTCCAGTGGCTCGGCTTGATACAATCAGATTGGTCCTTGCTTTGGCAGCACAAAAAGGTTGGAAGGTGTTTCAGTTAGATGTGAAATCTGCTTTTCTCAATGGTTATTTGCAAGAGGAGATATATGTTGAGCAACCTGAAGGATATGTAATTAAAGGGCAGGAAGACAAGGTGTATTTGCTGAAAAGGCCTTGTATGGTCTGAAGCAAGCTCCAAGGGTCTGGTATAGCAGGATTGATGAGTACTTGCTGAGTATTGGCTTTATAAAAAGTCTCAGTGAGTCAACTCTTTATGTGAAATGCTTGAATTCTGATATTTTAATTGTTTCTCTGTATGTGGATGATCTTCTAGTAACAGGAAGCAATATTCAGTTTGTTGAGGAGTTCAAGCAAAATATGATGAAGGTGTTTGAAATGACAGACTGTGGAGAAATGGCTTTCTTTCTCGGAATGGAAGTCAAACAAGATGAAAAGGGAATCTTTATTAGTCAAAAGAAATATGCAAAAGAGATTCTGAAGAAGTTTCAAATGGAGAACTGTAAACCTGAGAGTACTCCAATGTTTCATAAGTTAAAGCTTTGCAAGGAAGATGGTGCAGAAAAGGTTAATGAGACTTATTTTAGAAGTCTTATTGGCTGTCTCATGTATCTTACAGCAACAAGACCTGATATTTTGCATGCTGTGAGTGTTCTCTCAAGATTCTTACATTGTGCAAGCGAAGTGCATCTTCAAGCTGCTAAACGAGTGCTTAGATATATCAAAGGAACTCTTGATTATGGAGTTTTGTTTAATTATAATCAAGAATTTAATCTACATGGATTCTCTGACAGTGATTGGGGAGGATCGTTGGATGATATGAAAAACACTTTAGGCTATTGCTTTACATTTGGTTCTGGAGTGTTTTCTTGGATTTCAAAGAAGCAAGATATTGTGGCGCAGTCAACTGCTGAAGCAGAATTCATTGCTGCTACTGCAACTGTTAATCAAGCTTTGTGGTTGAGAAAAATTCTAGCTGATCTACAAATGGCTCAAGAAGATTCAACTAAGGTGTTTGTAGATAATCAAGCAGCAATTGCAATAACTAATAATTCGGTTTTTCATGGGAAGACTAAGCACTTTAATATTAAGCTCTATTTTCTTAGAGAAGTTCAGAAGGAAGGAGAAGTTTTATTAGAATATTGCAAGACAGAAGACCAATTGGCAGACATATTTACGAAGGCACTTTCAAAAGGAAGATTTGAGAACTTGAGAGAGAAGCTTGGAGTCAACAGCTACTGATGCAAGGAGAAGTGTTGAGAATATGAATCAGCACCTGTTTTAGAGTTTATGGTAGAGTTTTATTGTTAGGGCGGTTATGACAGTTTCAATTTTTAATTATGGGCTGTTACAAATTAATGGGCAGTTTTTTATTTATGATTATTTATAATTTCTGGTTATGTTTTTCTTGTATTTAAAGAAGGTTAGATGAATGAGAAATATGAGTTTCAGTTTTCATTTCATTATCTTCCTACAATTAGTTTTCTATTTTCCAACATTAAATTAATTGGAACTCACTGATAATTGTTTATCATATTCCATTTTCTTTGCAAAAATTAATCATGAAGCAACTGATTGTATTAATGCCACTCGTGGGCTGGTTATATAGTAATACGAACAACCGTGTGATTATCATGCAAGTGAGGGAGAAAAAAAAAAGATGTATGAGTTGGAGAGCTTCCTTGTGGGAGACATTGCTCTAAACATTACAAATTTCTGCGATTATTTCAAGATACAGATTTACATCAATTAATTAGAACTCACAGAGATTTGTGAACATGAGATTCCTTTTGTCCCCTCACCAAAGAGATGCCATGAGCAGTGAGAACAACAGATGTAGAGTTGCACCCCATAACCAGCGAGACCCAAGCCTTTGTTTTAGCCATCTAACTAGTCTACACATGCACAAAAGGGGTGGCACAATTAAATATATATAATTAGTTTTAGGAATTAATTGCTCATATAATCGTTGCCAATCGTGTGCTGCATATTAATTAAGACAAATAATATATCAGAAGATTCCTTGTGGGAGACATTGCACTAACATACATGAGCTTATGTTTAGATCCAAATCTTGATTAGTTAGCACTCATTGATGTTTATGTTTGTTTAAGATGTGACATGTGATGTGATTCCTTGCCTCTTCAATTAATCCTCATTATATATATAGAGCATGTGGCAATGGAAGGAAGGCAGATCCACAGACTCAGCTGATCAATTCTACATTTGATCTCTCTCAAGTCATCTCTTCTGTTGAAGAAAAATGGCAGCCTCTCCTTTGAACACAAAATCCAATTTCCATGCTCGCTCAAACAGCTTGCCCTCTAGACCTCACCCCATCATTCTGCAATGCAATGAACACTTGGATAGGTTAAGATCTTCCCATGAAACCTCTTCATCATCATCATTGCTGAGCCATAAACTAGGAGGCTTGCAAGATCTGCATGAATGTGTTGAAAAATTGGTCCAGCTTCCCCTCACCCAAGAAGCCCTTCTCCATGATCCCCAAGAATCATGGGTTGATGAGCTTTTGGATGGATCTTTGAGGCTCCTAGATGTGTGCACAGCAGCCAAAGATTCTCTACTGCACACAAAGGAGTGCATGCGTGAATTTCAATCAATTATGAGAAGAAAAAGGGGAGAAGAAATGGGGATCACAGCAGAGGCTAACAAGTTCTTGACTTCCAGGAAAGTGGTCAGAAAGGCCATCTTCAAAGCCTTGGGGAACTTGAAGGCTACTACTTCCAAAAAGGGAAACTTCTCTTCTAACATCAAAGACCAACAAACCTTGGCCTTAGTTAGCTTGTTAAAAGATGTTGAAGTAGTCACTCTTTCCATATTCGAGTCATTGTTGAATTTTATATCTGGATCAACACAACCAAAACCAAGCAGTTGGTATTTGGTTTCCAAGTTAATCCACACCAAAAGAACAGGCTGCACACCAGTAACAGGTGAAAATGAATTTTCCCAATTGGATGCTGCATTGCAGTCTTCTGTATTTCACATGGCATGCAAATCAGACAACAGCTGTAATCTGCAAAACCACTTGGAGAAACTGGAATCGTGCATTCAAGATTTCGAAGAAGGGCTTGAGTTTCTATTTAGACGTTTGATTAAAATCAGAGTTGCCCTTCTTAACATCCTCAATCACTAGTTGGGCAATCATATATATTGCATCAAATTTTGACAGTTGTATAGATAGTATACACTTTTCTACAGAAAATCATAATGTAAACATCTAGTCTAGTAATGAAAAGGTTGAAACTTTTCACTCAAATTTTTAGTTGCAATATTTTCATAACTTACATGCCAATAACTTGAGCACAAATCCACTAGAAAGAAAGGATGAAGACTTAAGAACAAAATATAATATTTTGAAACCTCTGCAAATCAAGTGCTGAACTCACATGAGATTCAAAGTCAATTTAAATACATATACTAGCAAGTAGCAGTCATTCTCAAAGGTCAAAACTGCCATTACGTTTATGATTAAATCAAAACATAGTGTCTGCACATATTGTCAAGTTTTTTAGTGTGTCTTGCATAACATTTCAGCCAAGCTAAAATTGGTAGTTGAAAAACTTTTAAACCATTTCAACAAAATAGGGTTATTTAGTAGCTATTAGTACTCTTTGAAATCTCCTTGCCTGTCAAAATTGAAATTGTTTTCTACAATTTTATCTTTAATATTTTTTTATAATTATCTATAATTTTACAACTATAATTTATAATTATCAGCTAATTTTACCAAATACTCTCAATTCAATAAATTAGTTTTTCAACTTTCAGTTAGTATTTGAGCTTCTACGGGCTTATCTAATAGTTGTACCAAATACACTAGCTCATAAAATGGAACTTGTAAGGATAACGAGAAAGTGAGATGGGTCGTTTCATTGGAAAAAATATGAGGCCAACATGCATTTATATATTGATCATAATAGATGTTAAGCTGGAAATAGTGCAAATTATAGGCATCCATATGTGACCATTGTATTGTATTAATAAATTAACAAGAAGATTCCACACAAGACTATGCAGAGTTTCAACTTTTATACCTGCTGATGCTCGTCTTCTTGAGGGTGAACCATTCCATTAGAGCTAGGTTGATCAAGCAGCTATGACGGAAGAATCACTCCATGGCAAGAAGTTTTCTATGGCTTATCGAAAATTAATGCAGCGACATGGCGAAGTTTTCGTTTTCGGTTGCTGGGAGAAAAACAAATGAAAACAAATATGGGTAAATGAGATCGAAAAGATAAAAAACTTCTCACTTGTTACTATTAGTCAAGTTAGGGCAGCAAAGGGGGGCTACTTTACTCATTACGAACGAATTTGGATTTAATTAGTGAACTAAAAAATAGCTTGAATATGTTTTTATTACCTATATTTATAGATCGTTTTGTGTTTAGTCCCTATAATTTTTTTTTTGTTTTTCATTCCTACAAAATTTTTTGTTAGTGTGTTTCCTTGACGTTAAGTCCATGTTGATGCCGATACAACTAACAGATTGCCTAATCAGATTTAAAACGACGTTGTTTTATACATTTCTCCTCTTCTAGCCTTCTTGGATGGTCGACCTTCTAGCCTCCTAGCCAACTGGTCTTCCAGTTCCTGGTCGGCTCGCGTTCTAGCTTTCTTGGTCAGTCGACCTTCCAACCTCCTAGCCAGTTGGCCTTCCCATTCCTAGCCGACTCGCCTTCCGGCATTCTTGGTTGGCCGGTCTTCTGGCCTTCCTGCTTCCTTGCTGGCGTAAAACACATAGCAAGCTGATGTTGCAAGGAGGCTGGAAGGCTAACCGGTCAAAAAGGTTGGAAAGTCGGTTGAACTCTAAAGCGAGCTGACAAGCACGCTTAACTATAGACAAGGAGGCTAGAAGACCGACCGACAAGGAGGCTGGAAGGTTGGCCGGACAAAATGGTCGGAAGAGGAGAAATGCGAAAAATGACACCATTTTGAATTTGATTTGGCAATCTGTTAGCCACATCAGCATGACCTTAACGTCGGGGACTAAACACACTAACAGAAAAATTTGTAGGGATGAAAAACCAAAACAAAAAAAAAATTGTAGGAACTAAACACAAAACGACTTATATTTATAGGGACTAAAAACATATTTAAGCCCTAAAATAGTATCTATCATTTTTAAAAAGATTTTTCTAACCCATTTTTATAACGATTTTTTTAACTCATGCAACACTATACAGGGTAATAAATTAAAAATGAATTTTTTTTTATTGAAAAATTTAACATTTCATATATTAATGCTTTGAATGTTGTAATAATTGTAATTTTTAATAAAAACTTTCCATTTTTAATTTATTATTATGTGCAATGTTGCACAAGTTAAAAAAATTAGTTTTATAATTAATTTATTTTTATGAATTTAATAACTATACGCTAAAAAGGTAAAAAATAATTCGACACTAAGCCAATGAGGTGTAATTTAATGAATATGACAATGGTTTACACTATGGTATCAATTAAATGTTAGATTATCCCTACTTATATTTTATGGATTAGCATTAATCAATTATTTGGAATTATATTTATTTGAATTATTAATATCAAATATAGATTAATTATTTAATTATAGCACATAATATAAAGATGGATGATATATTATGCTTTTATTGTGAATAGCTCGTGATGGGTTGGGCTATTCAGGTTGGTAGCCTGTTGAGAAGTCCTTGGTCTCTACTGGTAAGGAACAGAACTGGTACCCCATTAGTCAGTTCATACGATACGACATACCTCTTCCTGTATTATGCCCTTTCACCTCCTACCAGGAAGAGAGCAGTATTCTCTCATGTTGTTCAAGAACGACAGAGATAGGTCCCTTGTTGATTCCGGGTACATATTTCTTTCTAATCTTTTTATGAACATGTCATAATATTGTATCTTATCGATTATTGCCTGGGTTATTACCATGTATACAATTGGTATCAGAGCCTATAAGATACAGATTATGGTTGTTCTGGATTATAGAATCAATATCCTATGAACCCTAAAATTGTAAAATTATTCTGGATTATCATACTGTGTAGGGTATTGTGAATGTTGTTTATTAGGTTCAAACCAATTTCGAATAACAAAAATTGTTTTTTTCTTCGTTCAAAAATGGCAACTTGAATTTTATCCATTAATAGAACAAATTGTCATAGGGTTTTCTTTCTGCATGTATTTAGAATCATGTGTCAATTTTTGGTGCAATTTCGTTGAGTATTTTGCGAGAATTGGATTGTTCTTTCTCTCGGGTTCGAACAAAAACCCCAATTTCTTAGATCTATAAATTCTCCCACATGACTGAATTATTCTGGAAATTGATTTGGGGCTTCTCTCCGCCATGACGAGGCGACCCTCTGCCTGGAATACAGTCGTGCGCCATCGCCTGTGATGGTCATTTCAGACGGTTCTTCCGCGCGGGTTCGAAAACAAAGCCCAACGTTTTTCGATATGAAATTTCACAAGAATTGAAAGCTTAAACGCGAAATTTCCTTTGGGCTTCCAGCCGTCATGTAGCTACGCTCATCTGGTTGGAGAATCGCGGTCTTCCATCGACTATAGTGGTTGTTTTAGGCGGGTTTTTAGTCGCGGGTCATGCACGAGCCGGATCCCTTACTGTGGGTCAAGAAGACCCAGTTCGTTGCGCAGCGCTTGCCCACTCTCAAGGCAAGCGCGTGGTTCTATTTCCAGGGCCAGAAAAATTTTAATTTTTATACCAAAAATTAATAATTAATTTTCTGATATTTTGGTATATTTTTTGTAATTTTTGGATACTTGGAAGTATTTTATTTTAATTATTTTGAGAGTAATTTATAATTTTGGAGATGTTACTCTCAGAATTTGGGCTTGAAATTTTTTTCTGAATATTTCATATGTTATTAGATAGTTTTTGGTATATTTCACTCTCCTTGGTAGTGAGCCAATGTTATGAAATTATTTTTGGCCATTTTGAAATCATATGTTATGTATTTATTTTTTATAATACATATAGTTTGTTAATTATGCAATTTATTTATTTAACTAAATTATGTTTGGCATGATTTTTCTATTTTGTATAATTGTGAATTTACCTATCGTGGGTACAGTTATGCAAAATTTTATAGAAAATTAGTTATTTTAAAAATATATTTATATTGCACTAATAATAATTATACCACATCGGTATGTTGTTATTAATGTAATTTTTTATGATACAATATATCTTGGTGTTTAACTCATGTCAAAATTTTTATTTTAGTACCCTATCGGTATTAGAATTTTTTTGGGACATGAGAATTGTATATTGTATTATTTATTATTTCTTATTTATTATGATTCGGGACCCTTAGGCGGGATCATTGTAAATAAGAAATTTTGGTTAATGGGCGCGTTATTATTTTGGCTAGACACAAAGATTCATTTAATTTTGTGTTAGCATAAGATATTAGTGTAAGGATCCTCTACTACCTCTCCAGCAAAAGTTAGCTACGGAATAACTGTGGATTAGCCATGGCTTTTGTTTCCTAGTTATTCCGTAGTTATTCCATAGTTATTCCGTAGCTAATTTTGCTGGAGAGGGCTGGAGACAATAGCGGGCTGGAGAGGATCCAAATCCAAGATATTATGCATATTAAATGTTTCTTTGTTATTTTGATGTTAGCTTCTATGCCCACTTCTGTCAATAATTTGAATAGGACCTAAATTTAGTGACTTTTGTGACATTGCTTGACATCATTGTTGTGTGATAGAGAAAATAATTTGGATATTTATTTGAAATATTTTTATATGATTTTCATATTATATTATCTTTTAAATACTTTTCTCTATCAAGTGGAAGAAATCTACATATATTATGTTATGATTCAGTCAAGCAAGATAATAGTAATGTAATGACTACTTTCACTTTATCTCTTTTCTCTTTAAGTATTACACATTATTCCTTTATTGTCAACCCTTTATTGTCAAGGCTTTATATTGAGAATATTGTTTGTTAAGTCTCTTTGAGAACATTACAATCAAACTCCCTATGATTGTCTTATATTATGGGTAATTAATTATACCAGACAATATGTTGAAGTCCCAAATTAGCTTGTTATTATTTGAAGAGAGTAATTTCTCTATTGCATAACATTAATCTTTCTTATCATCAGTGGTATGCCAAACTATATACTTGTTAAAGCTATTCTAAAATAACAAGTATCGTTCTTAACATTTTGGGATATATGGATAAACTTTGTATATAATACAATATTGTTATCCTGTAATTTTGTAATTATTAGAACAGTGGAAGTTAGAGACTACTTAAATCTTTTATTGTATCCTCAATAATAGTCAAGGGTCTTGTGCACTTGCTTCCGCTTCCGCTAAAGTGTATTTTGCTATTATTCAAATTGTAACACTTGAGTCATAGAAGTGAGTTGTTGAATTTTTCTATGATCTCATTTTTTAAATATGTTGGAGATTATAGTCTTACTCATATGTTGGCATTTTTTTCTCATATAGCCATCATATTTCATAAAATTGCGTGTTACAATATTTTATAAGGATGTTTTCTATTTTAAAATGTCAAGTGGACATTTATAATTTCCTTCATATTGTAAGCAAAAGTATATGGTTAATTATGAAACTCCTTTCTACAGCCATTATTAAGGTTTTATGTTGAGTGTCATATTCTATTCTTTAACCATTTTTTGTTGACTTTGTTATTATTATTTTTATTTATTGTTATTATTATTATTATTTTGGTCATTGTGTTGTAAAAGACACTTCGATTATTTTAGTATGCAACTTTGTTGTGATTTTCCTTTAACCAATATTCAACATTTCATAAGGTTACAGATGTATGAGTATCTTTCATGTATGATAAGAGCACTCCTATCGAGTATGATTTTCTATATTGTTGAGGTACTTTAATTCTTTTGTTTGAACCAATTGTTATAAGCGTTTGCTCATTGTTGACATTTTTGTCCATATTAATCTCGGGTTTTATTTTGATTAAACTAAGTGTCTATGTTGTTCAAGTGGGAGATTTGTTAAATTTATTTATTCTTCGAGGACATGCATAGTCACTTATTTAGTAAAACTCAGATTAATTAAATGTCAACTATTTTAGAGCATTCTTGATTCAGCTCATGTTTAGTTACTTTTGTTATTGGGTTTTTCCCTTATATGATTATTTTTGTTATTGGGTATTGTATGCACTTAAGCTTATGTGGATTATGTCAAATTTGTGGCCAATTATGATAACGAAAGGAGCTATTTTTTGGACTAGTGTCAAACAGACATTTGCAACAACTTTCACATATGTTGAGCATATTAGCAGATCCACTAGCCAAAGACTTTATTATTAGAGTTTTCGTAACTCGTGTGTTTGTATAGGTCTTTTGGTGTTTTGGGTTAGTGGGAGTCTGATTTGTATTTGCTCATTTTCTGAGATATATTTCAAGTTTATTTTTCTGATCATATCTCTTATATTGCATATTGTTTTATTGAATTATGCTTTCTCTTGTCCATCATTTTATGAAATATAAGCATATGGTATGTATCTCTATCAGATGATATCTTCTATATTATTAATGCTCTTATTTCTTAGAATTATCGAATGTTATGTGCATTGGCTATAATTGGCTATAATTGATACTTTGGTTTTAATAATTCCTAGTAGCTAGCTCTGATAATTGACTAATGCTATCCAAGTGGGAGAATGTTAGATTATCCCTAATGTTAGATTATCTCTTTGAAGAGTCAGGATCCGTTGACACCAGGTGTCAAACTTTAAGAGTTACACCTCTTAATAACTTTTTGTAAAATGTGAATTTCACCAATCCAACCGTACGTTGAATCACATTATATTACCTTCACGATCATGTATATAAAATTTCAGATAATCTGAACATTCGTAGTTATGTTATCTAATAGTGGGCTTTTACTTATATTTTAAAAACATATTATACGTTAAAATAAATTAGTTTGATGAAATATCAATAAGTTTTCGATTTTTATGAAATTTTATAAGCTTGATCTACTTTCTAAAAACTTTTAATTCAACGGTTGGATGGATGATATCAATTATAGATTAATTATTTAATTATATATAGCACATAATATAATGATGGATGATATATTAGGCTTTTATTGTGAATATCCTATGATGGGTTGAGCTATTCAGGTTGGTAGCTTGTTGAGAGGTACTCCTTGGTCTCTACGGGTAATGAACAAAATTGATACCTCATTAGTCAGTTCATAAGACGGACCTCTTTTTGTGTTCCGCCCTTTCACCTCCTACCAGGAAGAGAGTAGTATTCTCTCATGTTGTTCAAGAACGACACGGATGAATCCCTCATTGATTCCGGGTACGCAATTCTTTCTAATCTTTGTATGAACATGCCATGATATTGTATCTTATCGATTATTGTCTAGGTTATTACCATGTATAGTTAACATTAAATCCTATTTTATTATAATTAAAATAACTTTTACCAATCAAACTAATTTTTTTACATATTTTTAATTAATTTTTTATAATTCACAATTTACATGTAAAAAACACGGGATAGTACTGACTAAGGGCCCGTTTGGATACAGGCTAGAAGTCCTTCTAGCTTACTTTTTTACTGGATAAGGCCTTTTCCATTTTTTTTATTTCTGTTTGGATACAAGTTTTTTTTACTTTGACTTCTGAAAAGTTTTTAAAAGTTCTTTTGAAGAAGCTAATTCAGGGCCCGTTTGGATACAGACTAGAAGTCCTTCTAGCTTACTTTTCTACTGAATAAGGCCTTTTCCATTTTTTTTATTACTGTTTGGATACAAGTTTTTTTTTACTTTGACTTCTGAAAAGTTTTTAAAAGTTCTTTTGAAGAAGCTAATTCAATTCACTTTTCGATTTTTTACTTTTCGGGAAGCAGACTCTAAAAATTTTCTGGACAAGAATGCCCCTATCAGAATTTCAAAATTACCCGTCATATCCCATTTGCATCATCACGAAAACCCTAACAGAGGCCAAGCTCTCATCGCGAATCCACACCAAAGCCTCATCGCGATACGCGATCTCCGTCACCGACAGCCACCGTAGGTTCCATTTTCATCATCTTCGTGCACGGTAAATTTTATCTCCTTCGTGAATTTCATCCTTCTATTGTTCTTCCTCTATTTTCGTTTTTTCATTTATCATTTATGTGAAAATGTTTACCCTCCAAACCCAACCACTTGTTTTCCCTCAGCTTTGTTTTAGCTATTGCTCACTCTCTGCGGGTGAGGTTTCCGAAAATCGTTCTTCTCTAAGGTACAATTTGTTGGAATTAGGACAAGTTCTGTTGTGGTGTAATTGCAAGATTGAATAGCCAAGAATGAAGTAGATGAATAACAGAAAATAGGAGCTGAAAAAATTCAATTGCACATATCTCTTTACCCTAGTTTCACAAGTTGTATTTATACAAGCAAAGCTTAATCACAGTTAGTTAATCAACTCAACTGTTAAAGCTAACTTGTAAAACTAACTACCAACTAACACAACTGCACAATTACATTTGAATTACACTATTTTAACACACCCCTTTAATTCAAATCTGTCAAATTGTGCATCCCAATTCTGTTCTTCATATCCTCAAGTCTCTTAGGCTTCAAGGCTTTGGTTAGCATGTCTGCAAGCTGCTCCTCAGTTCTGCAATGCTCAAGCATAAGTCTGTGTTTATTAACTTGGTCACGAAGGAAGTGATATTTGACTTCTATATGCTTGCTACGTCCATGAGCTATGGGATGCTTAGCAAGATCTATAGCTGATTTGTTGTCAATCCTGAGCTTCATTACATTACTGCACTTGATGTTTAGTTCTTCCAGTAGCATTCCTAACCAAAGAGCTTGGCTTGCACCAAAAGCAGCTGAGATATACTCAGCTTCACAGCTAGATAGTGCCACCACCTCTTGCTTCTTTGAACACCATGATATGGGAGCATTTCCAAGCATGAACATGTACCCGGATGTGCTTTTTCTGTCATCAACATCACCACTCCAATCTGCATCTGTGTAGCCAACAATTTCTATCTCTGAGTCTTCTTTTACTGCAGGAAACAGGATTCCACACTCCAATGTGCCTTTCACATATCTGAGAATTCTCTTGGCTGCAAGTAGATGATCCTTGCAAGGCTTCTCCATGAATCTACTTACCAAGCCAACTCCATAGGTGATGTCTGGTCTAGAATTTCACAGATATCTTAGTGAGCCAATGAGTTGTCTGTACAGTGTTGGATCAACTAACTTTGTGTCTTCACCAGTAGACAGTTTGATTCCTGGTTCACAAGGAGTAGTAGCAGAATTGCAGTCCAGCATATTGAACCTTTTCAATATATCAGTTGCATATTTCCTTTGGTGAAGAAATATGCCACTCTTGGTTGTCACAAATTCTATGCCTAGAAAATAGGCTATCCTGCCAATGTCTGACATTTCAAACTCATCCATCATTCTCTTCTTAAACTTGCCAATCTCCTGTTCACTATCACCAGTGACAAGAAGATCATCTACATACAAGCACAAAATCATCACACCAGCTGATCCACAATACTTCATGTACACTCCATACTCAGTGGTGCATTTCACAAATTTTAACTTCTGAAGAAACCCATCAATTCTCTTATTCCATGATCGTGGTGCTTGCTTCAAGCCATATAGAGCTTTGTTCAGCTTCATTACCCTGTCTTCCATACCTGTCTTCACATAGCCAGGTGGTTGCTTGATGTATACTTCTTCTTCTAATGGACCATTGAGAAAGGCAGATTTCACATCTAGCTGACCCAGTGTCCATTTTCTCATGCTAGCAATTGCAACAATCAGCCTTACAGTTTCAATTCTGGCTACAGGTGCATATACTTCATTGAAATCAAGACCAGGCTTTTGCAACCAGCCTTGCCTTATACTTGGCAATTTCACCAGATGGCTTGACTTTGGTTTTGAACACCCACTTCACTTCTATGGCTTTCTTATTACTTGGTAAGTTCACCATTTCCCAGGTATTGTTCTTCTGAATTGATTTTAGTTCTTCTTCCATGGCCTGCTTCCAGTGTGGACTAGCTAGTGCATCTTCTAGTGAAATTGGTTCTGCTTCTGCTAAGAATACTAGATTCATCAGATTACCATCAATATCAATAGCAGTATCAGGAAAGACATCATAGTCTTGGAATCTCACTGGTGGAGTTATCTGTCTCAGTGATCTTCTCAGAGGTGCAGCAACATTCATAATTGGCTCATCATTTATATTCTGCTCATTGTCAATCTGCATATCTTCCTGTGTATCTTCACCTCCCAGTTCAATTTCAACAGATTCAGTTTGTTTTTCCACACCATTGTTCCAGTCCCATTCCTTTGTCTCATCCACTATCACATCATTACTTATCACAATTTTCTTGCTCAAGGGATCAAAAAGTTTATAGGCACCAGTACTGTGATAACCTACCAGAATCATGGTTTGAGCCCTTGAGTCCAGTTTTCTTTTGTTTTGTTCAGGTACATGTCTGTAACACAGTGAGCCAAACACTTTGAAGTGTTTCAGACTTGGCTTGAGTCCACTCCAAGCTTCTTCTGGTGTCAGACTCTCAAGTCTCTTTGTAGGACATCTATTCAGGATGTGAGTAGCTGTGAATACTGCTTCTGCCCAGAAATCATGTGGAAGATGTTTCTCTCTCAGCATGCATCTCACCATATTTAGAACAGTCCTGTTTCTTCTCTCAGCAGTTCCATTGTGTTGAGGAGTGTATGGAGCCATCACCACATGTATTATACCTTCCTTCTTACAGAAATTCTTAAATTCAAGAGATGTATATTCCCCTCCACCATCAGTTCTGAGCATCTTAATTGAACAACCAGATTGTTTTTCAACTAGTAACTTGAAGGATTTAAATGTTGCAAGTACTTCACTTTTTCTTTCTAACAGGTAGACCCACATTTTCTTTGTAAAATCATCTATAAAGGAGACAAAATACAGATTACCTCCATGGGATTTGATTTCAAATGGGCCATACACATCAGAGTGAATCACAGCAAGCTTCTCTTTGGCTCTAGTTGGAACTGCAGCATTGTATGCCTTCCTTGGTTGTTTTCCTTCACAGCATCTACCACACACTTGTCTTGGTACTTCAATTGAAGGTAATCCCACAACCATGTTCTTCTTCTGCAACTTGTTCAAGCTGTTGAAGTTCAGATGTCCAAATCTTCTATGCCAATTCCACACACTGTCATTGAATTGAGCATTCAAGCACTTCTGCTCTATGGTGCTTACTCCTACCTTGAATGTTCTGTTCTTGGACACAGGAACTTTCAGGACGCATTTCCCATTGGAATCAGATACTTCCACGTGTTCACCTTCCATATGCATTGAGAATCCCTTCTCTAATAATTGTCCCAAACTGAGCAGATTGCTATCCATGTCAGGAACATATAGCACGTCACCAATAGACACCTTGCTTCCATCTACTATTCTTATGGCCACCTTGCCAATTCCTTTAGCCATCACTGACCTGCCATCACCAAATTTAATGCTTCTTCTCACTGTTTCATCAATTTCACAGAACCAATCTTTATGTCCTGTCATATGATTTGAACAGCCAGTGTCCAAATACCACCATTCCTCAATGCATGTTTCATTGTTAATAATGGCCATTAACATCACTGCTTCTTCATCATCAGAGTCATGCGCAAATTGTGCTTCCTCCTTTTTCTTCCTAGGCACTTTAGGATTACTACACTCATCTGCATAATGGCCATACTTTTGACAGTTATAGCACTGAATGTGCTCCTTTGATTTCTTCTTTCCCTTTCCACTGTTTTCTCCTTCTTTCTTTTGATTCTCACTCTTAGAACCACTGCTTTCCTATTTGTTATTCTTCCACTTGCCTTTCCCTTTCTTCTTCTTCCAAGAATCACCGCCCCCTTTCTTTTGATTCTGAGCAAATAGTGCTTTCTCAGAATTCTTTTCTTCTTTCTTGATACCTTCTCTATTCTTTATCTTCAACTCATGTGCTTCCAAAGAACCCAGTAATTGCTCCAATTTTAATGTATCCAGGTCCTTTGATTGTTCAATTGCAGAAACAACATGGTCATATTCTAGTGTTAAACCAGTGAGTATCTTTTCAACCTTCATCGAACCAGTCACCTCTTCACCACAACTCTTCATTTGGTTTGCAAGAATCACTAACCTGTTCACGAATTGCGCCACCGTCTCGTTCGATTCCATCTGAAGCAAACCCAATTGACGCCGGAGTGCCATCAATCTCACCTTCTTGGTTTGTTTGTCACCAGCGTAAGTTGTAGCCAATGTATCCCATGCTTCTTTGGCCGTCTCATAGTGAATAATTTTCTCCAAGACATTTGAATCTACACATTGATGAATTAAGAAGATCGCTTTATCATCTTTCTTCATTTGTTCACGGTGAGTTGCCCTGTGTGTCTCTGTGGGATTCGTCTCTAATGGGGTGATGCCAGTGAGTATGATGTCGAGCACGCCTTGGTACCTGAAGACCACCTTCATTTGTGTCGTCCATCTCTCATAGTTGGTTCCATCAAAGACTGGTAGTTTCGCTGGAATTTGGTCGTTGTTCTTTAACATCGCCATTGTCTACCGTTGCACACCTCCTTGGATTGTAAAGCTCTGAGGCCAATTTGTTGGAATTAGGAAAAGTTCTGCTGTGGTGTAATTGCAAGATTGAATAGCCAAGAATGAAGTAGATGAATAACAGAAAATAACAACCACTTAAGGAGAAAATAGGAGCTGAAAAAATTCAATTGCACATATCTCTTTACCCTAGTTTCACAAGTTGTATTTATACAAGCAAAGCTTAATCACAGTTAGTTAATCAACTCAACTGTTAAAGCTAACTTGTAAAACTAACTACCAACTAACACAACTGCACAATTACATTTGAATTACACTATTTTAACACAATCTTTGATTCGATCTCTGTCTTTTTGTTTTCTTTACTTTTTGAGTCGATTAAAAGGTCCTTTTTGTGCTGGATTCTTTCGGATTTGTGATTGATTCTTAGATGAGGAATCTCGATTGCTTAATTTTCGGTTTTGAACTGTTTCTTTTATTCTGAATCTAGTTTCATATAGCTGTTCTTGCAGACTGTGGTCCTGAGTCTACTGTGTGTGCCTCTGTCTTGTCTTCTCTATCATTAGCTTGATTGACTTTGTTATAAACTAAAAGCACATGATCAGTTATGGGTATTTAGCACCATTGCTTTTCTAACTGTTGTAAAATTAGCTTTATTTGATGATATATCATATTGCAATTCTCAACTATTGTACATAGTTATTTTGGAGTTCTACAATGGGGATTGCTAACCTCAACATTTAAGGTATTCAGAACCATTATGTGTTGCTGATTTTTCGGCTAGATTCTTAGTTTCCTTGTCTGGCCATGGATAAACAAATGAATGATTGTCTCTATTCATTACATATTTAGATTATCTTTTTTCCTGTGCACATGCTGCCCCCTTTAGTTGTCTAAACATATTTTATATATAGGACAATTATCTCATGTGAATTGCTTAGAATTTCTTTAGATATATAAATGTCTTGATTGTCTTGTGTTGTCCATGAACCATAGGATTGCATGTGGCATGTTTTATTAGTTTAAAAAATCCTTAATTATGTCAATATAGGATGTCTTAAGAAACTTAAAGGCTCTGTGCTCTGTGAATAAGCAGCGTGAGGTTGATGAAATAAATAGATCTAGAGATGAGATTGGGCAGGTGAAAGTTAGCCGTGAGAATGAAATTGTTGAGTTGCAAGGAGAAGTGGATAGACTCAGGGGTGTTGTGGAAAACCTGAAAGAATCACGCAGAGAATTTGAAGAGAAAAATGAGCAATTGCTTTCTCAAGTTCAGCATTATAAGAATGTTGTTGATGAAGTGAATCTTGAAAAGGATGACATCAGAAATGGATTAGATGATGAGAAAAATAAAGTGGAGAACTTGGAGTTGCAGCTTGCAGGGACGGAGAGAAAAATTGAACAAGCTGAAGCTGAGTTGGGTCAGATGAGGAGTGAGCAAGAGAATTGTGAGGCTTTGTTGTTAAGCCATACTTCATTCCTCTAATTTAATGGGTTTGTGAGGCTTTGATCCCAATACCCGAGCATTAAATGTGGTCCTCTAGTTAAAAATCTCCCAATGTGACTAGAGGCATCTGCACATATTTTCAATTCTACATGGGGTGCAGCCTTGCCAACACAAACACCTTGTGGCTGATGAATGAGATTGGATCCTGCCTCACCATATTTTTGAAAGGGCTAACTAGTGGTTTTGTGCATTGGGTCATATAGTGTCAGGAATGTCAATGAAGAGCATGCCTCTGTCATCCCTTAGACTACTTTTGGTATTTGAAGGAGCATCTTTACAACGCCTTGAACAAGGTTTTCTTTTTACCCTTTGGTATTTTTCCGATGATTTTTCTTGCGGATTCTGTGAAAGATAGAAACTTTCTTCCATGGTTTTCGGTTTGGGCTTTTGGGTCTTGAAATGTTTTGAGATCACGGTGATCGGCGTTGGTTTATGTTTTTTAGGTTTATTTATGATGATGTTTTGTTCATGGATTTATGTTCAAATGTCTGAATAAGCTACTTGGTTATTGTCTTTATATGGATTCAAAATGAGATAGCTGAAATGTGGGATTGTTTTGAGTTTGATATTATAATAATGTGTTATGTTAATCATATTTTTCTTTCAATTTTCTTTTAACAGATTGGTTTTTAGCAGGTTCGCTTCAAAGGGCCACTGATTCTCCTAATCCAACAAAACCAGTGGTTGGAGAGATTGACACCAGTCCACCTTTTCAGTCTGTTAAACATGTTGTTTCTCTATTTGGTGAAGGTGCTTCCTCTGGTGAAAATCAAACCATTAAGAAAGCAAAACCTTATACTGTTGAGGTAACTCTGGTTTTTGTATTTGTATGTGTTATAAACTGCAAATCCCATTAGGTAATTGTTTGTATGTCAAGGTGTATAATGGAGCAGTGACTTCTGTGTAAAATTCTTTCCTAGAATTGGTCTAGAAGTTATGAACCTGAATTTGTGATTTCACTATGTGTTCTAACTGAAAGATTAGGATTAAAATGAATTTACTGACATAACATTTATAGTAAATTCTGCTACAAAATAGCTGCCAAATATTTTTGTAGCAAATTTGCTACATATTTTATGCTACCACCAATTTTGTAGCAAATCTGTAGTTATTTTGTAGTTAACGTTTCTTGCTAGCATTTAACTACAAATTAGCTACAGATATCTTTGTAGCAAATCCCAAAATTTCTTGTAGTGATATGTTCATAATCTGGATGCATTTTACAATAGATTATAGTTAATATTAATTATATAAAGTTACTACTACAAGATTAATAATATTTTATAGTTATTATTATGTATAAGATAGTTAAATTAATTAATTTATCATTGAAAAAAATGTCTTTAGTTAATATAGTTAAATTAAATTAATTTAGCAAGAAAAAATATAAAGAAAATAATTTCAAATAACAACTTGTTAAAAAAATATAAAAAATTCATTGTTTTAGTTAATATTTAAATATTTAAATAAATTAAGATTGAAAACATGTCCTTTTTAGTAATTTTATCATTAAAAAACACTTTTCCAATTTTATCCAAACATCATTTGTCTTTTGAATAAGTCCTTATGTAAATATTATCCAAACACCAAAATAAGCAAAAATAGCTTATCTAGAAGTAACTTTTAAAAAAGAACTTCTATGAAAAGTTCTTCTCCCAGAAGTTCTTTTGGAAAAGCGTATTCAAGCAGGCTCTAACTTCATTATAAAGTTTAAGAGAAAGGAAAAATGGAAGTGAATGAAAAAATATAAGATCCCAATAATCAATATAACTTTCATTAATTAAGTTAATTATAACAATTTTAAAATGTAAAATTTTAATACATATTTATTTTTTCATTTTAAAATTAACTTTTTATATTTCCCAAAATACCCATGCTATTTATGAGATATTCAATAATTTAATGTTAAAATATAAAGAAAAAATAGAAACAAACATAATAGTAAAGTGTGACAATGATCATCATTAAAATAGTTTTTAATTAATTTAATTAATTTCTATCATAGAATATCAAAATATCTTACTATTTTAATTTTTGTTATCATTGAAATAAATTTTATCAATTAAATAATTTTTGTTACCACTAAGCGTGTGGATGAGCTGGCACGGAGGTGTTCTAGGCTTTAAGTTAAATCAATGGTCTTGGATTTAAGTCATGAATATTAGCAAAGAGTTTTGCTGCTCGGAAAATACTTGTTATCTTTCACCAAAAAAATATTTTTAATTTATTTTTGGTATAAATTTAATACTTTAAAAATAGTTTAATTTAAATAATTTAAAAGAAAAAATTGAATGTAAATGAAACAATGATATTGATACAAATAATCCTTCTTAAGCGTGAGATAATTTTTTTTATGAATTCATGCATATTTCTCATATCGTGACATGCATTACCAACGAGTCCAGATTTAGTGTGGTCGACTGCACTGTAGTCGGTAAATTCGAGCCGTCCAATAGAGAGGTCGAGATGTATAAAAACACATCTCAGTCTCTGAGCTGTCCGATCTCCATCGAACGACTCGGATTTGCCGACTGCAGTGCAGTCGCCTACACCAAATCCAAGTCCATTACCAATTGGGTTGGTTGGTACATGTTTGATTCCTCTTAAACAATATCTCAGTTTATCTCCCGTAAATGATAATTGTGGTTTATATAAAAAATATTATGATATGGATTATATTCATATTAAACCAAACCAAAACAACTAGAATTGGAATAGTAGTGAGAGATCTGTGTCATATAAATTACAAATTTAATTTTTATTATCATTATTGTACACCAAATAATATTATAAATAAAATAAAATAAAATAAATATTATTTTTATTTACTTGGCTATTCAATTAAAAGAGATTTTAATTTTCTTATTTTCTTTAATTAATAGTCAAATGTCTATAATCAATATTAAACATAAGTAGATATTTATGAAAATCATTAAAACATATTTATATCAATTAAACTTATTTTTAATAATTGAAAATTTTCAATATCTATATCTTATTATCTAAAAATATTATTTATCAATTAAACTCATTTAATTCTTTTATTTTATAAAAACACTTGGATTTATTACTATATTATCAATTGCTCATAAAAACTTAAAAAAATCTTTTTGGTTTTTCAAACCTAACCTTTTTAATTAAATTTGCAATTTTTTCTATGCAATGTACGGAAATTATATATATATAATAAATATAGTAAAATATAAAGTATAAGTTAAATTTAAAATAAATATAAATTTGATATGTGGATATCATAAATTAATTAGTTTAAATAAGGAATTTAATTTGGAAATATATTAAAGGATATTGACTTTGGATTAGAATATTAATTCTTAAAAATCATTTATTTGAACCATACTATTCAATCAGTACCATTGTATATAATTTTAAAATTATTATATCTTTTTATATAGCTTTTTTTAGAGTATTCTTTTATATAGTTTAAAGTTTGAAAATACCAACCAAGTATGATACTATTCAAAATTTTAAATTTGGTCATTTTTATTATATTTTCCAATTGAGTATTATATATTATTAAATGAAAATAATAAAAATTTAAATTTAAATTAAAAATAGAAAAATAGAAAAATAAGTCAAAAATTAAAAATCATATATATTTTAATTTCAAAATATCAGTTTTTTAAAGAATTAAAAGATCTAAGAAAAGATTCAAAAAATATGTATGAAGGAGGTGTCAAATACACAACCAAAGAAAAATAATGAGAGAATAGAGTGAAGTTGGCTGAACGTCTCTAGAAGGGGGGGTTGAATAGAGACTTGAAAATATTATTCCTGAAAATTCACACTTAAATTCATGTTGAGACGTGATCTCAAGTTTGACACTTGGAGTCTCAAGTAGGTTAGATGAGATGTTATTGATCTCAAGTTGAGATGGGATCTGAGATGAGATAGGCTTGAGATGTAAGGTGGGATGCAGGATGAGATGTGAGATGAGATCTTAGTTATTAATACTTGGTTTTCTCTGAATAGACTTAGTTTACTTTAACAAACAGATTTGAGACATGAGATGCACAATATAAATAAAGAGATAGGGAGAAGAGATGCACACAGAGATTTATACTGGTTCACCCACAACCTTGGGCTACGTCCTGTCCTCACAACTCGTGAGATTTCCACTATTGACAAACCCGTCAATACAAGTATTCTTTGTTTTTAACTGCCTCTTCAGGTAACTCATGCAGTATTCTTTTGCAAGCAGTCTCTCCAGGCGCAACGAGTATTCTTTCATTTTCAACTGCCTCTCCAGGAAACTCATGCAGTATTCTTTGTTTTCAATTGCCTCTCCAGGCAACTCAGTGAGTATTCTTGTTACAGTGCCTCTCCAGGCTTTACAATCGCTCACACTAAGCTCAGGCACCTCCTGACTTAGTTGAGACTTGGTGGGATGAGATGAGATGTGATTGATCTAGCTTGGACTACATACAAATTATGGATAAACTGTGAGCTCAGCTAGGTATCACGCTCTAAATCACTCAAAGAGTGTATACAAATCAGTACAAAACAAGAGCTAAACCTACTACAAGATATTGGCTAAGATAGCATAGGTAGGTAGGTTGAGATTCACTTGAGACTTGGATTTTTCAGAATGTGCAACAGCATCTCTGCTGAGTCTCACCGTGTCTCTCACGCGTCTCATCATAATGAGACCTCCTTTATTAGTCTTCAGAAAACTAGCCGTTAATAGAGCCGTTAAACTAGCCGTTGGAAGAGAGAGAAGCTGTCTTTCACTTTTCAGTCATGAGCTCAGTACTTTTCTGGTGCAGTCTCTGCTGTGACAGTGTACTTGTGTTGACTAGCTTTTGCTGCCGAGTCTCTGATGAGACTGAATCTCATGATTGCATCTGATCTCTGCGTCTCAAGTCTGAGTCTCATGTCTGCATCTGATCTCTGCATCTCAAGTCTGAGTCTCATGTCTGCATTTGATCTCTACGTCTAAACTTGAGACTGCGTCTGATCTTGAGACTGCAACTGATCTTGAGATCGTCTCATGTCTGCATCTGATCTCTGTGTCTGAACTTGAGACTGCATCTGATCTGAGACTGTCTCATGTCTGCATCTGCATCTCTGCATCTGAACTTGAGACTGCGTCTGATCTTGAGACTACATCTGATCTGAGACCGTCTCATGTCTGATTCTGCATCTCAAGTTGAGTCTGCATCTCAAGTCTGATTTTGCATCTCTGTTGAGTCTGCATCTCAAGTCTGACTTTGAATCTCATCTTTGCTCAGCTTCATATTTCAAAGTCTTTCTTTGTCATGCTTTGACTGAATATGATCTTATAATGAATTTGGGCTTGTCTTAATCTGACTTTACAGTTTGAGCTTGTCTCAAGCTGACTTTGAATCTCTTCTTGGTTTGGCATCTTCTATTATGATCTTATCTCTTGATTCTGAAGCTAAGTTAGAGTCTCATCTCTTGGCAGATCTTACATCTGATTGTTGATCCTTCCTTTTAAGTTTGTAAATGAGTCTCTTCTTTGAGCATTGGTCTTAAGCTGATTTTTAGACTGAGCTTGCATCTGAACATGAGATAGCATCTTATGCTTAAGTCTGCGTCTCATCTTGAGTTTCAAATATTGGTCTTTTTGATGCAACTTAATTCATTGTTTGAGCTCATCTTGACTTGACTTGATGATTGGCATTACTAGTAGAGATCCTTTCTGATTGTAGCTGAGACTTCACTTTGATGTGCACCTCTCTCAACTTAGGCTAACTTCATATTAAACCATTCTAAGCTTCTTGAAGACTTTCTGATAAAGGATATGTATTGAGGCCTTCTTCTGAAATTACCTTCAGCATATAGAACTTCTAAGCTCTGCCTGTACTCCATAAATGATTCTGAAGTCTGATGCTTCTTAACATTTGGATTCTGATCTTTCTGAATCTCAGGAAAGACTTGCATTGATTACTTAATCTCAGGCTGATCTTTATCTTCAACTTAAGTCTGAGGAATACTACTAAGACTACTTGTCTCAGTCTGTGGCTGCCTCTCAATCTCAGTCTGAGCTTGTGGTTCTTCTGATCTTTCTGAGTTCTTTGCTAAGCATACGAATCCTGTCTTTCTAAGATCTCACACAAAACATCAGTAACTTCAAGAACAGAAAACATTAATTTTGATCAACAGGTTTGTTGTCATTAAAACCAAATCTCAGAGGGTTTTTGCGCCAACATAGAGTGTATGTGCTTCTAAGAAATTGAAAGTGTTAAGAACACAGATTTTTGGAATAGAAGATGAGTTTCAAAAAGTCTTGCCTATACAAGGTAAATTATTTATTCAATAATTTATACAACATATTTTTTATTTCTTTAATATCTATTCTGTTCTTATTTCTACGATGGTCGTAAAAGTAATAGTATTGTACACGGGAACACCTCTCTAGATATCTCTCAATTTCTGTTGTTATCTCTATGTAGGAAAAGTGATGCAGCCCTGTTTCAAGAGAGAGAGGTATGCTTCACAGTCACAGATCAAACTGTTTAATTTACATGTGATGTTAAGAAGTCCCACATCGGGCACCTTAACTCACAACTCAAGCTTGTTAGGAGTTGTTAGTTAATTAGTTTCATTTCCCTTTTCTGTTTCATTTTCGGTTAGCTACTTAGCTCGTTTCCCTTTGTATATAAAGCTGAGTTTCAACAACTTTCTGTAACAATTTAGTCATTCAATGATTCAAGCTTCTTTTACATTTCTTCTTCTCAATTTTCTCATATGGTATCAAAGCTCTTGAAATTCAAGAGCTCTGTTATTTCATTCTTTCATGGCCAGAGGTTCATCATCAAACGCAGGAAATGGAGCAGGTCCTCCTCCTTCGCAAGACCCTGCACTAAATCCATTAAGTGTCTGGTACATCCGTCTAGGTGAAAGTCCTGCAACTTCTTTAGTTTCTCTTTTGCTTTCGGGCAAGAAATATCATAGTTGGGAAAGAAATATGTAACGCTCATTAATTTCAAAGAATAAGTTCATATTTGTCAATGGTACTCTTCCAATGCCATCTTCCTTTGATCCTTCTTTTGATGCTTGGGAAAGGTGCAATAATATTGTTCTTTCTTGTATCTTAAATTCTGTGGAGCCTGTTATTAGCAAGAGTATAGTTTATGTGGAGGTAGTTGCTATTGCTTGGAATTTGTTAAAGAAAAGATTCACACAAGGAGATAGGGTTCTTATCTTTGAACTACAACAAGAACTTGGTGCTTTAAAGCAAGGATCTAGCAATGTGACTGAGTACTTCACTGAGATGACTACTTTATGGGAGGAAATTGAAAACTTCAGACCTTTGCCAGTTTGTTCTTGTGCATTCCAATGTGTGTGTCAAGCAGATAAAAATGGAAAGATATACAAAGATGAAGATTGCATTATGAAATTCTTAAGTGGCCTTAATGATGATTTCAAAGTGATTACTACTCAGATTTTATCCATGGAACCTTTTCCTGATAGCATTGATGAAGTTTTCTCCTTAGTGGTTCAGCATGAGAGAAGAATAACTTCCTCATCTAATGGCAGCACTGATGTAGAGCAAGTGTTTGTGAATGCAGCAGAAGGCAAGAAGCCTTTTGGTCGAGGCAAGGGAACTCAGAATTTTTCTAATACTAGAAATCCTCAAAAGATATGCAGCTGTTGTGGGAAAACTGGTCATACCATATAAGTATGCTACAAAAAGCATGGATACCCTAATTCTTTCAAGAATAGAGGAGCAAACAATGCAGTTGGTGATTTCAATGACAAAGATGATGCTGATAAATATTCCAAGTCAGAAAAAGATTCTACCTCAATGACTTTTTCTTCAGATCAATATAAAGCTCTAAAGGCCCTATTTCAATCTTCAAATGACACTGGTTCTTCAACAAACAATCAGATTGCTGCTGTGACCTCTAAAATAGGCATTTCTTCCTTAAATAATTCAATTCTTGACATGAACAAAGGTATTACCTCAATCCTCTCCATTAATGCTTCAAATCCTTGCACCTGGATCATTGATTCGGGTGCAACATCACATTTGTTCAGACAAAACTTTATTCACCTTTCTTCATCCTCTTTCAACAGACCAAATAAGAGTTAAATTGTCAAATGGTAATATTACCACTGCTTCTCATACTAGTTATATACAACTCAATCCTCACATCACCTTAACTCAAGTCCTGTATATACCTCTTTTTTTGTCTTAATTTGATTTCTGTTTCCAAATTGATATCCAAGCATTAATACCTCATTCCTAATAATTGTTTGATACAGGACATGAAGAGTTTGAAGATGATTGGTTCAACTGAATTAGTAGATGGGTTGTACTACTTCAAAAATGAAACCAGAAATTGCAGCCTCAATCAAATACAAACTACTGCACCTTTGACTTTTTCTATTCCTGAATTTGCATTGTGGCATTTTAAATTAGGACATGTTTCTGATTCTAGAATGAAATTGCTAGTTGATTTGTATCTTGATTTACACAATCCAAATAAAAGGCACATTTGTGATATATGTCACTTTGCAAAACAGAAGAAACTCCCTTACTCTATCAGTAAACATAATGCTGGACAACCTTTTGATTTAATTCATTTAGACATTTGGGGACCTTTTTCTGTTTCCACTTTGAATAAGCACAAATATTTTCTCACTGTGTTGGATGATCATAGCAAATACTTGTGGATTATTTTCATGAAACATAAATATGAAACTGAACAATATGTTAGAAATTTTGCAAACATAGTTGAGAATCAATTTCATAAATCCATCAAAGCTATTAGAACTGACAATGGTACAAAATTTTTCCTAACGAAATTTTTTCAAGACAGGCATTTTTCATCAAACATCTTGTGTTGAAACTCCCCAACAAAATGGGAGAGTGGAAAGAAGGCACCAGAAAATATTAAATGTGGCTAGAGCTTTGCTCTTTCAAGCTAACATGCCAAAAACCTTTTGGGGTTTGGCCACTGCTCATGCAGTTCACTTGATTAATAGGATCCCTACATCTCTTCTTAATTCCAAATCACCTTATGAAATTCTCTATGGAAGTAGGCCTGACATTTCTCATCTCAAAGTCTTTGGTTGTCTTTGCTATGTTTCTTATCTTGCTTCTCACAGAACCAAATTTGATCCTAGATCAGTTAAATCTATCTTTGTAGGATACAAATCTGGAACTAAAGGCTTTATTGTGTATAAGTTGGATACAAAGCAACTGACTGTTTCTAGAAATGTTTGGTTTGAAGAGTGTGTATTTCTTTTTGCTATAAATGCTACAAATGTAGGTCTCACTCCACCATAGACTTGTCTACCTATTCCTCATACTACAGAATAAATTCTCCCTCTTTCTCAGCCTACCTCATCTATTCTCACACCTTCACTTCTTCCAAACCTCACAGACAATATCTCACATAGCCCCCTTACTGAACAAACCACTTTACCTCCTCACACCTCATCTGACCTTTCTATTCACCCTACTACAAGAAAATCAACCAGACCCACCAAGAAACCAGAATACCTTAATGACTACATGTGCAACACATCTACAATTCAGCAGGGCAGTCATGGTAAACTCTATCCCATTAATTCCTTTGTTTCCTTTTCCCATCTCTCTCCCTCACATGATGCTTTTAGCTCTTCTTTAAGTTCACAGCAGGAACTTATGAGTTTTTCTGAAGCCAGCAAATTTGATTGTTGGAAAAAGGCCATGGAAGCTGAAATAGCAGCTCTTGAGCTCAATGGCACCTAGTCACTGACAGATTTGCCACCAGGGATAATTCCTATTGGCAGCAAGTGGGTATACAAGATCAAAAGGAACTCTAATGGCAGCATAGGAAGGTACAAGGCAAGATTAGTTGCCAAGGGATACAACCAGATAGAAGGGCTAGACTACTTGGATACATTTTCTCCTGTTGCTAAGATCACTACCATTCGAGTTGTTCTAGCTCTTGCTTCTTCTCACAATTGGCACCTTCAACAACTAGATGTCAACAATGCCTTTCTTCATGGAGATTTAAAAGAGGATATTTACATGATGATTCCTCAAGGCATGCATTCCCCAAATCCTAATTAGGTTTGTAAGCTCCATAAATCACCTTATGGGCTTAAGCAGGCCAGCAAACAATGGTTTGAGAAGCTTTCCCTTTTCCTCTTACATCTGGGTTATCATCAAACCACAACAGACCACACTTTATTTCTCAATTTTCATGACAGTTCCATCACTGGTTTATTGGTGTATGTAGATGATGTGCTTCTATTTGGTAATGATCTCATTGAATTCTCTTCTTTCAAGGAGCAGCTGCATGCAAAATTTGGCATTAAGGATCTTGGTTTGCTTAAATATTTCTTGGGCCATGAAGTGGCTCATTCATCCTCTGGAATCTCTCTGTCACAAAGAAAGTATTGTCTAGATCTTCTTGCAGATTCTTCATTGGCAGATTGTAAACCAACTTCTACACCACTTGACTCAGCAGCTAAAATGTATCAAGACAACAACTTGTTTTCTGATGTCTCATCTTACAGGAGATTAGTAGGCAGACTACTTTACCTCACTTCTACCAGGCCAGATATAAGCTTTGCAACTCAAAAAATAAGTCAATTCATGAATTCTCCAACACAAAAACATCATTCTGCAACTCTGCGTATTCTTAAGTATTTGAAGAAGTCACCTGGTCTTGGACTATTTTTTCCTAGGAAAAACTTTCTTCAAATTCGTGGCTTCTCTGATGCAGATTGGGGTGGATGTGCTGACACCAGGAGGTCAATTTCAAGCAATTGTTTCTTTATTGGAGATGCCTTAGTGAGTTGGAAATCTAAGAAACAAGTTATTGTGGCTCGTTCCTCTGCTGAAGCTGAGTATCGAGCTTTAGGAGCTGTAACTTGTGAGCTTCAATGGCTCCAATATTTACTTGATGATTTGCACATTTCTTGTTCCAAGTCACCAATTTTATTTTTCGACAATCAGATTGTTTTTCATATTGCACATAATCCAGTATTCCATGAACGAACAAAGCATTTAGAAATTGACTGTCACCTTGTTCGTACCAAGCTGCAGGTTGGTTTGATGAGTTTGCTGCCTATCTCAACTCATAATCAATTAGCAGATCTTTTACAAAAGCTCTCTTGCCTAGGATGTTTAACAAGTTGATGTCTCAACTGGGTGTTTTAGATATTTTTCAGCCTTCAGCTTGAGGGGGGATGTTAAGAAGTCCCACATCGGGCACCTTCACTCACAAGTCACAACTCAAGTCTGTTAGGAGTTGTTAGTTAGTTAATTAGTTTCATTTCCCTTTTCTGTTTCATTTTCGGTTAGCTACTTAGTTGGTTTCCCTTTGTATATAAAGCTGAGTTTCAGCAACTTTATGTAACAATTCATTCATTCAATGATTCAAGTTTCTTTTACATTTCTTCTTCTCAGTTTTCTCATATGCAGATTAGTTCCAACATCTAATGTCCTTTATTGGACGTGGAACATCTACTAATATGACATGTAATTTTTCTTTGTAAATATCAGAAGCACCAGATGCATCCATGCCACTCGCTTTTGGAATATAATAATACAATGACCATGTGATTATCATGCAAGTTGGGGAGAAACACAACACGAGGACTTTTTGAATTAGAGAGCATTCCGCGTAGGAGACATCGATGCATGTAACATTTTATTTATATGTATAGATGTAAAATTAAATCAATTAGATACATATGTTTATCATGCATATTCCCCATTTTCTTTGCAAAATACAAATCAATTGTAACGATCAGCAACTCATTGCATTAATTAATGCCACTTGTGGACTGGACATATTAATATGAACGCGTGTGATTATCATTCAAGTTAATTGAGGGAGAAAACAACATGTATATAGATTCCTATTGTGAGACATTGCTCTAACATTTCTGAATTTCTACGATAATTTCTAGATCCAGACTTACATTAAAATTAGAACCCACTGATATTTGTGAACATGAGATTCCTTGTGTCCCCTCACCAAAGAGATGCCAGGAGCAGTGAGAACAACAAATGCAGAGTTGCACTCAAATGTGAAGAAAGGAAAAGTCTCTCCTAGCAACAAAGACCATCAAACAACAACCTTGGTTAGCTTGTTAAAAGATGTGGAGGTGATCACTCTTTCCATATTGGAGTCACTGCTGATCTTCATCTCTGGACCAGCACAATCAAAATCAAGTAATTATTGGTCTTTGGTTTCCAAGCTAATGCCCAATAAAAAGGTTTCTTCAACACAAGAAGCAGATCAGAATGAATTTTTCAATGTAGATGCTGCATTGCAGTCATTTGTGTTTCACATGACAAGAAAGTCAGACAATATCAATAATTTGCAGAGCCAATTGGAAAATTTGGAGTCAGTCATTCAAGACTTTGTGGAAGCTCTTGAAATTCTTTTTAAACGATTTATCAAAATTAGAGTTTTCCTCCTCAACATCCTCAATCACTAATTGTACAAATTTGCATGCATGTTTTGTAATTAGGTCAATGAAAATTGGTTTCTAATATTTAGTTTTAGATGAAACTCACTCTATACCCTTTTTTATTACATTTATTTTTTTTGTGTTAACCACATATATCCCCTATTACTAGGGACAATCTTGTTCGGGGCTTAGTAACATTTATTGTTTATTTGCTGCGTAGGTTTTCCTTTTTCCACAAATATTATATGATAAGGGGATGGTGCCCTATTTCAAAGTGAGGAAAACCTCCTGCTTTAAATAATATTTATAGAGGTTTTATCTCACTACAAGAAAATAAGTGGGGTACTTGCAACCTATATCATATGTTAAATTCTATCTTGTTCCACTAAACCAACACTAAACCAACCCTATGGAGATATAAGTCCATTTCTTTGCAATTAGGATAAGTATCAAATCATATTCTGAAGACATAGCCCTATAGCATTGTCATTATGATGATTAATACCGACCATTTGTTTGATGGGTGAGATGCCAAAGAAACTTCAATCCCTTCAATTTTCGGTCTTGGCCAACTCCACATATAGCAATGCTGTTTAGTATAAAGAAATAAAGAAATTGTTACAAAGTAAGTAACAAAAGTGAAAATGCATAACAATATATGGTGTGATCCATATAAAATTTGTTTTTAAAAATAACTGCATACTCCACTTTCATGCCCTCAACCAATCATATTCATTGGTGTAGTTCGTACATAAAGTTATTCGTACCAAAAAAGTATTTTTTATGTTTAAAAAATCGCTTTTAAGTCAAGACTCAATTAGAAAACTGCATAAACCAGTAGACAACTTAAATTGTAAACTCCATCTTTTAATGCAACCTGTGAGTGGCAAAAAGGTAGTTGAAACTTGAAAGCCGGACAACATCAAATACACCTATAGTTTTGCTATAGCACCCCTTGACCTAAAATTGTTTTAGATTAACAGAACCCCACAGGTCTCACCCAACGTATACTAATCCACCAATAAGTCTTCCTTTCTGTGAAAAGAATGGCATAAACCTAAGGAAAAAAGTTTTAAAAAATGGCAAGAAAGCAATGCATGATATGCATCCGTGTTTTCTGATCTGTCCTTGCTAGCTTTTGAATCACAATGACAATATCAAAAGAAGAGGCAACAAAAAAATATTAATCACCTCCACTTGGAAAAAAGAAGACTGCAATATTGAATATGAACTTCTGAAAACAATTTGCATCAATTAGTTTGTCATGTGTCAATGAGACAAGTAACTAACAACATACAAAATGGTAGCAAAAATTAATAGGTATTGAGCTGGGGACACTGCATAAACATCGCCACCTCCTGTTGTGGAGACAATATCACAGACTGCAAGTTAATTATGCTATAAAACAGCTCCTCTCATCCATGCATTACTGGTCATGAACTAATATATTGTAAAGGTGCCATTTTTCAAGAATCCATGTGAAGATGTGATTCCTAAGTAAAATATTGAGGGATGAGTTGGATGTTTGGTGCATGGGAAGCATTGTCAGAGATGAGATCGAAATCAAGATGATTAATTGCCTTCTAATTAGGTGACATTTGAGGGAAAAAAAATATTCTTGTCTCCCTTAATTGGTTACTTCATTTGCTATATATAAAGCAAAAGCCAACAAGTAAAACTCAAGCTTTGAAACAAACTCTAATACATCATCACCTTCTAACCCTTAGTTCTCTGAGAAGAAAAAATGGCAGTCATTGAAACAAACACAAAGAGCTCTCTGCATCTTCGCAGCAACAGTTTGCCCTCTGCACCTCACCCACTTGTTTCACACTTGGATGAGCATTTGCAAAGATTAAAGGGTTCTGAAGCCATCTCTTCAGTAAGCGAAAAACTTAATGGCTTGCAGGACTTGAATGGCTGCATTGATAAGTTGCTTCAATTACCTATGGAACAACAAGCCTTAGCACAAGAGTGCAATGAAAAACAGGTTGATGACCTACTAGAGAGGTCTCTTAGGCTCTTGGATATCTGTAGTACAGCTAAAGATTGCCTTCTGCAATCAAAGGAAAGCATGCATGAACTACAGTCAGTCATCCGAAGAAGGAGAGGCAATGAAACTGGATTCATTGTTGAGGGTGTAAAATACTTGGCTTTGAGGAAGAAGATGAAGAAGTCAATTCACAAGACCCTGGAAAATTTGAAAGCAATGAAAAATGAGTTAATAGCTTCTTCCTCAAACAAAGACAACAGCACTTCACTCATGCTTGGATTCTTAAAAGATGTAGAAGCAGTCACCCTGAACTCATTAGAACATTTGTTACTCTTTGTTTCTGACCCAAAAGGACATTCAAAGAACAGCAGATGGTCAGCTATATCCAAGTTGGTGCAGCCTAAAAGAGCAGTTTGTGAATCAAACACAAATGAATTTGAAAAAGTGGATGCAGCTTTGAAGTCTCTCACCAGTCACAAACCTTCATCAATCGAGAGCTTCCAAAGTCATATGGAAAATTTGGAGATGTGCATTCAGGATCTAGAAATAGGGGTTGAGAACCTCTCAAGAAAGCTAATTAGAAACAGAGTTTCCCTTCTCAACATCTTCAATCACTAAGTATAGTGTCTATACGATTTTTGTACACTCAATTTTCCCCCATGAGTGTCACACAATTGTAAAATGAATGTGATTAAATCTTTTTTTACTGAATATATATTATTTAAGGATCAAATTATTGTTACCCTCAAAATCTCATCTTTCAATTTCCATTTTTCTTCTCAATTTCCACCATTAAAACAAGTGAAAGGAAAGAGAGTATAAATCTGTAAACCATTTTTTTTTTCACTTCTAAGAGTTACAAATGAAGAAAAGTAACAGCTTAATAACCTTTTCTTTTTATTTAGTCCCCCTATAAATGTTATAGTCTATTGTGCATTTTGCATTTCTAAACATCAATGCCATGTTGCTAATCTTTCTCCTTTTTTCTACAAAATATAAAATGAAGGATGAAAGAGGAGGAGGGGGAGGAGTAAAATAATATAATTTGAAACCTCTGCAAATCAAGGTGCTGAACCCACACGATATCAAGGTCAATTGGATGCATATCCTAGCTGTCAATCTTAAAACTGCCATTAGGTTGATGATTAAAACAAAATGCTTGCACATGTTCTCAAGCTTTTTTTATGCAAAGGATAGCGGAGAATAAGCCGGTTGTGTTCATGTAATGAGGACAAGCAAATTAGTATATAATCATAGAATCATTATAAATCTGGAGCTAACATGCATGTATATCAATATTGATTAATTAATAAATAAGGCTTTGGGGAAAATGCAAAATATAGCCATCATTATGGAATCATTGTATTAATACCTGAACAAGAAGATTCCTCTTGCCCCTAATTGATCCACTCAAGGCAGACAAGTTGAAAGATAACATGCTATTTTAGAATAGAATAGCTTCGCCTCCTGCAAACAAAAGATATCATTACCATTATGATGCATTATATGCAGAGATTGAAATTTTATATTAGCAACCAGCAAAGATGCCATTATCCATGTAATGCCAAGTTAGAAATTGATCGATGAGTTGGAAGCTGGGTGCATGGGAAGCATTGCAGGACAATAGCAAGGAAGCTGAGATCCAAATCAAGATAATATAATTGCATAATTGCATACTTATTAGGAGACATTTGAGGGAAAAAATATTTTCTTGTCTCCCTTAATTTGTTTGCTATATGCTTATATACCAAGCAAAAGCCAACCACTAAAACTCAGGCTCTGAACAAACTCTATATATATATTATAACCTTCTAACCCTTAGTTCTCTGAGAAGACAGAATGGCAGTCATTGAAACTAACACAAAGAGCTCTATGCATACTCGCTGCAACAGTTTGCCTTCTGCAGCTCATCCATTCATATCACAATTAGAGAAGCATTTGCAAAGATTGAAGGGTTCTGAAGCCACTTCTTCATTGTCATCATCTTCACTAAGCCACAGACTTAATGACATGCAGGATTTGCATGATTGCATTGATAAGTTGCTGCAATTGCCAATTGAGCAACAAACCTTAGCTCAAGAGTGCAATGAAAAATGGGTTGATGACCTACTAGAAGGGTCTTTGAGGCTCTTGGATATCTGTAGTACCACTAAAGATTGCTTACAGCAATCAAGGGAAAGCATGCAAAAGCTTCTGTCAGTCATCAGAAGAAAGAGAGGCCAAGAAACTGGATTCACAATTGATGGTGAAATGTACTTGGTTTCAAGGAAGAAGACAAAGAAGACAATTCGAAAGGCCTTGGAAATTTTGAAAGGAATGAAACATGAGCTCATAGCTTCTTCCTCAAACAAAGACAACAAAATTTCACCCATGCTTAGCTTCTTAATAGAAGCAGAAGCAGTCACCCTGAGCTCATTGGAACATCTGTTCCAGTTCATATCTGACCTAAAAGGACACTCAAAACGGAGCAAATGGTCAGCAATATCAAAGTTGATGCAGACTAGGAGAGTTACTTGTGACTCTCAAGATTCAGACAAATGAATTTGAAAAGGTGGATGCAGCTTTGCAGTCTCTCATCAGTCACAAGGCTTCATCTATTGATAATTTTCAAAGCCTCATGGAAAATTTGGAGATGTGCATTCAGGATCTAGAAATAGGAATTGAGCACCTCTCAAGAAAACTAATTAGAAACAGAGTTTCCCTTCTCAACATCTTCAACCATTAAGCATAGAATATCTACACAACTTTTGTGGACTCAATTTTCCCCCCAAGAGTGCCACAAAATTGTACATGAATGTAATTAAAGCTCTTTTTTACTGAATATATATTATCTAAGGATCAAATTATAATTACTCAATTTCCCCCCATGAGTGTCACAATATTTTCTTCCCTCTCTAAAACAAACATTTTCTTCCTTAGTTGTTAAAAGTTTTTGCAGAAGTATTATGTCTTAAATCATTGACAAAAAAAAAAATGAAGCCACCATGCATTTATATTAATGTTGATTAATTAACAAATGTTAAGTTGGATAAAATGCAAGCGATAGCCATCCATATGTGACCAAGAAGATTCCTCTTGCTCCTAATTGACTTAAGAAGAGAATAGCTTCTCCTACTCCAGATAAGACCGTGTAGAGTTTAAACTTTTATATCAGCAACTTGCAAAGATGTCATTTAACTAACCAAATAACCACTGGCTGGTTAGATATATATAATACAAATGATAATCATGAAAGTGAGGGAGAAAATAATTAGACGTATTCGAGTTGGAGAGCTTCCCTTGTGGGAGACATTTCTCTGACATTTCTGTGATATGGATAGATTTGAAGTTAAATTAATTGGAACTCACTGATATTTGTTTATCATATTCCATTTTATTTGCAAAAATTAATCATGAAGCAACTGATTGCATTAATGCCACTCGTGGGCCGGTTATATTGTAATACGACCCACAGTGTGATTATCATGCAAGTGAGGGAGGAAAAAAAAGGTGTATGAGTTGGAGAGCTTCCTTGTGGGAGACATTGATCTAAACATTACAAATTTCTGCGATATTTCAAGATACAGATTTACATTAATTAGAACTCACAGAGATTTGTCAACATGAGATTCCTTTTGTCTCCTCACCAAAGAGATGCCATGAGCAGTGAGAACAACAGATGCAGAGTTGCACCCCATAACCAGCGAGACCCAAGCCTTTGTTTTAGCCAGCTAACTAGTCTACACATGCATACAAGGGGTGGCACAATTAAATATAATTATTTTTTGAAATTAATTGCTAATATAATCGTTGCCAATCGTGTGCAGCATATTAATTAACACAAATAATATATCAGAAGATTCCTTGTGGGAGACATTGCACTAATATTTATGAGCTAATGTTTGGATCCAAATCTTGATTAGTTAGCACTCATTGATGTTTGTTTAAGATGTGATGTGATTCCTTGCCTCTTCAACTAATGCCCATTATATATATTGAGCATGTTGCAATGGAAGGAAGGCAGATACACACTCAGCTCAATTCTTCATTTGGTCTCAAGTCATCTCTTCTGTTAAAGAAAAATGGCAGCCTCTCATTTGAACACAAAATCCAATTTCCATGCTCGTTCAAACAGCTTGCCCTCTAGACCTCACCCCATCATTCTGCAATGCAATGAGCACTTGGATAGGTTAAGATCTTCCCATGAAACATCTTCTTCATCATCATTGCTAAGTCATAAACTAGGAGGCTTGCAGGATCTGCATGAATGTGTTGAAAAATTGGTTCAGCTTCCCCTCACCCAAGAAGCCCTTCTCCATGAACCCCAAGAATCATGGGTTGATGAGCTTTTGTATGGATCTTTGAGGCTCCTAGATGTGTGCACAGCAGCCAAAGATTCTCTACTACATACAAAGGAGTGCATGCGTGAACTTCAATCAATTATGAGAAGAAAAAGGGGAGAAGAAATGGGGATCACAACAGAGGCTAAGAAGTTCTTGACTTCCAGGAAAGTGGTCAGAAAGGCCATCCTCAAAGCCTTGGGGAACTTGAAGGCTACTACCAGGGCGTGTACAGACATTTTGGGGCCTTAGGCGGAAATGTTAAAAGGGGCCTTTTTTGGAGATTTTTTTAATAAATTTAATATATAATATAAATATTAAATTTTATATTAATCTTCTAGCTTTTTTAGCCGCAAAATCATTTATCAGAATTTTATAATCAAGCGATTCTAATACTTCACTTTCAATAGATAAAATAGCTAATCCATTCAATCTATCTTGCAACATTGTTGATCTTAGATATGATTTAAGCAATTTTAATTTTGAAAAGCTTCTTTCAGCAGTAGCAACAGTTACAGGAATTGTCAATAAAATTCTATATGCAATGTAAACATTTGGAAATGAATCTAAAGTTTTAATATAACTCAATACTTCTATTGGTGTGCTAATTTCTTCTGTTAACACTTCTCTTAGTACTTTTAATTCTGAAAATAAATCAAGACCATCAATATCAGATAATTCATTAAACCTTAAAAACTTTTCAAGATTAATACAATATTTTTTCAACTCATCCTCATCTAAAGCTTTAATTTTTTTGGAATAAAATAAAAAACCAAAAATAGTCTCATATTGTGAAAACTGTTCAAATCGTGTCTCAATAGAATTAATGGATTGATCTAATATGTATAAAAAATACTCAATACGAAAAGATTCTTCAGGTGAATGTGTGATCTCATTACTAATATTTTCATCAAAATGAGGTTTTCTATGAATTTTACGTTTTTCACGAAATTTTGCCTCTATATCCATTTCGATTGCCATTTTTTCTGTGGATTCTAAAGCCAATGCAAATCCATTTTCCCTATAATGTTTTAAATAAGTGATAAGACCTTTTAAATGATCTATAGCAACATCTATATGCATATCTTTTGATTGTAGAATCTTGCTAACAGAATTGACAGCAAACAAAATATCATACCAAATATTCATTCCTAATAAAAATTCAAAATTTTCAAGTTCATGAGTTGCTAAAGACATGGCTTCACTTTTTAGTTTAGGATCTTCACAATTTTTGATAATTCAATCAAAGCATCTCTTACCTTTGGAGCTTGAAACTTAATAGCTTTGACGCTTTCTATTCTACTTTCCCAACGAGTTTGAGATAATGATTTAACAGAAAATTTAGATACATTATCTTGCAAAATTTTCCATCTTTTGGTAGATGAAGCAAACAAAGAATAAATACGTTGTAGAACTCCAAAAAAAGAAATAGCTCTAGTAGAGGAACTAGCCATATCACATAAAACTAAGTTCAAGTTATGACACCCACACGATGTATAAAATGCTCTAGGATTTATGTCTAATAATCTTCTTTGCACTCCTTGATTTTTACCCTTCATGTTGGAACCATTATCATAACCTTGTCCCCTTATATCATCAATATTAAGGCCATATTTATTTAAAACATTAACAAGCTCATTAAAAAGACCTTTTCCTGATGTGTCATCAACTTTTAAAAATTCTAAAAAATACTCCTCAATTTTAACTGGAAATTTAGAAGTATCAACGCATCTCAATATAAGAGTCATTTGTTCTTGATGACTTACATCAGGAGTACAATCAAGAATAACAGAAAAATGGATCAATTAAAGAGAGAATATAGGCAGAAATCAGGTTGGGAATAGTACTAAAATTTTTTTTTGGGGCCTACTAAATTTTTTTTTTTTGAGGCCCTAGGCTGGTGCCTAGATGGCCTTGTGGTATCCACGGCCCTGGCTACTACTTCCAAAGAGGGAAACTTCTCTTCTAACATCAAAGACCAACAGACCTTGGCCTTAGTTAGCTTGTTAAAAGATGTTGAAGTAGTCACTCTTTCCATATTCGAGTCATTGTTGAATTTTATATCTGGATCAACACAACCAAAACCAAGCAGTTGGTCTTTGGTTTCCAAGTTAATCCACACCAAAAGAACAGGCTGCACACCAGTAACAGATGAAAATGAATTTTCCCAATTGGATGCTGCATTGCAGTCTTATGTACTTCACATGGTATGCAAATCAGACAACAGCTGTAATTTGCAAAACCGCTTGGAGAAACTGGAATCTTGCATTCAAGACTTCGAAGAAGGGCTTGAGTTTCTATTTAGACGTTTGATTAAAATCAGAGTTGCCCTTCTTAACATCCTCAATCACTAGTTGGGCAAAACATATCTATTGCATCAAATTTTGACAGTTGTATAGATAGTATACACTTTTCTACAGAAAATCATAATGTAAACATCTAGTCTAGTAATAAAAAGGTTGAAACTTTTCACTCAATATTTTAGTTGCAATATCCCGATTGCGGTTTTATCATTTCATAACTTACATGCCAATAATTTGAGCACAAATCCACTAGAAAGAAAGGATGAAGACTTAAGAACAAAATATAATATTTTGAAACCTCTGCAAATCAAGTGCTGAACTCACATGAGATTCAAAGTCAATTTAAATACATTGGCCAGTTTGGATACACTTCTGCAGAAAAACTTCTAGAAGATAAAAATAGAATGAATCAAAGAGGTCAAATGAATTTAACTTCTCCATAAGTTGAAATTTGTTACTTATGGAAAAGTTAAATGGGAGAGCTTTTGGAGTAGGTGAACTACAAAAACTAACTTCAGCTTATGGAGAAGTTAAATGTATTTGACTTCTTTGATTCATTTTTTTTTTCACTTAGAAGTACTTCGGCAGAAGTTTCATCCAAACTGTGTCATATACTAGTAGTCATTCTCAAAGGTCAAAACTGCCAGTACGTTTATGATTAAATCAAAACACAGTGTCTGCACATATTGTCAAGTTTTTTAGTGTGTCTTGCATACCATTTCAGCTAACTGGTAATTGAAAAACTTTTAAACCATTTCAACAAAATAGGGTTATTTAGTAGCTATTAGTACTTTTTGAAACCTACATGCCTGTCAAAATTTCAGCTACTAACTGAAATTGTTTTTTACAATTTTATCTTTAAATTTTTTTTATAATTATCTATAATTTTACAACTATAATTTATAATTATCAGCTAATTTTACCAAACCTTATCAATTCCTTAAATTAGTTTTTCAACTTTCAGTTAGTATTTGAGCTTCTACTGGCTTATCTAATAGTTGTACCAAATACACTAGCTCATACAATGGAACTTGTAAGGATAACGAGAAAATGAGATGGGTCGTTTCATTGGAAAAATTATGAGGCCAACATGCATTTATATATTGATTATGATTATAATAGATGTTAACCTGGAAATAGTGCAAATTATAAGCATCCATATGTGACCGTTGTATTAATAAATGAACAAGAAGATTCCACACAAGACTATGCAGAGTTTCAACTTTTATACCTGCTGATGCTCGTCTTCTTGAGGGTGAACCATTCCATTAGAGTTAGGTTGATCAAGCAGCTATGACGGAAGAATCACTTCCCGTGACTAATCGTCCATGGCAAGAAGTTTTTCTGTGGCTTATTGAAAATTAATGCAGCGACATGGCGAAGTTTTCGTTTTCGGTTCCTGGGCTGTAAGTCAAGTTAGGGCAGCAAAGGGCTAGTGGGCTACTGATTACTGACCGGATTTGGATTTAATTAGTGCACTAAAAAAAGAGTTTAATACTATATACAATGCAATGTAAAAAAAAAATTACACAAACATTTAATAATACGTTGTCACATCATTTATTGAATTTAATAACACATGAGATGTCACATTCATTAAATGATGTGGCCACACACTCACACACCATTGGATGTGTACATAAAATTTATTTATACCGACGGTATATATTAATTAAATCTCTAAAGAAATATATCTATCAATTTTATAATTCAATTTATTTTCATGAGTTTAACAAGTGTGAAAAACTTTACGTTGTTATCTAATGAGATCTCATTTAACGAATATTATGCATGGGCAGTCATATTTATTAAATGACGTGATAACACATTATTAAATAGTACTATAAACTTTTTTACACTAGTATATCAATTAAATCTCATTTTTATTATAATTAAAATAACTTTTACCAATCAAACTAATTTTGTACATATTTTATGTTAAATTTTTTATAATTCACAATATACATGTAAAAAAGCACGGGATTGTACGGACTAACATCATTATAAAATTCAAGAAAAAGGATGTGAATGAAAAAAATACAAGATGCCAATAATCATTAATATAATTTTCATTAATTAAGTTAATTTTACAAAGTTTAAAATATAAAATTTAATATATCTTTATTTTTTTCATTTTAAAATTAATTTTTTATATTTCACCAAAATACCCATGCGATTTATGAGACATTCAATAATTTAATTTTAAAATATAAAGAAAAAATAGAAAAAAACATAATAATAAAATGTGACAATAATCATCATTAAAATAATTTTTGATTAATTTAATTATTTTTTATCATAAAAAATCCAAATATTTATTTTCTGATTTTATGTTTTTTATCATTGAAATAATAAATAATTTTTAAAACTTCAAAGGATAATATCTGAAAATATACAAATATAAAAGGAGAAATTTTGAATCAACTACGAAACAAACCTAAACCATAAAATAAGGGGAATTAAAAAGAAGAAAAAATAGTTGCATATTTCATACTTGTGAAACGAATATGTCAAACATTCAAAATCAGAGAATTTCAAACGAATCTATGCAGTTCGTTCTAACTCGTTTCCTGTATGCTTCCTTCAAATTTTGGTTCTATTTCGATTTCGGGACAACGTTTATTAGAGAAGAGAAGGGCAAAGATAAATATTCTGGAAAAAAAGTGTAAGAAAAAAGTTTACATTGATCCCAAGCTTGTAGCCTACATAGTGATGAATGAGCAGATGGTATAAGAGAGAAGACAACACTCTTAGGTAGGGGTGGAAACAAGCCATGTCAGGCTTTGGCAGGCCTGAGTTTGGCCTGGCTTCTAATTTTTAAGCCTGAGCTTGGGACTATTACCTGTTACAAACCTTTTTTAAGGTCTGGCCTGCGTAAAAGCCTGGTTTGGTCTAGCCTGTAAGTTTATTTAGAAGTCTGTTTTATAACAAGGCCTACAAACAGGCCAACAGGGTAGAGGCAGCAGGCCTTTTAGGAAGACTTTTTTATATATTTAATTTAATATATTCTAGTTTTTTAATTATATTTATTGTTATTTATATAATTAATATAGGCTTGAAGCTGACCCACTAGGGTCGGCCTAGTGGTTGGGGGTTTGGGTAGTTTAACATGAGGTTCTAGGTTCAAACCTCATTGTTTTCCTTGTACACAAAAAAAATGGTTTGAAGCCTGGCCTATTTAACTAAACATGCCTTTTTAAAAGGCCTTAACCTGACCTTTTTAATAAATGAGTCAGGTCAGGCCAGACCGCAGGCCCCTAACAGACCGACTGGCCTATTCCCACCTCTACTCTTAGGGTTCTTTAACCAATATGTTGAGTCCAATTTTAATTTCAGTTTTAATAATGTAAACATTATTTGCTTAAAAAATTGAATTAATAAATAAATAAATTTAAAAGAACAAAAACACTAAATAGAATAATGGAAATGAAATAAATTGGAAGTTTAATTATAAAAGTGTAAATATTTAAGTGTTGTAATAAAATGTTGTTCTTTATCTATTGGTCACAAAATCAACGGTACCCAAACTTATTATTTTGCATGGGTACTAGGGATGACAATGGGTACCCTCTGGGTAGGGTACTATAATGTCTGTGACCATACTCGCACTTAAAAAAAAACTTGTACTCGTGTCCGTATCTGCGTGGGCAGCAACTTTAATGTTCGTCCCTGTACCCGCAGGGCACCTATATTCCCATAACTGCGTCTGTTACGCGCAATTTAGTTAAATGAAAAATTAATAACTCATTAAAAAATATTAATTAAAGAAAATTATAACTCAATTGAAAAATTACTCCGAAATCATCCAAACATAATTAATAAATATCAATGCCATAACGATATAATTTAATTGAAACACAATACGTTAATATTCTAAAACACAATACATGATTAATGTTCAAATTTTTTATTAAATATTACAATATACTTTCACATTACACTATTTTATAAACTTGGATATCATGTGTTAGCATTCTACGTGATATGTAAAAAATGATTATTAGCACTAACAAGTCGTATATTATAAAGTAAAAAACACAAATAGGTGGTTTTAAAAATATATTTTTAATTTGTAATATTATATATATATATATCAATTTTAAAAATATGTATAAATAGATTAGATATTTTAATAAAATTAATATATATATATATGAGTGCGAGGGCATCATAGTGCTCGTACCCGCGCTCGTCCCCATTAAAAATGTTGGCTATTGCTCGTACTCGCTCTCATACCCGTTTTACGGGTTTTTATCCTGCCCATTGCGGATAATTATTGCGGGTACCCATACACTACAAGAAAACGGGTTCTTAGATGTAACATCCCAAATTTTGGATCTAGAAAATTTAGGGGAAGCTTAAGACTGTGAATCATATCGAGAGAAGAGTGTTAGAAATAAAGTGATGATTTAGGGGTTTGAGTATGATTTAAGACAATAATTGGGAAGTGTATTAAGAGCTGTGAGTCTTTGATAGAATTTAGAAGAAAATCAAGTGTTAAGCCAAACACAATTGTAGACTGAACTTAGGAGAATCACACCCTGAGATGGGAGGATTTCAAGATAGGAAGATGAGAGGAGGAGGTTTAGATTAACGGAACTAAGAAAGAGGGTGACAGTCAATGGGGAAGGTTGGGAATGGGAATTTAGAATTCTCATTCTTTAGCACACTCGCTCAAGCGAGAAAGGTCTCGCTTGAGCGAGGTGGAGGTCCTCGCTCAGGCGAGAGTGCCTTGCTTGGGCGAGCATATCAGTAAAAATCAGCAATTCTGGTTACTGACATGGTCGCTTGAGAGAGAGCCTCTCGCTCAAGCGCAATTAAGCCAGAAATAGAGAGTTTTCTCTCTAACTTACTCTCGCTCAAGCAAGAGGACTCTCGCTTGAGAGAGACGAAGTCAGAGAGGTTTGGGGTTTTTACCGGGAGAATTGTGCTCAAGCGAGCACGCCCTCGCTTGAGCGAGAACCCGAATCTTCCAGGGAATATCCCCTCTCACTCAAGCGAGAAGACCTCGCTTGAGCGAGAATGCGCAGACTTGTTTTTTTTTAAAACGGAGCGCTGGGGGCATTGCCCTCATTGTTTCCTCATTTTTCTTCTTTTAGAGAAAGAAGTTAGAGAGAGAGGCTCTACTAGGGCTTGGGCTTGAAGGAAGAGGAGAAGATGGGAGCTCCACCGCCGCCCTCCGGGACTCCTTCCCTTCCGTTTGCTCGACCTTAGGTGAGTGTTAACCCTCACACTCACTCTCATTTAGGTTAAAGCTTATGCATGACCCCTCCTTTGTATCTTTCCCTTCTCATATTGCTTTATGAGAGATGTATGATCATGTTTCAAGTTTTCCCTAACCCTAGGTGTTGTGATTATCTTGGATTGTTGGAAAATGGTTTTACCCTAGGGTTAGGGTTTGGGGATTTTGGAATTAGGAGTTGATTTATGTAATGTATAACATGATAGAGTTAAGCATTTCCCCTATGTATGATGAACATGTGCATTGACCATGATAACCTAGGTTTTGCCCTGGCATTGGATTAACCTTTATGTGAAACATTGCATGTAGTAGGCAAGGTTCATATTTCAAGTATAAATTCATGTATCATGTCACTAATAAATCTTCATGTTCATATGCACTTCATGTTGCACGAAATCCAAGTAATCATGTAATAACTAATCATGTTCGACTTCGGCCATCAGGGGTCTTCGGACCATCATGTTCAAGTAAATAAGAGCGGCTTCGGCCACCATGAGTTTATGACCATTATGTTTCATGTGAATCCAAGACCAAGTCCCAATAGGTCTTGGGTTCGGGCCACGGAAGGTTCCCTTCGGGTAATAATCCACCTTAGGGGAGGTGGAGAAGCTCAAGTGGTTAACGCTCTAGATCCAGTCATGGGCCAAGAGTTAAGGGTCGTAGTCGGGGCTGGAGCGATACACACAACGACGCCTTTTAGGACCATCATGTTAATTGATTGAAAACGAGTCTTCGGTCATCAGGTAATGGCGGCGACTTTATGTCCCCAAGGGAGATATCCCTTGTAGTTTGAGCTCAGTTCTAGCTGCAAGAAAGTGATAAGACCCCATGGTGCTGGGTTAAACACTCCGGGAAAAACAATATTTATTATGTTCAGTTCATGTTTTAATTAGAAGAATCATCACGCATGGAAGACATGTTTATTTCACGTTCAGATGTGGCATTGTCTATGGTTGAAGTGTTTAATACTTGCATTGCATTTGCCTGTTGCCCCTACACTGCATGTTTGGTTACATTCACTAGGACGTTAGTCTTACCACATGTTTGTGGAACCCACTTTCAGTTTTGCAGGGTCCCTTTTAGTTTGAGACTCTCGGTCAAGGATCTTGAAGCTTGATGAAATTTATTGTCATGCTTAGATTGTAATAGAATGATTCTACGAGTCTGTTATGTACTATTACAGTTTAAGGCGGTACTTATGTAATTGTAAAGGTTTATTGAGTCATTGATGGTAACCATCCTTTTAGCTTTTGCTTATGTTTATGTGTTAAGCTTAAGCAACGCTGGATTGCCTGAGCATCATTGTATTGTGTATGTAAACATATCAAGCATTCAGAGGATTCAAGCATCAATTTGCAAGCCAACCAACTCCCTCAATCCTATCCAGTCCTAATAACATAAAAAATCATTTAAACCTTAACCCCAAAGGATCCACAATACTTGACACATACACCCCACATATCATGTTGCCAATTATCTAAGAACTAAGCATAAACCTCGCAATCAAACACACGTCCTCACCACCTGATCCATCAGATGGTTTACCTAAGCTAATTTCCCTATCTGAGGCTTCTGTTCGCTTGGTTCTAGCGGTGACATCCTATAGGATACCCTGGATTAGTGTCTTGTCATAGGGAATAGTTCCATGTACTTCTCTCTCTAACAGGTGGTTGGTACTAACCTTGTTAGGGACACATCCTAAATCCCTGGCCAAGGCATCCTATTCAAGTCACTAACCATAATCCTGTATACAACGCACACAATGTGGGGTTGATCAGACCCTATAAGGCGTACGAGGTACTATAGGATCATAGGAAGTAACTGGCAACTAACCTAACCACAGTCCAATGGATTGAACTGCTCTGATACGATAATGTAACATCCTAATTTCTTAATTCAAGATTAATGCCCGCTGCAGACACTGTTCTCAAATTTCTGAAATTATTTTGCGCCATTATCGATATCCTTACATACACATTCATCAAACGCTTAAGTAATTCCAACGTTTACCTAAGTTGAATACGTTACACATTCAATATACATTCACAATCTGTCTGCCACTCGGTGGCTCAACCTAAACAATTACGCCCAAATACATGAACCCTAGCCTAATATAGAAAACACATTCAATTACATTTCGAACACTCGAAGAATCCAAGTTAATTTCTGAGGAGGGATGATTCACACTACGAGCTTCACTCCTTCCTTTATGCGTTCACCAAACCAACCTGCATAACTAAAATGTATTCTCACAACGTGGGGTGAGACTATGGTCTCAGTGAGCATAGCTATGCATACAAGCAATATGGGGAGGCAGACATATGAAATGCAACACACATCACCAATCAATATGTCATACATAAAATATTCTAGTCACCTTACCTCATAATATCACATCTTAGTTCAAACGAAATAACATACGAATGCAACTAAATACTCAATAACTTGTTATGAACATAAACTTAAACATGAATGCACATGATCGACATAACCCAACCGGCGGGTCGGCATCACCCAGACGACGAGGTCTTATCACTTATATTTGTGTGGCTAGACCTGAGCTCAGATTACAAGGAATGTCTTCCTTGGGTACTAATCACCACCAATGGGTACTAATCACCCTTAATCTCTGGGTATTAAGCACCCTTATTAGTTGGGTACTAATCACCCAAGTCTTAACTCAAAATCTGAAATCAATCTTGTCTTTATTAGGTGAACTGTAACATCCCAAAATTAAGGCCTATAAACTATAATGAAAGCGTTAAGTTGTGGTTCCGGCCAAATAATGGAGATTTGGAAGTGGTATGGGATGTTGGAGATTTGAATGTGAATTTAGATAGGAATTTAATAAATGATCTAAGAGGAGTTCAACAATTTAAGAATGAGTAAAGGGTATTAGAGGAAGAAAAACTAAGTTGGGAAGGTATGATATTAGACAAGAAATTAGGGAATTGATTTATCAAGAATTAAAGTGAGGAGAGGTTTGGATGAGAAGAACTAAGTTAGAAGGAGGTTTTTATGGAGAGGAATTAGGTTTAAGAAGGATAAAAATGAATTGGAACCAAGAGGGGCACAAACTGAGGTTATTGCTTAATTTTGGGTTTTAGGCCTAATGACCTTGGTGCACTAATTCGAAAATACCTAGAGACTTAGGTGTCCAATTAAGGTGATTCCACTTTCATTAGAAAGCTGATTTCCGGGGCTTCAGTTTGATATATTATATGATAGTATTCCGAGCTCGTTTTCACCCCCAAACATCAAGTTTACGTTCTCAACGTGCTGACGCGCGCGCTGGAGCGCCCGGACGCGTTCTGTTTCTTCAAAACGCGTTGCAGCCTCGTTTTTTCATTCCTATTCCATTTTTTAGGGTTCTAGAGAGAGAGTTCCTCCCATTTTAGTGAGAGAAGGTGTGTGCTAAAAGAAGAAGAAGAAAGTGGTAGATTGAAGACATTCCTCACCCTCTTGGCTTGGTCTCCATCATCTCCTTCCTCCTTCCTCCATTTTCCTTTTTCCTCTTCCATTAGAGGTGAGTAGAGCTCACACACTTTCACCCCATCTTGTTTATGCCTCTATTATGACCACCATCCTTCTATTCCCCTTTCTTGTAGTGTATGTATGTTGGGTTATTGTTGGATTAGAGAATATATATGAGTTGAGTTGTGTATGAGATTGAGATTGAAACCCTAGGTTAGGGCATTTTGGGGAATTTGGGGATTTGAGAGATTTCTTGTATGATTGATGATGTAACCTTGATTAGGAGATTAATTGAAGTTAAAAATGAGATTTATGTGTGTATTGCTTTAGATTGCTTGTTTGGGATAGAACCCGAGGGTGTGGAAATTGGGGATTTTTGTAAAATTGATGATTGTGATGTTGTAACTTGAAAATGTTGATTCATTCATGCATACACTCCTGTTCATGGAATTACTGTCGTATTTCATGTCCCCATTTATGCATATTTTGGAAAGGAAGGAGATTGGGTCTTAGGACCTCATGTTTTATTGTTAAAGAGTTTTTGGGTCTCTTAGACCTCATGATGAACTTAATGACTTTGAATCCCTGTACTTCATGTTTTGAAAGAATTATTTTTGGGTCCTTGGATTTCATGTTAAATTGATCATGTTACACACTCAGACTTTTGGTCCCTGGACTCATGTTTCTAAGACTTTGTCTCCGGTCCTTGGACTCATGTTAAATAATGAGGTTTGATCCCTGGACTCATGTTTCTGAGACTTTGTCTCCGGTCCTTGGATTCATGTTGCAAGAGAGGCAATCACATTTACCTCTAGGCCAAGGGGTATATGGGATTCCTCAATTAAAAATGAATTATACTTGTTTATTAATACAACTTAATGAGGGTGGCCCTGGACGACGGTCCTTGGTCACATGGCCGAGCGCTCAAAAAAGGTAACAGTGAAAAGACCCCGTGGGTGTTCGGGTTATAACACTTGAGGACTGACTCTGTATTGTTTACTTATATGACTGAATCGTGTTTCTAGTTCTCATTCTTCAGGTGCATATACTTAGTGTTTTGAGGTCATGCCCTATGTTCATAATATCATTTCATGTAAATTATGCTCATGTACGTTGTATGCTTGGTTGTTTCCTTTTCCCCTCACTGCTTGCTGCATGCTTTGCTCACTGAGACCGTAGTCTCACCCCACGTTTCGGGGATATATTTTAGTTTGTGCAGGGAACTTCCGACTAATGTTCAGGGAAAGATGGAGCGCTTGGAGTGGACTCACCCACTCCCAGTAGTCAAGAAGAGTTTGGTAGTTTATTGATAGTTAAATGATGTAATTATATAGAGATGTTATTGAAAAAATTACTTGTAGTGATTATTTAAATGATGTATGACGTAGAAGTCTATAGTTTGGCCATGGAGGCCTATTTGCTATTGAGATGGATTAGTAATTATATTATTATGAACTGTACTGGTGGTTTTGCTGGTTTTTAGATGAAGCTGAAAATTGGGAAATGTCCAATTTTTAGGGGAAATTCTGCTGGATTTCTGGTAGGAATTTCATGGATCGTATCACGACAAAGTGAAGGTTCTTCCCTAGGTTTTCACTAAGTATTGAATTGATATCATCATGTTTGGATGTTGTGAAAGTCTAAGCAAACATTGTATTGCTTAGACAATTATGTTATTTGTATGCTGATATCGAAAATGGCGCGGAAAATTTCAGAAATTCGGAATAGTGTTTTTCCAACGAACATTATTCTTGAATTGAAAAATTAGGACGTTACATGAACTGGGGCTGAAGCCAAAATCTGGGGCAGAAGCCAGTTTTGCTGGGGTCGGAGCCAAATTCATTTTTTTTAATTGGAAGTCGAAGCTCAAATTCATTTTCCAATTAAATGGGGTCATAGGCCAAAAGAAAGCAATGGTCCAAAGCTAGATATTGGTCGAGTAAAGATGGAGAAGATTAATAGAATTTTCCCAATAAGCTTAACACAAGACTTTAACATTGCCATGAAAGAAGAAATTGATGACTCGTGGCTTTGGCATCAAAGATTTGGCCACTTCAATATCCATGTCTTAAAGTTATTGTTGGCACTCACCCATTTTTTTTTAGATTTTGTGGATGGGATTAGGAAATGGAAAAAAGAGATAGGAATTCCCCATTTATTTTATTAAAGAAAAATTAGAAAAACTTGAAAGATATGGTCTAAAATAAATCGAACAAGGTTTGAGAGTCGGTCATACATAGAGAAGTATAGAGATTGAACCCTACAACACCTCTGATACACCCACTTAGAAAAGTGGTTACCTTAGTTTTAATCATGCAAATTATTGATGATATTTAAATATTTATTTACCTCAAAATTAGAAGATTATTTGCAAAAAAGAATCAAATTACAATTTATTTACAAGAAAGAATTGAATTATTTACAAGGAAGTTAAAAGTCATTTACAAGGGTTAATTATGAAAACTATTAATTTGACTTGATAAGGATGGTCTATGCTCCAACCTATCTACGTGCAATGGGAAACTCAAAAGTCACGTAGTTTTTCTAAAAAATAATTGATTGGTTGATGTATTTTAATTAATTTTATTTTATATTTTTTAGAAAAGATACAATTTGAACGCACAGGTAAAAGAGAGCGGACTGAGTAATATATTTACCCCTACAATAATTTTAACAAATGAAGACCTCGTAAGTCGTAAGCGACACATCAATTATTGAAAATCGTTACGTATCTATATTTATCTATATCTATCTATCTATCTATATCTATATGTAAAATTACCTTTAACCAAATATTAATTAATTTAATTTCATGTCATTAACTTTATCAATTTCAAATTAAATTCAATATGGAAATAAGAAAAACGTTAAAAATTGTTTAATTTATTTATAAGAACAATCAGAATAACAATAGCATGATCTTTAACATTCCTCTATTTTCCAATGTTTGTTGTTCCATCTTTATTATTGAGTCATAAATTAATGGCTTACTTGATCAATTGCCCCTGTAAATACAAAACCCTTATTTTGCATAAAATAAATAACCTTCATTCCACCAGAATAATAATGTTCACATTAAGGTCATGTAAATACAAACTATTATCTTGCATAAAATAAATAAGCTTTTCCATAATAAACTTCACATTAAAGACATATGAACAACCAAATATTACCTTGGAATACGATATTATAAATTTAGTCTCACAATTCTATATTACCAAATTAATAAAAGAATATCAATTAAGAAAAATTTAATTATAAATTCACACAACCAAATTATCACCCTAAACTAGAAATATAGCCCGTGCATTGCACTGGTTTGTTTATAATTAATAAATATAATAATTTATATTAGTACATTTTAAATATACACACATATATATTTAGATTTTAAATATGATTAGATGATGTGTTGATATATTAAATTTAAAATTTTTTTGAAATAAGTTTTTATAAATTGAAATATAGGAAAAATAATGATTATTTATAGTAATATGTCAAAAGCAATTAAGTATTTGTAATTTTTTTATTTATTTTAAAATATTATTGATTTATTATTTTTAACATATGTATTTATGTTTTTTTAAGTTTAAACTTTTATGAAGGAAAGTGATAGCGGATGAAAAGATATAATGGGGATAATTAGTAAAACCTATTGAAATGGAATTTAAAATAATAATTAATAACAAATAATGAAATTATTAAATTAAAAAATATTAATTAATAAGATTTGATCAAATGTAATTATATTGAATCCCGCCTTGGGCATGCAACTCCTTTAAAATCCAGGGCCAGCTGTCTCACCCATCGTGGTGCCCACAAACCAACGAGGGGATTAGTCACTGCTGTCGGCGGTGGATACCCTGGTCAAGTACCAAAAAAAAAATGTAATTATATTGAAGAAGAGTATTAAATACCTTATGGTACACTACATTTTTAGTGTATTATGCATATTTCTCATCGATATCAATAATGAGAATTTCATCATTTTGGTGATGTTACTCTTAACAATGCAACATACAAATTGTAAAGTTTTCTTAATAATTGGCATAATGGAATTTAAATTGAAATTGTTAAACTTAATGATATGGAATTAATGTTAGGTTCAAGTTAATTTTACATATATGAATATAGATATATATAGATTTTAACCGTAACACATAGTTAGAAAGCAATGAATAGTCACGGAAGGAAAGGAATTTATTATAGATATTTTTCGTGTAATTTACATATTTGTGATCATGTTCGACAATAATAATAATATCATTTTTTTGTAAGGATATTATTGCAAATGTAATAACATAACAAAAGATGACTATGTCAATTGAGAAAATTCATTAAACTATTATCATCATCTGATGGAGGTTGCACGCAAAAATAGATGCAACCGACAAAGATGCAGTAGTGGCTCATGCGAATGGGAGGCTGATTGGATATGAGTGACCTTCCGACTATGCTATCGGGTAGGGATTGGTGTTTGCTCTCGCAAAACACTACTACTGGTTCAGAAGGACACAAATGAGTCTTGAAAACACGGGTTGAATGGTTGAAAAATATGAAGAGAAATAGAGCTCAAGAAGAAGGGAAATCAAATAAAGAAAGATTCTACAAAATTCAAAAACAAACTGTATTGGATGCTAGCTTAAAATCAACGTCCGAACATTTTCTTAATTTTAATAATAATTTAATTTTAAATTTAAATTGTTACATAAAATAATTTTACGAATAAAAATAAAATGTGGTCATTGTTGGAACTTGAAAGTAGTGATAAATAATAAGACACTAGCCAATTAGTAAATTCTAAATATATACATATATTTTTTTAAATTTAAATATAATAAATTATTACATGATGTGTACATATACTAAGAATTCCTTTTATTATAAAACAAATGTATTTTCAACATTTTTATATTTAATAGATATATTACAAATATTTTTAAAAATAATAATTACATTTACTATATCTACAAACATCTAATCACATTTAAAAATTAAAAAATTCAATTGTAAATATTTTAAATTAAGTAACATTATTTATTAAGTTCTTAAATTATAAACAAACACATGTTATATTTTCAACATTTTTAAAAGAAAATAAAAATAATAAAAGATAGTTTAAAATAATAATTAATTTTATAATATATACAAATCATCTAATCACATTCTAAAATAAAAAATGTGTATATTTAATTATTATATTCAAAATTTATAAAAACGCACCGGTTAAATTTCTAGTTATTTAGTAAAAATTTCTTATGTTATTTTCTATTTTTATATTAAAATTAAAAAAATGGGTGAACCACAAGATATTTATAAAATAATATTTAAATAAGATAATATTTGCAAAATAGATATAAAAATTAAAGTAAGCAAACAAATATTTTTTAGATTTATTATTTAAACATTTTTAGAGATAATATTTACTTACAACGCAAATATTTACAAGATCATAATTTTTAAACAAATAATACATTTATAACAAATATTGTGGGTTTTAATCAAACATTAATAAAAATTAGATGAAATTGAATCACACAAATATTTACAATGGCGCAGTTAACACGCAAAAGTTATAATATTTTTTATTCAAACAAATATTCACAATTACAATAAGCACACTAAATAAATTATTTAAAATAAAGTATTTTTTAAAGTATAAAAATTATACTAAAAATAAATTAAAAATTATCTTTTTTTATTGTGAAACATCACAAGTATTTTGCTGGCGACAAAGTTGTCCGCTAATACCCATGGCTTGAAGTTGAATCAAGATCATTGATTAAGTTGGAACAACTTTGTGGCAGCTCAACCACACCCTTGATGGTAAAAAATTATTTAATTGTTAAAAATTATTTCACTGATAAAAAATTAAAATTAGAAAATAAAGATATTTGGATTTATTATGATAAAAAGTAATTAAAAATAATTTAAATGATGATTATTGTCACATTTTTTTATCATGTTTGTTTCTATTTTTTGTTTATATTTTAACATTAAATTATTGAAATCTCATAAATAGCACGGGTTTTTGGTGAAATATAAAAAAATAATTTTAAAACGAAAGAAATAAAGATATATTGAAATTTATATTTTAAAATTAACTTAATTAATGAAAATTTAAAATATTTTTTTCATCCTTATAAAATATTTGAGTTTTGATTTTCGTCTCTCGAATTTTTTTATTTCATCCTTATGAAATATTTAAGCTATTTTTTAGTCCCTACTATTAATTGTGTATGTGTCAAAGGAATTCTACTACATATAGGATTTGTGACTGTGATGGACGTTAGACATGTCCACAATTAACAATAGAGTTTACAGCAAGGACTAAAAATAGCTTAAATATTTCATAATGATGAAATAAAAAAGAAAAAATTTTCAGGAATAAAAATCAAAACTCAAGTATTTTATAGGGATGAAAAATTTAATTTAACCTAATAAAAATTATATTAATGATTAGTCGGATCTTATATTTCTTTCATTTACTTCCATTTTCCCTTTCTCTTTATTTTATAATGAAGTTAAGTTAGTTAATATCCCATGTTTTTACATGAAAAAGAGATATCTATACTTCATTTTTGAGTGTAGGAGGTGAAGGGAGAAAGGGTTTAAAACAAATCAAATGAAGAGACAAAATAAAAGATGTGATGATTGATATTATGGGGAAAGGAGAGAGATAGAAAAAAAAATGTAAGTGTAGTATATAAAATTTAGTGTAAAAAAATCAAAGTAATTTTTACATGTATATTAATTGTAAATAATAAAAAATTTAATTAAAAATATGTAAAAAAATTAGTTTGATTGGAAAAAACATTTTAATTATAATAAAAATAGGATTTAATTGATATACTAGTGTAAAAAAAAAATTGAGTAAACTACTAAATTGGTCCCTGACTTTTTTAGGGTCATGCAGTTTAGTCCCTAAAAAATAGAAAACCCCAGTATAGTCCCCGACTTCTTGTTTTTTCTTTCACTATAGTCCAACTGTGTGTTTTTCATTAATTTTTTTACGACGTGTCATGTTTAGTGACACTCTGTCTCACTGTTTGTCACTATAGTGTCCAATAGGACACAAAAATGTGGTTTTGTCAAATTTATAGCTTGAAAGGCTTAAACTCCAACCATTGTGTGCCTCCCTATTTCCCCTTTTTCTCTCTTCTCCCCCTTTTTTATTGGAAGGTCTCAACTCCAATGACCTTATTTTTGTGCCCCGATGACAAGTAGTGTGACATAGTGTCACGAAACGTGACACACCATAAAAAATTAATGGGAAACACACGGTTGGACTATAGTGAAAGAAAAAACAAGAAGTCAGGGACTATATTGGAGTTTTTTATTTCTTAGGGACTAAACTGCATGACCCTAAAAAAGTCGGGGACCAATTTGTTAGTTTACTCAAAAAAAATTTATACAATCATCTACTAATATGTTACCACATCAATACATCATTTTTAATGAATATAACTCGTCATACGTCATATTCATTATAGATATATTTTTTTAGTGTACTAATTAAATCCAAATTCGTTGGCTTCACCCCCTTTGCTGCCCTAACGTGACTAACCCTGTGTTTGTTTGGGTTGATTTAGCCACGAGAGAGACAGGGGAGAGCGATTAAGGGGTGAGTTGTTAAAACAACCTTGTTTGGTATGACACTCAGAGAGATAGAGCTGATTGCAGTCGTGGGTCCCGCATAGAAATAAATCCCTCCAACGAAGTAGAGAAACTCGAGTGAGAAGGAGGTTATGATATCAAAAGTCTATTTTGCCCCTCAGTTTATTTACTCTGCGCGCTGTGCAATTTCCCCCATTTCTCTTACAAAAATAGATTCCCCCACTATCTAAATCGATTATAATTGGGGTCCATAGGTGCCTGTCATTCTGTTTGGGTTATCAATAGATTTGGCCAATTTGAAAATCGATTATTATTCACAAAATTGAATGAATAAATATTTTTTTTATTTTAAGGGTAATTTTATCTTTTTACCTTCTTACACATCTCTCTCATTTCTCCACAACCAAACAACTATTATAATTAATTTTTCCACAACCTTTGTTTCTACTTTATTTCTTCCCTATATCTCTCTTCCCTATTTCTATTTTGCCTATATCTCTCTTTAAACTGAACAAAGGATAAGTGAGGAGAAGTTTTTCACCTTTTGGATCTCATTATAAAATGAAAGAAAGAAAAGATAGATATAATTGTTTTCATTTGTTTTTCTCCCAAAACGAAAACTTCGCCATGTCGCTCTCGCTGCATTAATTTTCAATAAGCCATAGAAAACTTCTTGCCATGGACGATTAGTCACAGGAAGCTAGCGATTCTTCCTCTAATGGAATAGTTCAACCTCAAGAAGACGAGCATCAGCAGCAGGTATAAAAGTTGAAACTGTACACGGTCTTATCTTATCTGGAGTAGGAGAAGCTATTCTCTTCTTAATTAAGGGCCTGTTTTGGTAAAACTTCTGGAGAAGTACTTTTAGGTGAAAAAAAATAGCATGAATTAAGGAGGTCAAATGCATTCAACTTCTTCATAAGTTAAAATTAGTTACTTTTAGAGAAGCTAAATGGGAGAGCTTTTGGAGGAGGTGGTCTACAAAGGCTAATTTTAACTTATGGAGAAGTTAAATCCATTTGACCTCTTTGATTCATGCTATTTTTTTCACCTAGAAGTACTTCTGGAGAAGTTGCACCCAAACAGACTCTAAGTCAATTAGGAGCAACAGGAATCTTCTTGTTCATTTATTAATACAATACAATGGTCACATATGGATGCCTATGATTTGCACTATTTCCAGCTTAACATCTATTATGATCAATATATAAATGCATTTTGGCCTCATATTTACAGGACAACCCGAATCATCTTCTTGTTATTCTTACAAGTTAGTGTATTTGGTAAGATTAGTGGATAAACACATTGAAATAGATCTTTAAATTTGGTAATTATGAAAATTTCAAAGATAAAATTGTAAAAAGCAATTTTCAGCCAATAGATGAAATCTTGAAATTTCAAGCTACTGTTTAAAAAAACAATAGTAGCTACTACAAACCCTACTTTCAGTTAGTTGAATCTAATGGCAGATTTGACCTCTGAGAATACGATTGCATTATGTTTTGATTTAATCTTCAACCTAGTGGCAGTTTTGACCTTTGAGAATGACTGCTAGTGTATGTATTTAAATTGACTTTGAATCTCATGTGGGTTGCAGAGGTTTCAAATTATTATATTTTATTCTTAAGTCTTCATCCTTTCTTTTCAATGGATTTATGCTCAAGTTATTGACATGTAACGTAAGTCAGGAAATGATAAAACCACAATAGGGATATTGCAACTAAAATTTTGAGTGAAAAGTTTCAACTTTTTCATTACTAGACTAGACGTTTACATTATGATTTCCCTAGAAAAGTGTATCTATATACAACTATCAAAATTTGAAACCACAGATATGAATGGCCAACTTGTGATTGAGGATGTTAAGAAGGGCAACTCTGATTTTAATCAAACGTCTAAATAGAAACTCAAGCCCTTCTTCAAAGTCTTGAATGCATGACTCCAGTTTCTCCAAGTGGTTTTGCAGATTACTGCTGTTGTCTGATTTGCATGCCATGCGAAGTACAGAGGACTGCAATGCTGCATCCAATTGGGAAAATTCACTTTCATCTGTTACTGGTGGGCAGCCTGTTCTTTTGGTGTGCATTAGCTTGGAAACCAAAGACCAACTGCTTGGTTTTGCCTTTGTTGATCCAGAAATAAAATTCAACAATGACTCAAATATGGAAAGAGTGACTACTTCAACATCTTTTAACAAGCTAACCAAGGCCAAGGTTTGTTGGTCTTTGATGTTAGAAGAGAAGTTTCCCTTTTTGGCAGTAGTAGCCTTCAAATTCCCCAAGGCTTTGAAGATGGCCTTTCTGACCACTTTCCTGGAAGTCAAGAACTTCTTAGCCTCTGCTGTGATCCCCATTTCTTCTCCCTTTTTTCTTCTCATAATTGATTGAAGTTCACGCATGCACTCCTTTGTATGCAGTAGAGAATCTTTGGCTGCTGTGCACACATCTAGCAGCCTCAAAGATCCATCCAAAAGCCCATCTACCCATGATTCTTGGGGTTCATGGAGAAGGGCTTCTTGGGTGAGGGGAAGCTGGACCAATTTTTCAACACATTCATGCAGATCTTGCAAGCCTCCTAGTTTATGGCTTAGCAAGGATGATGAAGAAGATGTTTCATGAGAAGATCTTAACCTATCCAAGTGTTCATTGCATTGCAGAATGATGGGGTGAGGTCTAGAGGGCAAGCTGTTTGAGCGAGCATGGAAATTGGACTTTGTGTTCAAAGGAGAGGCTGCCATTTTTCTTCAACAGAAGAGATGACTTGAGATCAAATGTAGAATTGATCAGCTGAGTCTGTGGATCTGCCTTCCTTCCATTGCCACATGCTCAATATATATAATGAGGATTAATTGAAGAGGCAAGGAATCACATCACATGTCACATCTTAAACAAACATAAACATCAATGAGTGCTAACTAATCAAGATTTCGATCTAAACATAAGCTCATGTATGTTAGTGCAATGTCTCCCACAAGGAATCTTCTGATATATTATTTGTCTTAAATCTTAATTAATATGCAGCACACGATTGGCAACTATTATATTAGCAATTAATTTCTAAAAATAATTATATTTAATTGTGCCACCCGTTGTGTGCATGTGTAGACTAGTTAGATGGCTAAAACAAAGGCTTGGGTCTCGCTGGTTTTGGGGTGCAACTCTGCATCTGTTGTTCTCACTGCTCATGGCATCTCTTTGGTGAGGGGACAAAAGGAATCTCATGTTCACAAATTTCTGTGAGTTCTAATTAATGTAAATCTGTATCTTGAAATAATCGCTGAAATTTGTAATGTTTAGAGCAATGTCTCCCACAAGGAAGCTCTCCAACTCATACATCTTTCTTTTTTTTTTCCTCCCTCACTTGCATGATAATCACACGGTTGTTGGTATTACTATATAACCGGCCCACGAGTGGCATTAATACAATCAGTTGCTTCATGATTAATTTTTGCAAAGAAAATGGAATATGATAAACAAATATCAGTGAGTCCCAATTAATTTAACTTCAAATCTATCCATATCACAGAAATGTCAATTAGGAGCAAGAGGAATCTTCTTGGTCACATATGGATGGCTATCGTTTGCATTTTATCCAACTTAACATTTGTTAATTAATCAACATTAATATAAATGCATGTTGGCTTCATTTTTTTTTTGTCAATGAGCTATATACCTTTAAGACATAATACTTCTGCAAAAACTTTTAACAACTAAGGAAGAAAATGTTTGTTTTAGTGAGAGAAAAAAAATTGTGACACTCATGGGGGAAAATTGAGTAATTATAATTTGATCCTTAGATAATATATATTCAGTAAAAAAAAGAGATTTAGTTACATTCATGTACAATTTTGTGGCACTCTTGGGGGGAAAATTGAGTGCACAAAAGTTGTGTAGATATTCTATGCTTAATGGTTGAAGATGTTGAGAAGGGAAACTCTGTTTCTAATTAGTTTTCTTGAGAGCTGCTCAATTCCTATTTCTAGATCCTGAATGCTCATCTCCAAATTTTCCACGAGGCTTTGAAAATTATCAACAGATGAAGCCTTGTGACTGATGAGAGACTGCAAAGCTGCATCCACCTTTTCAAATTCATTTGTGTCTGAATCTTGAGAGTCACAAGTAACTCTCCTAGTCTGCATCAACTTGGATATTGCTGACCATTTGCTTTGTTTTGAGTGTCCTTTCAGGTCAGATATGAACAGGAACAAATGTTCCAATGAGCTCAGGGTGACTGCTTCTGCTTCTATTAAGAAGCTAAGCATGGGTGAAATTTTGCTGTCTTTATTTGAGGAAGAAGCTATGAGCTCATGTTTCATTCCATTCAAATTTCCCAAGACCTTTCGAATTGTCTTCTTTGTCTCCTTCCTTGAAACCAAGTACATTTCACCATCAATTGTGAATCCAGTTTCTTGGCCTCTCTTTCTTCTGATGACTGACTGAAGCTTTTGCATGCTTTCCCTTGATTGCTGTAAGCAATCTTTAGTGGTACTACAGATATCCAAGAGCCTCAAAGACCCTTCTAGTAGGTCATCAACCCATTTTTCATTGCACTCTTGAACTAAGGTTTGTTGCTCAATTGGCAATTGCAGCAACTTGTCAATGCAATCATGCAAATCCTGCATGTCATTAAGTTTGTGGCTTAGTGAAGATGATGACAATGAAGAAGTGGCTTCAGAATCCTTCAATCTTTGCAAATGCTCCTCTAATTGTGATATGAATGGATGAGCTGCAGAAGGCAAACTGTTGCAGCGAGTATGCAGAGAGCTCTTTGTGTTTGTTTCTATGACTGCCATTTTTTCTTCTCAGAGAACTAAGGGTTAGAAGGTTATAATATATATAGAGTTTGTTCAGAGCCTGAGTTTTAGTGGTTGGCTTTTGCTTGGTATATAAGCATATAAAATTAAGGGAGACAAGAAAATATTTTTTCCTTCAAATGTCACCTAATGAGTATGTAATTATATTATCTTGATTTGGATCTCAGCTTCCTTGCTATTGTCCTGCAATGCTTCCCATGCACCCAGCTTCCAACTCATCCATCAATTTCTAACTTGGCATTACATGGATAATGGCATCTTTGCAGGTTGCTAATATAAAATTTCAATCTCTGCAGATCATGCATCATAATGGTAATGTTATCTTTTGTTTGCAGGAGGGGAAGCTATTCTATTCGAAAATAGCATGTTATCTTTTAACTTGTCTGCCTTAAGTGGATCAATTAGGGGCAAGAGGAATCTTCTTGTTCAGGTATTAATACAATGATTCCATACTGATGGCTATATTTTGCATTTTCCCCAACGCCTTATCTATTAATTAATCAATATTGATATACATGCATGTTAGCTCCAGATTTATAATGATTCTAAGATTATATACTAATTTGCTTGTCCTCATTACACGAACACAACCAGCTTATTCTTCGCTATCCTTAGCATAAAAGAACCTTGAGAACATGCGCAAGCATTTTGATTTAATCATCAACCTAATGGCAGTTTTAAGATTGACAGCTAGGATATGCATTCAAATTGACACCTTGATATCGTGTGGGTTCAGCACCTTGATTTGCAGAGGTTTCAAATTATATTATTTTACTCCTCCCCCTCCTCCTCTTTCATCCTTCATTTTATTTTTTGCAGAAAAAGGAGAAAGATTAGCAACATGGCATTGGTACCTATAACGTGTTTACAAATGCAAAATGCATAATAGACTATAAACATGTATAGGTGGACTGAATAAAAAGAAAAGGTTATTAAGGTGTTACTTTTCTTCTTTTGTGACTCTTAGAAGTGAAAAAATTTGTTTACAGATTTATACTCTTTCCTTTCACTTGTTTTAATGGTGGAAATTGAGAAGAAAAATGGAAATTGAAAGATGAGATTTTGAGGGTATACAGGAACGGGGCAAGAGAGATAGATGTTGAAGTAACAATAATTTGATCCTTAAATAATATATATTCAGTTAAAAAAGATTTAATCACATTCATGTACAATTGTGTGACACTCATGGGGGAAAATTGAGTGTACAAAAATCGTATAGACACTATACTTAGTGATTGAAGATGTTGAGAAGGGAAACTCTGTTTCTAATTAGCTTTCTTGAGAGGTTCTCAACTCCTATTTCTAGATCCTGAATGCACATCTCCAAATTTTCCATATGACTTTGGAAGCTCTCGATTGATGAAGGTTTGTGACTGGTGAGAGACTTCAAAGCTGCATCCACTTTTTCAAATTCATTTGTTTTTGATTCACAAACTGCTCTTTTAGGCTGCACCAACTTGGATATAGCTGACCATCTGCTGTTCTTTGAATGTCCTTTTGGGTCAGAAACAAAGAGTAACAAATGTTCTAATGAGTTCAGGGTGACTGCTTCTGCTTCTTTTAAGAATCCAAGCATGAGTGAAGTGTTGTTGTCTTTGTTTGAGGAAGAAGCTATTAACTCATTTTTCATTGCTTTCAAATTTTCCAGGGTCTTGTGAATTGACTTCTTCATCTTCTTCCTCAAAGCCAAGTATTTTACACCCTCAACAATGAATCCAGTTTCATTGCCTCTCCTTCTTCGGATGACTGACTGTAGTTCATGCATGCTTTCCTTTGATTGCAGAAGGCAATCTTTAGCTGTACTGCAGATATCCAAGAGCCTAAGAGACCTCTCTAGTAGGTCATCAACCTGTTTTTCATTGCACTCTTGTGCTAAGGCTTGTTGTTCCCTAGGTAATTGAAGCAACTTATCAATGCAGTCATTCAAATCCTGCAAGCCATTAAGTTTTTCGCTTACTGAAGAGGTGGCTTCAGAACCCTTCAATCTTTGCAAATGCTCATCCAAGTGTGAAACAAGTGGGTGAGGTGCAGAGGGCAAACTGTTGCTGCGAAGATGCAGAGAGCTCTTTGTGTTTGTTTCAATGACTGCCATTTTTTCTTCTCAGAGAACTGAGGGTTAGAAGGTGATGATGTATTAGAGTTTGTTTCAAAGCTTGAGTTTTACTTGATGGCTTTTGCTTTATATATAGCAAATGAAGTAACCAATTAAGGGAGACAAGAATATTTTTTCCCCCTCAAATGTCACCTAATTAGAAGGCAATTATATCATCTTGATTTCGATCTCATCTCTGACAATGCTTCCCATGCTCCAAACTTCCAACTCATCCCTCAATTTTTTACTTAGGAATCACATATTCACATGGATTCTTGCAAAATGGCATCTTTACAATATATTAGTTCATGATCAGTAATGCATGGATGAGAGGAGCTGTTTTATAGCATATTTAACTTGCAGTCTGTGATATTGTCTCCACAACAGGACAGATTAAGGGCAAGACCGCAAGAGGAGTCTTCATCTTCAGCTACTATTATATTGGTCACTTGTTGGTGGCGATGTTTATGCAGTGTCCCCAGCTCAATACCTATTAATTTTTGCTACCATTTTGTATGTTGTTAGTTACTTGTCTCATTGACACATGACAAACCAATTGATGCAAATTGTTTTCAGAAATTCATATTCAATATTGCAGTCTTCTTTTTTCCAAGTGGAGGTGATTAATATTTTTTTGTTGCCTCTTCTTTTGATCTTGTGATTCAAAAATTAACAAGGACAGATCAGAAAACACGGATGCATATAATGTATTGCTTTCTTGCCATTTTTTTAAACCTTTTTCCTTAGGTTTGTGCCATTATTTCACAGAAAGGAAGACTTATAGGTAGCTTATGGCAAGATTTGTGCAACTGAAACATTATGGTGGTTTGGTATACATTGGGTGAGAAATCAACAGATCTGAGCACCAACAAATAGTTTCAACATTTAGAAATTTATTTTAAGCTCTACCTATTTATGGGTAACCATAAAATCCCTAAAACTAGTGTCCAAAGCTCTAAAAATAATTCTACTTAAGTTATGCCGACCCGTCGGTTGGGTTATGCCAATCATGTGCATTCATGTTTAAGTTTATGTTCATAACAAGTTATTGAGTGTTGAGTTGCATTCATATGTTATTTCGTTTGAGCTAATATATGATATTATGAGGTAAGGTGACTAGAATATTTTATACATGACATGATTGGTGATGTGTGTTGCATTTCATATGCCTGCCTCCTCACATTGCTTGTTTGCATAGCTATGCTCACTGAGACCATAGTCTCACCCCACGTTGTGGGAATACATTTTAGTTTTGCAGGTTGGTTTGGTAAACGCATAAAGGAAGGAGTGAAGCTCGTAGTGTGAATCATCCCTCCTTAGATATTAACTTGGATTCTTCGAGTGTTTGAAATGTACTTGAATGTGTTTTTTGTATTAGGCTAGGGTTCATATATTTAGGAGTAATTGTTTAGGTTGAGCCACCGAGTGGCGATTGTGAATGTATATTGAATGTATATTGTTTAGCTCATCACATATATCCTAATTTCTGGCGCCGTTGCTGGGGATTGATAGTTTCAATATCAATAGTGCAGTGGATTTGCTAGATTGGATTTCAGAAAACTTGATGAGAAATTTGGCAAGCGTACCAAATCGTTGCAAGTATTCAACAATGAGTTTGAGTATCGTATCCACAAAGATTGATGGATCAAGTACCAATTAACAGAGAATTTAACTAGTTGAACATGGAGAAATCAATTGTAATTAATGACCTACAATCTAATGCAGAAAACTACTTCAGAAAACTAAACCAGAAACTTGAATTATGTTTTTGAACAATTTGACAAAATGCAGTAAAATTGGAATACGAATTTAACAAAATGGTTAGGGTTGATTTCACTTAATCCTCTTTTTATGTAAGTGTTCACATAATTCAATTCAATTATTAAAGATGATTTCAATGATCCAATTCACTGATTTAGCCAAAATCCAATTCCTTGGTAAATTGACCCTATGTCATCACTAAGAACTCTAATTCCTTAGGTGAACCTAATAGTGACATGCATTAACTTCAAGAATTGCTAAAAATCACATAAAAAACAATTCCTATTCCTAGGCAATCAATCTTTATGTTGCTTGCTTCAGATCCAAGTTTTTCCCTAATTTTCCAATTATGAGAGAAACTTTTGATTCATGCAATTGAGTGACCAATTCAATTGAAGCTTTAAGAATAGAAGGAAGCAATTGAATTGAAAACGAAAATTGAATTGAATGAACAAACTTCTTACACAAAATTCAGATTAAGTTCCATCAACACCTAACCTAAGAAATTTAGAATTCCATTACAAAAGAGTAGGGAAAAGGAGAGAAAGATGCAAACTCAAGAACGAATTCCACGGAGATGAACCCTAGGCTCCACCTTTGAGTTGAATCTTGAGAGAGAGATGAGAGAAAAAGAGAGAAAATTCGAATGGAAGAAGAGGGAAACTGAAAAAATGAAAACTCTCCCGCTAAAAATCTAACAACACCTATTTATAGTGATTCTGTCAAAATCGTGTCCCCACACAAATCCTGCCATGTTCCCACACAAACATGGCAGAGAGCAATTTCTAATTCTTGTAGCTTCTGGCAGAGTCATGTCCTCACAAGAAAATAGCCTATTCCCACACAGATTTGGCAGAATGTAAATCTCTCAATTTGCACCTTCTTTGCCTCTGAAATTCATTGTTTGACTCTTCCACAACTTTAATTTCAAAATTGCTTCTCTTTAACTTCTTTCTTTCTTATTTTCCAGAAGATTCTAACAAAACAATGAAAAATTAGAGAAAAATACTATTATTTACTAAAATCACCTAAAATACAAACAAACTCAATTATGTACAATTTTTACTACAAATTTACAAAATTATCAACCTAAACAACTAAAAACCACCTAAAATTAATCTATAGATCTACTACTAAAGTGTATTTATCACAACCCCAAACTTTGAATTTTGCTTGTCCCCAAGCAAACAATTAAAGCTCAATCAAGATATTTTCTAAACAAAACAAGGGGTGAAATCCACAAGTGAACATCCCAATTCTCCACAATTTTCCACAACTAATCATTCAATTCTAATCCATTCCTCAAACAATTAGCATAAGTTCTCTTACAAATCAAACAAGTGCAGTACCTAGCATCATGATATCTCAGTCCAACTTGAAATAATGCAAGATAAAATATGTAAAAGTTTCACAAAGAAAAGTATGAATTGCATTCACAACCCTCACAAGGTAGTATTTCCCTCATCACTCTTAGTGTTTAAAGGGTACTGTTTTCTCTCATAAATACTACCCACTCAAGATTCATTATCATAGACTTGACAATGTTCTAAAATTTCCACTGCAACACAAGTGCAACCACAAATCATGAGGACTTTTATTTGGGTTGTAATGGGGCTTGGGACAAGGTAGGAAAATTTAGGATCTAGTTAACCCCAAAAGAATTAAAGGATATATGTGATGAGCTAAAAAATTAAGTATGAAGTTAAATGTCTAGCTCAAACTTTATCTCTTTGTCATCCTTCCTTTGATTACATTCCCTTGTCCTTTTTTTGAACTTTTCTTCTTGTTTTTTTTCCATCAATTTTTTTTTAAAACAATTGATTTTTCTTCATTGTAACTTTTTTTTATACTTGTTTTCTTTCTTCGCTTTGTTTTTTTTTCTTTTTTTTAACAATACATTTTTTTTCATTCATTTTGCTCTTTTTTTTACAGAAACAAAAGCAAGTATTGCTTTCCCACCCCAAACTTAAAGCATTTGCTTGCCCTCAAGCAAACATATAAAGCAACCCCAAACTTAATTCAAAAACTCATCCTTTAATGTACCATATATCCCTTAATTCTAAATAGGAAGGACATTAATGGTTTTTCACTTAAGGCTTACAATGAGCTTAAAAAAATGGGAAGAAGGCTCAGAGGGGCTAAGCAAAGGGAAATATTTTCAGGGTGGTTTATTTAGCCCAATAGTTAACAAAAGAATGCCTCAATCATGCATGTGGAAGCAAATGAGAAGCAATTTCAATTAAGAACAAGGTCAAGTTCTAGAATGAAAACTCAAGGAGTAGCCAATCACACAAAAAAGAATCAATTAGTGTATATGGCCCAAAATCGTCAAAGGGTAATGTTGTGACTATAATCCAAATAATTCAATGATCCACTCCCACACAAATATCAAGCAAATATCAAGAATTTCCAATCAATCAAGATGTGCAGAATTTGCAATTGAATATTGAGGAACACTTATGGAAATTGTCCAGGAAGAAGATTATCATCAAATAGATTAGAATGGAATTAAAAAGAAAGAGTCATGGGATACATCAGAAAGAATTCAACAAAGAAATCAAGCTTTCCTAAAAAAACAAACAAACTAAGAAAACAAACTAAACAAACAGAAAAAAAAACTATTATTTACATCCTAAACTATACAATGACTAGCAAAAATTACATCCTAAAAGTATGTTAAAAAAACAAATACTAAAATAAAAAAAACAAAAAAAATTAGAATATGTACAAAACAATTATATGAAGACCAAGTGCCAAACAGTGAATCATGGTGTGTGAGCCTCAGAATGTGGTGTAAAATCTCTCTATCAACCTTAAAATAATGCACTCAAAGATGTTAGCAAGCACTATACAGAGCATTACAACAAAGGTTATGTCAAGGCAATGTTGACTTTGGAATTAAGAATGCAATGCTTATAAGCATTTTGTCAAACATCTTCTATGCAACTAACTCCAAAAACAATTTAAGTACAGTCCAAGACAAAAATCTCACGGAGAACAACAACTCTCACAATTCCAGCAGGAAATCAATCAAACCAGTCACACTTCAATATATAACCATCACCATCTCAAATATTAAAATAAAGAATGAAAAAGAAAATGTACCTGTGAAGCCCTAAAAATGTGAACACATTGAACCTGTGAACAGCCCCCTACAGCGAACACACACTAGCTAACATTCCTCCTTGTGCTACATCATAGGCACATTGGGAACGTAGATAATTGTAACCATACGCATATAAAATGACAGTAATGGAATACCCGTCCTCGGGCTTTATTTGTAAAGTTTCTGTTCCTTGGTAATCGAAACCCAAAGATCTATGAACTAGTCCATGTTTGACTAGCCAAGCAGACAAACGACCCTGCTTTTTTTTTCTTCTCCTGCATTTTTTTTGTATAAATTTGATATTTAGTCTAAGTATTTACCATTTATATTACGATGAAATTTTTGAAGATTGACTTGCTATTTCTTATTGTATTTTGTATGTAAGGGATCCCGTCTAATTCACTACTACATGGTAGGATACACCTCCTTTCAAAAAAATTACCAGTCGTGAACAGAGAATAGGAACGGAGGGGTTGGAATTAGAATACGCGCTAACTTCTTGAAAAAAAAATGAGATGGGAAAACGCGAGAGAAGGAACAGCAAGGCACTGCTTTATGCGAGAATGAACAGAACGGAACAGAGATGTGAACAGAGAAAAGGAACGGAAAATAGCGATAGGCACTGTTCATTTTGAAAAGGAACGATGAGGTTATGCGGAGCGTTAACAACAGAGAGAAGGTTATGCAGAGGTTTAAGCAATTGAAGCAAGTGCGGTCTTTGATTGTTTGAACGCAGATGAAGAATAGCGGAGAATGAATTAACAGGGCGCAAAATGACGGTGAGCAGCGCGCAATGTACAGAAACAGTGCGTTTAATTGAACAGGAATGGTGAACTCAAAGTAACGGACAGAGGGTTACGCGCATTCAAATTGGGAAGGATTTGGAAGATGACTCACATGGATACACAGAGGAAGAACAGTAAAAGGTTGGAATGAGAGATATGGTGGTGTTCGAAATTGAGAAAAGGGAAAGAGACCAGGGAGAACAAAGAGCAAAAAAAAAAATTAAACAAAACGAAATGAAAAGAAAAAAAAAACAAAAAAATAGCGATGTTAATTTTTTTATTATTACAATTTTTTTATATGAGAAGTGATGGTTGTTGGAATTGAGCTTAAAAAAAAATAGTGTCTACACAAAAACAAAAGAATGTCCTCACCAAAATTAGACAGAGAGCACGTACTGACACAATTCCATTCTTTCTTTTCTTTTGCATTTTCATGTCCCCATATGAGTCAAGGCTTGTGATGACACGATTCTGGAAGAGGCTAATTTGAGCATCAGACTTGTTCAAAAATTACTTTTTAATTGTCGTGTCCCCACATGAGCGCAAACTTGTGAAGACACGATTCTGGCAGAATCAACTCAAGGCATCTGCATAATTTTCTTCACTTTCCTGCATCATAATGTCACTTGTTATTCATGAAAACACACTCAAACAAGTTAGAGAATATCACAGTACTCATAATTTTCAAAAATCAATTATGCCTACTAAAAAAATTAAACCTATGATTAAAAATTGAACAATCATGCAGAAAATAACAAACAAAAACTTTTGAATTATGGGTTGCCTCCCATGTAGCCCTTCTTTAATGTCATTAGCTTGACACAAAATTCTCCTTCAAAGTGGCTGAAAGCATGAGGGGAATTTTACTCCCTTTTCCTTTACTGTATTGTATCTTATTCCCTCATCAAAGATCTTTAAAAGCTTCCTTTGGTGCTTTCCTCCAATTATCCATGACAGTTCAAGCACAACTTGAGGGATGGTTAACTTTGGACTTTCATCACTTTCAACTTCAACTTTCAAAATAGAGATTGTGAGTCCAATTGTTGCTTTATTCTCTCTAATCACTGTCAATAATTCCTCTTCATTTGTTTTTGATAAACCATTACACTTTTCTCCAATCTCTTTTTCTGTTTTTATGAAGTCATTACTGATGATCTTTATATTTGCATCTCCCTCTTCAAGAAAAACATATTGCATATGTGAGGGTAGAGACTCAATTTCAATCTCTAGCTTCTCTTGCTTTTCCTCCTCGTTTTGCAACTTTTTTTTCATCAAATTTATAGATGAGTCATTTTGTGCTTCTTGTGGTTTGACAAACACTCCTCTATTTCCAAGTCTTCCTTAGAACAAATATCATTGACATCAAGGAATTTGGCAAATTGTTCATTCTTTTCTTTCTTCCTGGTCACAATAGGATAAGGTAGCTTGACATAATAGGGTATTTTCTGCTCCTTCTTTGAATCTCTCAACAATTGCTTCATTGTCTTCTTCCAAGGTGCATTTTCATCAACCAATTTCAGTTTAGGACTCTCAACTTTTTCTTCCTCAACTTGCTCTATTTCTTCTTCACAATCAACTTTTTCTGCAGAAACATCTTCTAAATTGTCTTGTCTCTTCACTTGAGTCTCCTTAATTTGAGGTTCAATCACCTTGCCACTCCTTGTAGTTATTACTTTGCATTGTTCTTTTGGATTGACTACGAGATTTCCAGAAAACCTCCTTGTATAAGTTCATCCATCTGTTCGGAAAGCTGTCCAATTTGATTTTCTAGATTCTTGATGGAGGAATCTTGATTCTTGATGAAAGACTCTTGATTCTTGAGACTTGTATCTATATCCTGCATAAAAGAAATATTTTCTTGAGTTAGTTTTAGGAGAGCATTTTCTAATATAGAAATTCTACCAATCTCTTGCTCATCATATTGCACATATGATTCTTCTTGTTGATATTGCATGTCAATTGGTTGAAGAGGTTGTTGCCACAATACACTTTGATTATATCCATAATCTTCCTGTTGGTAGAGTGGATAAGGATCCGAATTTTACTGCACAAATCCTCCTCCTTGCTGAAAATTGACATTGCTTTGTTGAGGATTCGATTGTCTCTTTGCATAATTTGAATTAAACTTGTTCTGCTAATAGGATTGCCTACAAGAAAAAATATTTTGCCTTTGATAATTTCCCATAAAGTTGACATGCTCAAAATCTTGTTGTGGGAAGAAATCTTCTTGTAAATCACAAGCTCCATTTGGATGATTTCCTTGACAGAAATCACAGACCAAAATAGTTTTCTTTCTAGCTCTGAATTGCTTATTGTGCAATTGTTGAAGTAACCTATCTAATTGCAGTGAGAGAACTTTATTCCAAGCAAATATTGCTTCAAATTGGTATCGATCCATGATCAAACAGTAATTAATTCAACTTTTTGTTCAAATTTTATTTACACACAAAGAAAGGAATTTTCATAATTAAGTTAGTAGCAAACAAATGGAAAAGAAAAATGAATCAAAACAGTTAGTGTATCTAATCTAATCTAAAACAAAATAGAATCCAATCTAGCAAATCCATTGCACTATTGATATTGAATCTATCAATCCCCGGCAACGGCGCCAGAAAACTTGATGAGAAATTTGGCAAGCGTACCAAATCGTTGCAAGTATTCAACAATGAGTTTGAGTATCGTATCCACAAAGATTGATGGATCAAGTACCAATTAACAGAGAATTTAACTAGTTGAACATGGAGAAATCAATTGTAATTAATGACCTACAATCTAATGCAGAAAACTAAACCAGAAACTTGAATTATGTTTTTGAACAATTTGACAAAATGCAGTAAAATTGGAATACGAATTTAACAAAAATGGTTAGGGTTGATTTCACTTAATCCTCTTTTTATGTAAGTGTTCACATAATTCAATTTAATTATTAAAGATGATTTCAATGATCCAATTCACTGATTTAGCCAAAATCCAATTCCTTGGTAAATTGACCCTATGTCATCACTAAGAACCCTAATTCCTTAGGTGAACCTTGATGTGAATCCAACCGGGTAAAATTAAAAAAAAGATGGTGACATGGTTTTTAATGAATTTTCTTTCATTTCTTATTTTAAATAAATGGTTGAATCAAATTCATCACATGGGGCGACCAATTAAAGGATTATGAAGGCTGGATTATGGTTCAAGAGACAAGGGAGGTTACAAAATAATTTAGCATTCAAGAGCCGTTACAACACTTGAAGAGGGGCGGCTAGCATTCAACATGGGGGGTTACAAATTGATGGAGCCACCAACACTTAATTTTGGGGCTGTTATGTCTAGCAATTGGAGCGGCCACTTCATGGCTAAATCAAGGCCTATTATTCTTTTGTTGGTTGTTACAAAATCCATGTTAAATGTGCGGCCACATGTGGAGGATTGTAGGCTGAATTTTATTAGTTTTATTTCCTAAGTTTATTTTCTATTAGTAGGATTAAATGGGGCTACATGGGTAGTTATAGGCTGATTAGTTTAATTGTTGGTAGTTATGTTTCTAAATTTTAATAGAATTTTAGGAGAATTAAGTGGATGAATGTGAAAAGCCATGCAAGGATTGTAGGCACCTTTAAAAGGGGTGCATCATGCATGCAGAATTTTACAAGACAAGTTTGAATCAGAATTTTTATTTCATATTGGAGAGTGTTTCTCTAATTTTCTTGTTAATTCAAGAATCGAGTTTTATCAAAGGTCCTTCATCCCTTTGTGTGTATAACTCTTAGGCTTATCTTCCATCCTTGGAAGTGTGACGTCTTTCAATTTCCATTCCATCTTCTTACCTTTTTCCATTTTCTTGTTTAAACCATTTTCCAAATTTCCTAATTATGAGCATTCCAACCTAGATAGATCCGTAAAACGAATCCACCCCCTGGATTCATATCAAACCTAATAGTGACATGCATTAACTTCAAGAATTGCTAAAGATCACATAAAAAATGATTCCTATTCCTAGGCAATCAATCTTTATGTTGCTTGCTTCAGATCCAAGCTTTTCCCTAATTTTCCAATTATGAGAGAAACTTTTGATTCATGCAATTGAGTGGCCAATTCAATTGAAGCTTTAAGAGTAGAAGGAAGCAATTGAATTGAAAACGAAAATTGAATTGAATGAACAAACTTCTTACACAAAATTCAGATTAAGTTCCATCAACACCTAACCTAAGAAATTTAGAATTCCATTACAAAAGAGTAGGGAAAAGGAGAGAAAGATGCAAACTCAAGAACGAATTCCATGGAGATGAACCCTAGGCTCCACCTTTGAGTTGAATCTTGAGAGAGAGATGAGAGAAAAAGAGAAAAAATTCGAGTGGAAGAAGAGGGAAGCTGAAAAAATGAAAACTCTCCCGCTAAAAATCTAATAACACCTATTTATAGTGATTCTGTCAAAATCGTGTCCCCACACAAATCCTGCCATGTTCCCACACGAACATGGCAGCGAGCAATTTCTAATTCTTGTAGCTCCTGGCAGAGTCGTGTCCTCACAAGAAAATAGCTTGTTCCCACACAGATTTGACAGAATGTAAATCTCTCGATTTGCACCTTCTTTGCCTCCAAAATTCATTGTTGGACTCTTCCACAACTTTAATTTTAAAATTGCTTCTCTTTAACTTCTTTCTTTCTTATTTTCCAGAAGATTCCTAAAAACAACAAAACAATGAAAAATTAGAGAAAAATACTATTATTTACTAAAATCACCTAAAATACAAACAAACTCAATTATGTACAGTTTTTACTACAAATTTACAAAATTATCAACCTAAACAACTAAAAACTACCTAAAATTAATCTATAAATCTACTACTAAAGTGGATTTATCAAATGTGTAATGTATTCAGCTTAGGTAAACGTTGGAATTACTTAAGCGTTTGACGAATGTGTATGTAAGGATATCAATAATGGCGCGAAATAATTTCAGAAATTTGATAATAGTGTCTCCACCTGGCATTATTCTTGAATTAAAAAAATTAGAACGTTACAGTCAAATATCAAACTGTTTAATTTACAACTAGATTAGTCTCAACATCTAATATCATTTTTGACGTGGAACGTCTACTAATATGACATGTAAATTTTCTTTGTAAATCAGAAGCACCAGATGCATCCATGCCACTCGCTTTTGGAATATAATAATGCAAATTAATGACCATGTGATTATCATGCAAGTGGGGGAGAAGAAACACAACACAAGAGGACTTATTTCAGGAGTTAGAGAGCATCCTGCGTGGGAGACATCGATGTAACATTTTATTTATGTGTATAGATTTAAAATTAATTGAATTAGAAATCACTGATATATGTTTATTATAGTCCATTAATTTTTTTTGCAAAATACAAACCAACTGTAATGAAGCAGCTGATGGCATTAATATAATTATGATACTCGTGGACTTGATAAAATATACGAACAACCGTGTGATTATCATGAATTGTGGGAGAAAACAAGAGATGTATGACTTGGATATATAACTTCCTTGTGGGAGACATTGCTCTAAACATTACAAATTTTTGCGATTATTTCAAGATACAGCTTTACATTAATTAGAACTCACAGAGATTTGTGAACATGAGATTCCTTGTGTCCCCTCACCAAAGAGATGCCATGAGCAGTGAGAACAACAGGTGCAGAGTTGCACCAGCGAGACCCAAGCCTGTGTTTTAGCCATCTAACTAGTGTACACATGCACACAAGGGGTGGCACAATTAAATATAATTATTTTTAGAAATTAATTGCTAATATAATCCTTGCCAATCGTGTGCTGCATATTAATTAACACAAATAATATATCAGAAGATTCCTTATGGGAGACATTGCATTAATATTTATGAGCTAATGTTTGGATCCAAATCTTGATTAGTTAGCACTCATTGATGTTTATGTTTGTTTATATGTGACATGTGATGTGATTCCTTGAGTCTTCAATTAATGCTCATTATATATATTGAGCAGTGGCAATGGAAGGAAGGCAGATCCACAGACTCAGCTCAATTCTACATTTGATCTCAAGCCATCTCTTCTGTTGAAGAAAAATGGCAGCCTCTCCTTTGAACACAAAATCCAATTTCCATGCTCGTTCAAACAGTTTGCCCTCTAGACCTCACCCCATCATTCTTCAATGCAATGAACACTTGGATAGGTTAAGATCTTCCCATGAAACCTCTTCTTCTTCTTCATCCTTCCTTAGCCATAAACTAGGAGGCTTGCAAGATCTGCATGAATGTGTTGAAAAATTGGTCCAGCTTCCCCTCACCCAAGAAGCCCTTCTCCATGAACCCCAAGAATCATGGGTAGATGGGCTTTTGGATGGATCTTTGAGACTCCTAGATGTGTGCACAGCAGCCAAAGATTCTCTACTGCACACAAAGGAGTGCATGCGTGAACTTCAATCAATTATGAGAAGAAAAAGGGGAGAAGAAATTGGGATCACAGCAGAGGCTAACAAGTTCTTGACTTCCAGGAAAGTGGTCAGAAAGGCCATCTTCAAAGCCTTGGGGAATTTGAAGGCTACTACTGCCAAAAAGGGAAACTTCTCTTCTAACATCAAAGACCAACAAACCTTGGCCTTGGTTAGCTTGTTAAAAGATGTTGAAGTAGTCACTCTTTCCATATTTGAGTCATTGTTGAATTTTATTTCTGGATCAACACAGGCAAAACCAAGCAGTTGGTCTTTGGTTTCCAAGCTAATGCACACCAAAAGAACAGGCTGCCCACCAGTAACAGATGAAAGTGAATTTTCCCAATTGGATGCAGCATTGCAGTCCTCTGTACTTCACATGGCATGCAAATCAGACAACAGCTGTAATCTGCAAAACCACTTGGAGAAACTGGAGTTGTGCATTCAAGACTTGGAAGAAGGGCTTGAGTTTCTATTTAGACGTTTGATTAAAACCAGAGTTGCGCTTCTTAACATCCTCAATCACTAGTTGGCCATTCATATATGTGGCATGAAATTTTGATACTTTGTATAGATACACTTTTCTATGGAAATCATAATGTTAACATCTAGTCTAGTAATAAAAAGTTGAAACTTTTCACTCAAATTTCTAGTTGCATCCCAATTGTGGATTTTATCATTTCCTGACTTACGTTACATGACAATAATTTGAGCACAAATCCATTAGAAAATGGACTTGATTATATTTCAAGTATCTTAGGCCTTTAGTTCTTTCTTTCGTTTAAAAACCAACTCCTTATGCCTGGCTAAGTTAATGAATTCAAATGTAGTGTCAATTCTCAGGTGCATCCATTAAGCAGAACTCTCACATTTTCAATGATCTAATGAGGCTAATTAAATATTTGTTGGACTCATATATCTCACATGCTTGTAGCAATGAAAGAGATCTGTTGTTCCTCTCACAGAAGCAGCACAACTCAGTTAATTGTATTATGAAAAAAATACTAAAAAGACAATAAATCCGTGTCACACTGTCACTTTAATCTGGTTATTCCGTGGCAATTCAACAACCTAACTGAGAAAATTTAAGCATCTAATCAAGACCGTGAGGATTTCATGCAACTTGCATGTTAAATTTGTCAATATTCCTTCTAATAGATTTTAACTTCAACTTCTTAGAAGTGGTCAGACATTTTCCATTCACTTCTAGTTAGTTAATTTTTCCTAAGTCAACTGGTTATGGACTAGATAACCACTTGTTAAACTGATAACATAAATCAGAAAATGGACTTCATTACCAGATGGAGAAATGCTATCCCATTGTAAATAAGGCACAAAATCTCTGGTTTAAGTAAGTCAGAAAGAATATATAAATTGGTTTAAGTAAGTGTGTGTTTGGTGTCTATCAAAATCACGTTTCAAACGTGCAACGTCACTGAGAGTAGAGTTGGCCAGTTCTAGTGTAAACCAAACACACTCTAGTTCTTTTATTTTGATCTAGGCCAAAGTCATGTCTGTATGTTTCAAGCAAAAGAAGAACCATAGAAGTGTGACTTAAATCAAATGACTAAACTGAAGGTAAGTATCTGGGTCTACTTCTTTTATTTTGACCTGGTTATGATGTTTAAAATAAACTTTTAGGCTTTTACCTTCAATTTTTCTGGTTCAAATATTTAGCATATATGGTAGGCTTAGAGCTCAGATCTCACATTCATTAACCATTAGGCAGCTTTATATTGAGTTGGACATGAAATGAGATGCAAACAAGACACATAGGTTGGTCATCATGAAGATCTGAAAATTGGATTGGGATCTTTTCACTAACACGTTGTTAGCTTTATTTTAATGCATGGTATGCGGTTCTTGTTTCTTCAAGAGAGACCTGCCCAGCAGTATTGCAGCCATTGTTTTAGCAACAGAGTAATCCACACATGCAGATGAATCACATAATTGCAATGCAAGTTTTTTATGGTAAATGATTTGCATTGAAAATGTCATAATCATGGAAGTGAGAGAGCAAAATAAAACAAAGTATTAGTTGGAGAGTTTCCTAAGGGGAGACACTCCTCTAACATTTTTGTGATAATGTTTAGATCCAAATCTCCATTAGTTGGCACTTATTGATGTTTGTTTAAGATGAGATTCCTTGTGTCTCCAACACCTATAATATATATTGAGCATATGACATTGGAAGGAAGGTAGATCCACAGATTGAATTCTCCAATCTACTAAGGCTTTTCTTCTCTTCTCCATAAGAAAAAATGGCATCCTCTCCTATGAACACAAAATCCCATTTCCATGCTCGTTCAAACAGCTTGCCATCTAGACCACACCCTCTCTTTCTACAATGCAGTGAACACTTGGACAGGTTAAGAGCTTCCCATGAAACCTCTTCTTCATCTTCCTTGCTTAGCCATAAATTAAATGGGTTGAGGGATCTACATGATTGTGTTGAAAATTTAATCCAGCTTCCACACACCCAAGAAGCACTTATCCATGAACTCCAAGAATCATGGGTAGATGAGCTTTTGGATGGATCTTTGAGGCTTCTAGATGTGTGCACAACCACCAAAGATTCTCTGCTTCATACAAAGGAGTGTATGAGAGAGCTTCAATCAATTATGAGAAGAAGAAAAGGAGGGGAAGAGGAGCTCAAGGCAGAGGTTAAAAAGTTCTTGACTTCTAGGAAGGTGGTAAGAAAGGCTATCTCAAAAGCCTTGGCAAATTTGAAGAAGGGTACTACAAAGTTTTGTAACAACATTACCACATCTACAAACAAAGATAATCAAACAGTAGCTTTGATTAGCTTATTAGAAAATGTGGAAGTGGTCACCTTATCAACATTTCAGGCACTAATGCAATTTATCTCAGGGACAACACAATCAAAGTCAAGTAGCTGGCTCTTGATTTCAAAGCTAATACAGACCAAAAAAGTAGCTTGTTCACAATTGGCAGATGAAAGTGAATTTGCCCAACTTGATGAAGCATTGCAATCCTACATGTTTGCTCAACCAAACAAATTTGAAAACATGAGTAATCTGCAAAACCACTTGGAGACACTGGAGTTGCTTATTCAAGACCTTGAAGAAGGGCTTGAGTTTCTGTTTAGGCGTTTGATTAAGATTAGAGTTGCTCTTCTTAACATACTCAATCACTAGTTAAGGTTATTTGGGGCATCAAATTTTGTAATGGTATAGATATCTTTTACATGGAAATTTTAAATGTAAATATCTTGTTGTGATAAATTGAAACTTTTCACACAAATTTTAGTTGCAATGTCATCATTGAATATTGATCAGTTCCTGATTTCAATTATTTTAAGACAATACCTAGAGCACACATGTCTTAAGCGTCAGCTAGTTATTTTTTCATTAGAAGAAAAAATTAAAGACAAATTCTTTTACCCTTGGCTACATTAATCAATCCAAATGGTGGTTGGTATATCAATTCCCTGGTGCATCCATATTCCATTACCAGTTCTATATTTCGTACGAGAATCGAGTTGCCATGAAAACACGTTGAAGTTCAAGTGGAATTAATCAAAAATCAACCTTTACATTTTCATGATCACACAGACTACTGATCTTTTTTTTTATAAAAAATGGCTTACGGAACCATTCCGGACAGCCTTATCTGTAAGTCATTCTTTATAAAAATTATATAACTTTCGGACAACTGTGCGGAGCCATTCCTGGACAACCTTGTCAAGGAGTTATACTTTTATAAAAAATGACTTACTGATAAGGCTGTCCGGGAATAGTCACGACAAAGTTATCCGTAAATTTTTTCTTCTCAACTAAAATTGATCATCCATTGCATATGTGCTTGTACTCATTACTCATCCATAAACTTGCCTCTATGTCCCTTCCTCTTCTCTGCCCCTGTTCTCGTTACTGACAACAACAATTGGAAACTCGCACAGCTGAGCTCGCTGGCAAACAGAGCGTCGTCCTCAGCCATGGAGTGCGCCGTCGCGCGCACCGTCCTTCCCCCCTCACGCGGCTGTTGCACGGCCGCTGCGGCCAAAGGCCGCGAATACGACCACCGCACGAGACGCGCGCAGAACCTCCCCTTTTTTCAGCAGTCGCGCGCGGCCCTCTGTTCAGCCCTCCGTGCGCCGTCGTGGCGCCGCCTCCAGGGGCAGAGGTGGCTGCTCCTGTCGTCACTGCAGGGGTCGAGTTGGCTGATCTCTAAAGGGGACTGGTTGTGACGAAGCGGAGGAACTTGGGTTACTGTCAGTGAGGAGAGGAGGCGATCTGTGGCGGGATAGATGGTCTCCTATGGTGCAATGTTGGGGAGGGGGAAAGGGAGAGGGGGTATTCCAAGAAGAAAAATATTATAGGGTGGGAATAGCAAAAATGACGGTGGGAAAAGTAATGGCCTGAAAGAGATCTGTTGTTCCTCTTATAGAAGCAGCCCAACTCAGCCCAACTCAGTAGATTCTAATTTTTTTTATTAACCAGTATCCCTTATTATAAAACTAATTTAATAATAATAATAATAATTAAAAAACAGTACTGCTATAATATAGGAGAAACATATATGCCAATGGTAACGAATTTTAAAATTCACCAAATAGCCTTTGACAAAATACACAAAGGGTAATTGATGATAATAAAATTAAAATTTATTATCCAATCAGAGATAAGTAACTAAAAGCGCACGGATTTTGTTTTTTAAAGGCATGAATACATGTTTTTGTTTTTACTTTTGATCGGGAATTTTCCACAAACGTAATTGAGTTTAACTCTCAAGTCGGGTGGTGGTGGTAGGACTTGGGCTGCACATGGGTTCAGCCAATCCTACCAACCCAATCAACTCAACTCAACCCAACCACTATTTGGTGGGTTGGGTCACCGGGGGTCTGTTTGGGTTGGGTAAGTATGAGTCCGACCAATTTGAGTTGGGTAGCGGGTCTAGGTAAGTACAAGTCAATGTACCCAACCCGACCTCCTATGTGAAAAACTATTATATTATTAATAATTATTTTATTTGAATTAAATTTAGTAAGAATAAAATAAATTTAATTTAAAATTGGTGCCATGATAGAATATTAGTTTGTTAATTTATGAGATGGAGACTTTTATGATTGTGGAATATCCTATTCGGGACATCTCTTTGTTGCATTGTACTAAATATTTGAAATGAATTGTGTGTGGAAAATGTATGTCATATTTTTTCTAGTTTTGATTTATAAAATTTTTGAAATAATTATATGGTTAAAGTGTCAAAATTATGGAATTACAGATTTATATAATTTATGAAGTCCAAATAGTGATAAAAAAACTAGTTTTATAAATTTGTTTTTTTTATTATCATGACCCGATCACCCAACTCGACCTTTATTTATTTGGGTTGGGTTGGGTTCATAACATAAAAACGATAAAACCGACCTAACCCAACTCGAACATGGTTAATCGGCTTGGGTCCAAAAATAGTGCAAATTCAACCTAACCCCATGTGGAGCCCTAGGTGGTGGTTAAGTAAAACTCTTCTAATAATGACGAATCCGGGATTTGAACATATGGCGTGTTTATTTGGATTCCTAATATCTAGGCTAAATTAATTAATTATGAGATACTACTTATTAGTGTGTGTTAATCAATATATATGATTTTTTCTGTTAAAAAGTATAGGATTTTTATATTATTATTTTTAATTATTATTCATCATATACACTTTTATTAATTTTTGGTGTAAAAATTTTCAAATTAATAATTAACGTTTTTTATTGGTTACTTATGTGTATTATTCAGTTTGAGATTTTTATTTCTTGATGTAAGTATAAATAAAATAAGTATATGTTTATTATAAAAATAATGTGAAATAAGTTTTTTTTTAATAAAAGTTTAGATGATTATATAATATATACTGATTGCCTGTCTCATCTAACTTGCTGATTTTGCCTTTTTCTGGGGAGGAAGTGGGGGATGATGTGTGGGATTGTGAAGGCGCAAAAAGTCCTGAACCAGATGACTATCATTTTAATTTTATTAAACAGTTCTGAGATACCACGAAAGCTGACTTTTTGGCATTTGTGCACGAATTTCATGCGAATGGTAAATTGGTCAAGGGATCGAACAACTCTTTTATTGTGTTAGTACCTAAAATTGAGAGCCCGTAGAAAGTTTAAGAGTATAGACAAATTTCTTTAATTTGTTGTGTTTATGAGGTTCTGGCTAAGGTGCTGGTAAACAGGCTACGTAAGGTGATTAATAGTGTTATTTCAGATTGTCAGACGACTTTTATCCAAGGAAGATACATTCTTGATGGGGTATTGATTGCTAATGAAATTGTTGAGGAGATTAAAAGGAAGAAAAGAAGCAGTCTGCTATTTAAAGTATACTTTGAAAAGGCCTATGATTCAGTTAATTGGGCTTTTCTTCAGTATGTTATGGAGAGGATGGGGTTCCTAAATAAGTGGAGAATGTGGATACAGGAATGTCTGAGTACTGTCAGAATCTCTATTTTGTTGAATGGAAGCCCTTCTGGTGAGTTTGGGGTGGGGAGGGGGTTGAGGCAAGGAGACCCTTTAGCCCCTTTTCTATTTCTTATTGTTGTTGAGGGATTCCATGATATGATGTTTAAAGCAGTTGAATCCCAAGTTTTCATTGGTTATAGGGCAGGTCAAGAGGAAGTGTTAGTATCACATTTGCAGTATGCTGATGATACCTTAGTAATTGGAGAGCCCTCCTTGCAAAATATTTGGGCTATTAAGGCTATTTTACAGCTGTTTGAGGTGGCTGCAGGTCTTAAAGTTAATTTCCATAAGAGTAAATTGTATGAAATTAATGTAGACAAGGAGTTGTTAGATGGTATGGCATTTTTCTTAAATTGTAGAGTGGGGTGTCTTCCTTTTTCATACTTGGGTTTACCAATTGGTGCAAATCCTAGATTGTTGAAGACTTGGGAATCGGTAATTTGTAAGGTGCAAAAGAGACTATCTAAGTGGAAAAGCAATAATTTATCCTTTGGTGGCAGAAGTGTTCTCTTGAAATCCGTTCTCCATTCCATCCCGGTTTACTTTCTCTCCTTCTTCAAGGCTCCGAAAGGTACTATTTCTAAACTTGAATCTTTATTTAGAAAATTTCTATGGGGTGGTGATGAAGATCATAGTAAGATTGCGTGGGTTGTGTGGGATGATGTGTGTCGAGATAAAAGGCATGGGGGACTGGGTATTAGAGATTTAAGGTCTTTTAACCTTGCTTTATTAGGGAAGTGGCGGTGGAGGTTGTTAGTAGAGAAAGGTAGGGTATGGAATAGGGTGGTAGCTTCTATTTATGGGGGAATGTCTATGAGGGAGAGTTATGGGGTGGTGAAGGGATCTAATTGGTGGGTTGACTTGTGGAGTATTGATAAGGAAGTATTGGTTACAGATGGGTGGTTCGCAAGTAGGTGTCATAAGGTAGTAGGGGATAGGTTGGATACATATTTCTGGTTAGAACCTTGGTGTGGCCCGATTGCTTTTTGTGAGAAATATAAAAGATTGTTCTCTATTTCAACTAATAAGAAAGGAACTGTTGTTGAGCTGGGTGAAAGGAGGGATGGGGTTTGTGTGTGGAATTGGCGTTGGAGGCGGAATCTGTTTCAATGAGAACGTGAGCAACTAGAGCAACTGTCAGCTGAAATCTGTTCATTATGCTTGCGACTTGGTATCATGGATTCATGGGTTTGGACAGCTTCTCCCGATGGCGTCTTTTCTGTGAGTTCGACTTACCATATCATTGTGAATACAGATTTGTATGCAAAATTTCCTTTATCTACATATCTCTGGTCAAAATTTTTACCTTCAAAAGTATCTGCCTTTGCTTGGCGATCAATGCTAGATAAAATCCCCACAAAACATAACTTAATAAAAAGAAGGAATCTGCAGCCCGGTGATGGTTCTTGTGTGTGGTGTGGTGATGATTTGGAGATAACTTCACATTTATTTTTTGAATGTCCATTTGCTTATTGTATTTGGATGCTTTGTTTAAATTGGTTTGGTATTGTCTCCACGCTACAAAACTCTTGTCTCTCTCATTTTGCACAGTTTGTGGGTCTACCTTTCTGTTCTAGTGAGAATCGGTTAAGATGGTCAACTGGGTGGATGACTGTTCTTTGGTCATCATGGATTGCTAGGAATGATGTTGTTTTTTCTAATAAGGTTGCTTCACCTTCTGACTTATTGGACCTTATTAAAGTTCGCTCTTGGAAGTGGCTTAAGGCTAAGAACCATTCTTTTCTTTTTCCTTTTTCGGCTTGGGATGCCTCACCTGATGCCTCACCTGATGCCTGTCTTAGCTTTTGTGGTCATTCTTTCCTATTGTAAGATTCTAATGGTGCCGAGTTGGGTCATGTCTGATCAATCTGTTCTGGTCACTTGTTGGATGTTCGATTAGTATACCTTTATTTTACCTGGAATGTTTTGATGCTGGAGACGAATTAGGATGGCTTTATGTCTGCTGTAATTAGTTTAATGTTTTTAGTATCGGAGTACTGGTTAGCTGTTGATTACTCTGTGTAATGGGTTTGAGTACCCCTTGTACTCTATTTTTAATATATTTTTGCTTATAAAAAAAGGCTTTGGGCATAATAATACTGTTCTATAGAAACTAATAAAAGTATTCAAAGAAACTACCATGTAGAAAAATCCTAAATTTCAAATAATCATTATTATAATTTATAAATAGATTTAAATTTGAATAGCTCAATGGCAAATTATTATCATAAATTTATAATTCATATGAAATTATGAGTTAACAAACAAAAATATGTAGATTCATAAAAGTGATAAATTTATATATTGACTTGAGCATCGCATGTGTTGGATACTAATTAGAAACATCTTATCACTGGTATTATTTAAACGGTGCACAATGAAACACATGAGAAGAAAACATATTTTTAGGATAGACTCACCATCTATGGAAAACAAGTAGGGTAATACTTTTTAAAATAACCTTTGATTAATGAAACAATGTGTGCTTCGTGTTATAACATTATTTATTTTTGCAATAGCACATCTGTTATTCACATATAAGACAACTATGTTCGAGTCGGGTAGGATTTCTATGAGCAACAAAACTCTTCCGGTGAGTATTTAACGCAACCAGGCTCGAGTCACTAATTAAGTTGCTCGATTATAGCATTTGCTAAATCAATATTAAGAGACTAATTTTTATAATATCATTTTAAATAAAATGTTTTTAATAATAATTTTTAAAGATCTAAACTTTATTAATTATTCTACTTTTATACAATAGTGGTAATAAGGTTGAAATATTTTGAATTCACATGACATTGGTAAAATACAAAATACGTTTTAAGTAACAAATAAATAATAAGTGGTGATAAAAAATTGTTCGTAGTTTTATATTTTTTGGGAAATATCTCATATTTTGTGGATATTGATAATTTTAAATAAAATTTAAAATATAAATTAACAAAAGAGCATTTAAATAAAAATATTTAAACTATAAAAGAAATATACATAATTAATTAAAATAAATTGGTATATATATATATACGAAGTTGAGATTTTTTGAAAAAAAAAGGTAAATTTTTATGTGAAAATAGAAATTAAAAATAATTTTAGTTAATAAAATTATAATTTAGAAAGGAAATTTTAATGCAATAAGAAAAAAGTTAAAAGCTATTATATATTTTAAAAGAGCTAATATTTGGAGAGAGAGTTTATGCAAAAGAAAAAAAATTATAAGTAATTAATAATTTAAGAGTTTTAAAATAATATACTAAATAAATATAAAGTTGTATATATCTTAAAAACAATTGAATATATAACAAGAAATATTTTGATTCTTAGTAGTGATGACTGGTGACTCTATTTTATTATAAAGAGTCACTTAAGAAGATTATGGTACATTTAAAATTATAGAAGAAATTGTGAAAATAATTTGTGTAAATTGATACTAATAATTTTTTGGTTAATTTATTAATTTGATATAGTATGATAAAAATTGTCATTATAAAATTTTTTAATATTGATAATTAAAAAATTAAGATTGATTAAATTAAGTAATAATATTTAACAGAAATAAAAATAACAAAAAATGATTAACTTTGATGTAAAAAATAATAAAAAAATTCAATTAAAATTGATATTTTTAAATTGAACATATAATAATCGATTGATCATCTTGTCAATTCGTTCCAACTTTTTTAGCTGTCAACCTTATAAAATACCCTCCGAAAGATTATGGGAGGCTCCCACCTCCGGTCATTTCCCATCAGAGGCAGACAGGGTTGGTAACTCGATGTTTTGAGGCTGTGTATTCCAATTTCCAACCATACCAACTCAACGGTGGAGAAAACTCATTGTATTTGTCTGGTCCTACTAGACAAGGACAATCAAATGGGATAACTATTGTACTTGACACGTGTACAATGCAGGTAGGGTAACGAGGCAATGGATGGGAGGGAACCCCTGATTAGCATTATGCACACTATGAATCAAAGAAACCATTAACATCATGTGTTTGTTTGTTTCTTGCAAAATGTTATAGCCCACTCCCTCACTCACCGATTTCTAATTACTGGCTCGATCAACAGCATAAACACACACAACTTGTATATAGTGTCCTCATCAATCTCTCTCAATATTCTCTGTAATCCTTATCCGCTACTAATGTGCTTTTCAACTCGGATCTCCACATTGTCATTCGCCAACCTTCAAATTCATCCCCCATATTGTATTATGAATTAAAATGTAATTTAATTTGATATTTTAAATAAATAAATATTCTTTGTTGCTTTGATGTCTGAAAACTGTCTTTACTTTAACATATATTACAAGTGACATATATATAAATACAATTGAAAACGAACGATGATAAAAAACAAATAAAAACGATAATAAGTGTCGATAAGAAAAACACAAAGTAGAGTTATTGTGTTGAGTAAAATTTATTCAAAAAATTAATTATTTGATGAACAATGCACGTTTTATCAAATCATTATTTTACACCGTTGAAATGGTAAAACAAATAGAGGCTTAACCTTCAATCATGCTATGGTCCTCGCTAAAATGTATTCTCCTTGTAATAGTGGCTGAAAGGGATGAAATTGAAGGAAGGAGCAAGAGTTAGGTATATTTTTTGCTAGAAAATTAAATATGAAGATTAAATTAATGGACACTGGATATTTTTTGTTTAAATAAATTATGTTCGAGTCAAAAATATTTACATGTAGGATCAGCTCTATCAATTGTCTTTCTTTTTATATACAAAATTCAAATCCGGAATTTATTTTAAAAAAATCCAATATATATCACACTTCTTATGGAATATGTTACTTTGTTCTTTTGTTTAACCACATTCGGGAGGTAATCCTAAACATTCACATCATGGTGGGACTAACTCTCTCAGTGGGGACTTTTTACATCAACAAAATTCGAATTCGAGATCTTGCTTAAAGAAAATCAAATATATATCATTTTTTTTGTTGAAAAATATATACCAATTGAATCAATTACTTTGTTTGAGTTATAACTTATAAGAGAGTTAATATTAGTAGTATTATATTATTAAGGAAATGGTATTCATTATGGAAGGTGTCGCCTGTATGTTTTATTTTTCCCCTATTTCATTAAGTAAAAAATAGAGAATCAAGACAGATTACTTTGCATGCTCATACCCTTATTTGCATCTCTTATTTCCTTTCATTTGATCTAATCCGTACCGTCTTCCGATTCGTTCTCTAAAACAATTGGAAGACAGCTAAGATAATATATTAAATAATAATATTTATATTTAAAAATATTTCTGAAATAAAATAATAATATAAATAAAAAATAGGCTCAGCGACAACACAAGCAAAGATGGTTCCCCAAATCATTTTTCATCTGCTCCTCTTATTTTATTTTTCCTTGTTGCTTTTCTTTTTTTTCATTTTATATTTTAATTTCATTTCATCTTCCTCATTTTTTCTAAAAAAGGGAAAATGTTCATGACCCGGTGACCCAACTCAACCCGAACATATTCGGGTTGGTTCGGATCGGATTACTCGCTCAAAAAATACAAAACCCGAACCAACCCAACCCACAATTATTTTATCGATTCAAACTTGATGTCACCCCAAACTCAACCCAACTCAACCCGATTACACCCATAGTTGCAAGGGGACAATGAGAAGGGTCAGACTAGACTACACGAGATCCACAGCCACAAACACAGAATTTGATGGTGGGTCGAGAGGGCCCATTGATAAGCATTGATTGTTTGGTGGGTCCTGTGTGTATATGTTTTGAGAAATTGATAACCGTGCTTCCAGATGGGTGGCTGGGCTCTATATCCAAACAAGTTAAAGATTGTATGTTTTACAAATGTAAAACATAGCTATATATCTCTTTGAGAAAAGGAACTAGAGCTATGTTTTACCATCTTTAAGTTGTTTTGGTGATAAATTTGTTGCTTATTGATAGATATAGAAATTATATAACTTCGTTTTCTAGATGAGCATATATATCACTTAAAACGTTGGATTTGGTACAAACGATGCCAACTAGTTGTCAAGGATTATTGATAAATAACCAACTTAGAACTAAACATTTCTACGTTCATAATTAATTACAAAGAAGATAATACTTGAGAATTCAATAATCGTAATAGAAATATAGGTTGGATACAATTAATAAGAGTCATAACTTTCTATTCTCCATAATGTTGCTAAAAACTTGTCATTACATACACAACACCATTTTAGGGACTAAAGTGAATGATTCTTAAAATTACAAGGACTAATTTGAATCCAAAATATCACTTAACGTGACATATCGGCACTAATTTAATGTCGTCAACCATTTGGGACTAAAGTGAATGACGGAGATAAATGTGAGGGATTAACGGAGACGTTTTGAAATCTGAGGGACTAAAGTTCATGACACTAAAAAAATCAATGACTGATATGGGGGTTTACTCATAAAAATATCATTAAATAATGATGAGTGAAGGTTGTTAAGAGATAAACTTATAATAAATTTACAGTTAGTAGCTGAAAAATGAAGTAGCTTTTCAAGAAAAGTCAGTGGCTACCTAGAAAAGTTATCTTACCAAAAATTGATGAAATTATTTCAGGTACTAATTTTAACTTTCTTCTAGCTAATTGTATTTTTAAACACACTCTAAATAATTATTTTTTAATTAACGTTGAATATGGATATTTTACATAAGAATGTTTGTTTTACATAAGGAAAATAATTGGTCTTTCAACTGGTTATTACACGAATAGATGTTCACCGTTAGATTTTGACCTGTATTTACTTTATTTATTAAAATTAGTAACGATTTATATGCGTAGTTATGACTATTAAAATTAATAACAAAATATTATGAACTAAAATTATTTTGAAAGAAAAAAACTAACAATTTTAAATGTACATACACCCATATCTATTGTTTTAGAAATTTCCCTAAACTCCTGTTTTAAATTTTTACTAGATAAGTATCCTCTGTTTGGATTTTCAACATACACATGCAGCCCTTCATCGTGTGTTAAATAATTTGTTTATTTTTAATAATTAAAAAAAAATTAAAAGCTTAATTAAATTAAGCTTAAGCAGTCTGCCCTACTTTTAAATCAAGAATAGTTTAAAACTTGACATGATGAAGGGCCTAGAAAGTGATTGGGACACTGAACATGCGGTATGCACAGGGAGAAACAAAGTTACCTTTATGCATTATGAATAGAAGTAAATAGTAATCATAGGTCAAAAACGAAAAAAAAGAGTTACTATTATATAAGAAAATATGTATTAAATAGCATCCGATTATAAGTTTTTGTGTTTTACGACAAACATTTGCAATTATCTAGGAATTTGAGGTATCATATTTTGAGTGAAAATATGTTAATTAGACTATAAGTTATAAGTTTAGCATACCTCCTAATTCTAAAGTATGAATCTATCCTATTTATTTAATATTTTTTTTTTTAAGATTTAGTTTGTTGCACCCTTTTTAAAAGTTTGTTTTTGACTTGAAAATCTATTAAAAAAATAATTTGTAATATTTGAATATTCCATAAATCTATTTAGATAGGATAGCAAAGTCTATTTGAATAGTTCATAATTAAATTTTATTGACTTAAATCTTTTATATAAAATAATAATATACTTAGAAATTTAAAGATATCAATACATACATAATTTTAAGATATTATAAGAAAACTAATATAATAATGAATATTATTATATAATTTATAATTATTTAAATGAATTAGACTGATATGTTTAAAAGGTTTTTCAAATAATTCAAACCCCAATTTTTTTAATTAAATAGCCTTTTAAAAATATCTTAATTTAATTTAATTTATTTAATAAATGTAGGTTATGTGTGATCTCAACTAGTGCCACCCTAATCATATTCTGATCTGATTATTGTTTGATGGTGGTTTATCACATGTTATTTAATGGTGGCTTTTCACATATTCTGACCTGACATCATAGGTAATCATTGCTGATTTTTCGAAGTACATAGTGATCAATGCAATCAATGCTAGTAACATCATCGCTTTTGAATTACTACCCGTTCCTATTTACCAGAACTTTTTTGAGAGGTGTTATTGATCCTTATTATAAAAAGCTTTTCAAGTTGTCCCTTACATTAATTATATTTTGACAATAATACCATTAGTGAAGATAGGTGAATATTTAATTAAGAGAGAGAGAGTGACACAATGAAGTAATTAAGTGGAAAGAGAAGGATAATGAATCTCAATAAATTCAAGGTAATTTTGTAAAGACGGTACACATTCATGACAAATTTATTGTGATAAACTAAATTAACCAACTTCCTTAATTCCCGTGAAGTGGTTAAAATGTTCTTATAACTAGGGACTGGTGTAGTATAATTGAAAACAAAGGAAATGGTAACTATTCGCATCAGCAGCCGTGACTTGTGTCAGTTGTGTGTCGAAAAAAATTACTAGTAGGAGTCCAAGAGCATCTCCATCGCTGTATTTTGGATGTGATGCTGTCAGTGTAGAGTCGAAGCTGGGCGATAGAGAGATTCAGTCTATTGGAAGCAAATGAAAATTCGATGCTGCCTGCAGCACCGCTGCTGCGGTTTTTTTTTTAAAATAATATTATAATATTTATTTATAATAAGTTTGTGGTAGATTATGGGGTCCATTAAAAAATCTTTTGAGAGTTGCTGGGTTGGAGATAAAAAGTGAATGAGTTGCTTAAAGTAATAAAAATAATATAATAATATGGAAAAGTGTGAAGAATTATAAAATATTGGTTTAAGAAACTTTGATGAGTTGCTGGGATAAAGATGTTCTAACACTTTTATGAGTATGACTATTTTTGGTAAAACACCTCAAAATCAAAATGTGCCTTTTAAGTTAAATAGCATAATAGTTATCTCCCGCTACTAGCTTCCTCGAGCATTCTTAAGAAAGTTAACAAATACTGTACTATAATATATGGAGTTTACATTTTAATTTTTTTTTTCTATGGACATTTTAAATGAATTGGAATACTTGAAGGAGCAAAAAAGAATATTTTCTTTTTTAAAATGATTTAATTTATGGGCCCGACATAATTTGTTTATTTATGGTCCGTTTATTTTAAATTCTATTAGAACAAAATCATGGTTTTATAGAATTAATTTTAAATCACTTTCGTCAAAGTACTTCGTAAAATGTGTATCATCTATCTCAACCATTCATCTCTAGAATCAATTCTACTCAACTTTAAACCAAACCAAATGTTCCCGTCAACGAGATATCCATGTACTCCTTAGATTGCCATTACTTGAAGCAATTTTGATTTTTGAGGGAGGAAAACGATTTTTTTAAAAAGAAAATTCATTTTTTGATTATGAAAATGAATGTGCGACTGCGAGGCAAATACATGACTGCAACCATACCCAATTGGGCCAATGTAGTGGTTTTAACCTATATATTTGATTGGATAAGGAAATGCCATTTGCCAATTGCAAGCATGAAGATTATGTATATCAAGTCTGGACCAAAAAAAGAAAATCTCAATCAATCAACTTGAACAATAACTATATCTGTGAAGATTAGCTAAGTCATATAGTAATCAATAAATGTTGCAACAGGTAAAGTGGCTTGCCATATTCGAACCCCATTGTCCAACGACAGCCGTAGAAATTCGCGTTAATTTGTTGATTAATTCCATAAGTTCATTTTTCCAAACTTATATTTAATTTTCTTTGATTTCATGTAGTGCTATGCTAGTGGCTGAAATTGACAGGTGTTTGTTCCTTAATGACTCTCCCATGTATATAAGAGGAACCTAGAAACTTGGACCATGGGAAATGAGTTGCATAGACTATATACATTACTATATTTTTAATTTTATATCCATTGCTATAGCTTTTGGAAATTGATATATACTACCAAAGGCTGTAAGATTTTTCCCATCTTTCTCGTGAGGGTTCTTCTGGCTCACAAGCCAATAAAGGCAACCACTACTTTCGACACCAATTTCACACTCACTGGATCGGCCTTCAGTTCCCATTTCCAATAATCTAAGATCACTTCTCTGGATTCCCATTACCATAACACTCACAACTTACAAGTACTTCATTTCTGGTTCTTCATTGCTCCTCATACTCTTATTTGCTCAGCCTAAAATTACTGTTCTTTATTCTCATCAGCTTTGGTGGCAGGCACAGAACTTTTATTCTCCTCTGCTCTGCTTCCTTGTATTGCTTTTCATATTCCTACGTTATTCTGGGGTGGCATAAAGTAAGTTTTTTTTGCCGGTTCATTACTTCATTATTATTATTTTAGTGTCACTTTGAATTTCTGAGACAACTATGTGTCCCCTGCTTTCTAATATTTTTATGTAATGTACACTTCATTTTGTTTGCTTACAGTTTGAACTTCAAAATACAAACTTTTTGGTTTGGCTCTTTATCTGTTGATCCATTACCATCTGGGGCACCTGAAATCCGTGTTTCTCTTATCTTACCAATTACCATCGAGGCCACCACAATGGTGTCTGCTTGTGTGCCTTTGAAAACCAATACCCATTTAGCAAACTCGATAAAAGACAATACTTTTCGTCAAGATGATGGTTTTTTGGGTGAGAGAATCAAAGGCAGTCTGAGTTACAGTCCCTGGATAGTTAATCAATTGGCCACAAATTTGAGAACCCAGGAGAAGGTGAAGAAGGCCAAACCTGGTGTTGTATCTGCTGTTCTTACATCAAATAATGCCAAAGAATCCTTGGTAAGCTGAATCCTATTCTGGGATCCATTTTCTGCTTCCCTTCCTTTCAATTGTTATGGTCTTGATCAATATGATCATTAAGACTATGTCTTTTGTTTTTGTGGCTACATTTTTATGTCATTATTTGGTAAATGATTGTATTCTTATAGTGAGTTTCAATTTCAGACCTTTCAAGTGCCATCATTTCTCAGAAGAAAGGCTGATCCAAAAAATGTTGTTTCCATCATATTGGGAGGAGGTCCTGGGATTCAACTCTTTCCTCTTACCAAACGTGCTGCCACCCCTGCTGTGAGTAAACCATTTGTCTTCTTTACTGAACAAGCATCAATTTTTGGAAAATAAAAAGAAAAGACTACAAAATTTTTGGAGTTCCATGCTGTGATGATATGGTGTGCATTTTCAGGTCCCTATTGGTGGATGCTACAAGCTTATAGACATCCCAATGAGCAATTGCATCAACAGTGGCATTAACAAAATATTTGTACTGACCCAGTTCAACTCTGCATCCCTGAACCGTCACATCTCCCGCACCTATTTTGGAAATGGCGTCAACTTTGGGGATGGATGTGTGGAGGTATGCATCACTGTCCTGAAGGAAAGAATAATTCTTGATCTTCACTTCATATAAAATGATAAAATATTCATAAAATTGCACATGTTTTCATTAAAGAAACTTTATTATGTTTGGCTTTGTGATTGATAGAGAAGTATAAGCCACTAGAAATATTCTAGTATATTTTGGGAGAAGGGAACACCGGGGCTAGGACTGTTAAGTGTTACCAATCACATGTTTTGGTTCATGATAACATAATAATAGAAACCAAATACCTAACAGGTTCTGGCGGCTACTCAAACACCAGGAGAAACTGGAAAGAAATGGTTCCAAGGAACTGCAGATGCTGTGAGGCAATTTACATGGGTATTTGAGGTGGGACCATAAACTTTTGTACATAACAGTTTTGTATGTACTGCATGCCCTTCCTTTTTTTTCCTCCTCAAGTTGAATTGGACATTAATAGTTTGACTGTTGTAGGATGCCAAACACACAAATATTGAGAATGTATTGATCTTGGCTGGAGATCATCTATACCGAATGGATTACATGGACCTTGTGCAGGTATACAAGTTGTTTGTTTCATATGTTGGATTATTTCATCTTTTCATTCTCATTTCAAACAGTTTTTTCTGATTATCTTATAACAAATGAACAGAGTCACATTGACAGAAATGCAGATATTACAGTATCATGTGCTGCTGTTGGTGACAGGTGTGTTCAGTCTTCTTTTAGATGTGCATGTATGTTTGTTTGATTGATATCACTGTAATGCTGGGAGAATATGAACTTCTACCTATTTTACTTAATTTCATTCTAAATCCTTGCCTGTGTAATTGATTGAAGAAAGAAAGAGTCATAGAGACACACTAACTTCCTCAAAACAAATCATTTCAAATTTAGTTTTATCTAAGTTTCATTTCCAATTGCCTGATTTTCAGCCGTGCATCAGACTATGGATTGGTCAAGGTAGATAGCAGAGGCCGCATCATCCAATTTTCAGAAAAACCCAAGGGTGCTGATCTGAAAGCAATGGTAAGTCCCAAGCCTGCTCAAAGTTCAAATAAATTAGGTTCTTGCTTCTTGGTCACTATCAGAAAGCAAAAATAAAATTATCATCCTCAATTTCAATAGTCTTTCCTCATCTTTCTGAGAGTGAGCATCTTAGCACCACAGCATCTCCTATAAAGTTAATATTTAAGTCCAGAATGACTTGTTATGCATTTTATGATAACATCACAAAATCATGTAGTAAGCATGTTTTAAGAATATGCATGCAGACATGTATTTAAAACTTACAGACTGTATAGGCTTGATTTGCAAACTTATGAACAATTGAATTCCAAATTTGCCTCCTATTCTACCTTTCCATAGTTCTTTTAAGCTTTTCTACAAATTTGCAGCCACCAATTTTTGAAATTTTACATTGTGGCATAATAACGTGATCACAATATATTTATCTGCTCTCAATCTAATCATGTTTTCCTGTTGCTTCTTTGCAGCAAGTAGATACCTCTATTCTTGGGTTGTCACCCCAAGATGCATTAAGGTCACCATATATTGCATCTATGGGGGTTTATGTGTTCAAGACAGATTTTTTACTCAAGCTTCTGAAATGGAGATATCCTACATCCAATGACTTCGGATCTGAAATCATTCCTGCAGCTGTGAGGGAACACAATGTCCAGGTAAGAGAAATTCTACTAAATATATCTCCTTTTAAATGTTTTGATCTAGTCTTGAAGGAGTCTTATCTTCAAAACTAATTACTCCTTTGACAAGGTAACAATACAAGTTGAATATCTGTTGCCATTTTTCAGGCATATTTTTTTGGAGACTATTGGGAAGACATTGGAACAATAAAATCATTTTATGATGCTAACTTGGCTCTTACTGAAGAGGTGGGTTCAAGATATTTCCTGTTGGAAAATTTCTGATTTATAGGTCTTCCTGTTTTGTAGCTATAGGGCCCTATGCACCATGCATGAGTTACAAGCCATAATATCAAGATGCATTAGTTATTTAGTTTTCCTTATTTTTCTTTCAATGTAATATAGGCTGGCCATCATTTAATACTAAGAACAAGCCTAATATGAAATTTCAAATTGTAGCATACTGAATTGGAGGAGAATGAGTCATTATGGTATCAATCATCAGTAATGGTTTCTTATATATGTAATATATGGAAGGTCGGGGAATGGGGAGAGGTATTGTGCATTGGCAACTTGTTCATGACCCATAGATCTGATTACAATGAAACTCTGAACTCAAATAGCTGCTAGAATGTAGCAATTTGTCATTGTCCTGAAAGTAGGAGATTAATTATTCATACAACAATAAATATACAACAACTCATACAACACACTTTTTCTATCTATATCTCCCCATCACATCACCTATCACATCCCACATTTCTCTCTCTTCTTTTCTTTTTCTCTTTTTCTCTACCTTGGTTGTATTGTTGTATGTTGTAAGAATTTTATTTCTCTGAAAGTAATATCTGTTTTATGCTACTCTCTTGCAGAATCCAATGTTCCAATTTTATGATCCCAAGACACCCATTTACACATCTCCAAGATTCTTACCACCAACAAAGATTGACAAATGCCGAGTATGACTATGATCATCTATCTTAAAAGTTTTCTCTTAATTTCATGAGATGTCTTGCTCATCATGTTTGAGTTGCTTTTATAGATTGTGGATGCAATAATATCCCATGGATGTTTCCTTAGAGAGTGTACTGTCCAACATTCCATTGTGGGTGAACGTTCACGTTTGGATTATGGCGTTGAGCTCCAGGTAAACTACAATAATTTCAAGACCAAGGATGCTAGACCACTCTATTTAAGATTCTTACCATCTAAAATCACCTCTTACAGGACACTGTAATGATGGGAGCAGACTATTACCAAACTGAATCTGAAATTGCTTCGCTGCTGGCAGAGAGGAAAGTTCCCATTGGGATTGGAAGGAACACCAAAATTAGGTAACTTTACTAGTAGTTACTACATCCTAAGAGGAACACTAGACTACCTAATTAGCTTAATATGTTGGTTTTATAAGTTAACGGTGACTATGAATATTGTGTCTCTATCATAATAAAGAATTAAGACCAGTTTGAATAAACTTCTCTAGAATAACTTTTACGAGAAAAAAAATACAATGAATCAACAAGGTATAATGAATTCAACTTCTTCCATAAGTTAAAATTAGTCTTTGCAACTCAATTTCTCCAGAAGCTCTCCAATTTAACTTCTCCCTAAGTAACTAATTTCAACTCATGAAAATAGTTGAATTCATTTTAACTCTCTGATCCATTGTATTTTTTTCTTCTACAAAGATGTATCCAAACTGGCCCTTACCATGTTGAATATTCATTTAATATTTGTTACTTATTGTCTCTGTTGAAGGAACTGCATAATTGACAAGAATGCAAAGATTGGGAAAGATGTCATCATCATGAACAAAGATGTAAGCATTTGATTACTATTAGTTAGTAGTTTTCTAGTCTAAGATGATCATGTAGCACCAGTGATAAGTATGAGGTTATATCTATTACCATTCAAATGCTTTGTCTGCAGGGTGTTGAAGAAGCAGATAGACCAGAAGATGGATTTTACATTCGATCAGGAATCACCATCATAATGGAGAAGGCAACAATAGAAGATGGCACTATCATATAAACGCTCTCATCTTTGAGAAACCAACCCGCCTTTTTGCTGTGTTTGTAAAATAGAAGGCTCCCCACACTACATGTAAAAATAGAATGGATAAATAAATGATATGAAATCAAGATGCACAGAACACAAGTAAATAAAATGAAATGCTGAGTATGTTTCTGGAGTATTAATATTATTGGTGATCATGAAGCTGACCACTCCTTACTCACACTTAACACAGTCATACTGGCATATATACTTGTTTGGCACATTATTCTCTTCCTCTCCATATCTAGCAGCAGTCTCTTAAACTCAACATTTTTTTCTTGTTTAATGTTAAAACGTGATAAACTTACATTTCCAATGCTAAAAACAGTTCCATTAGCGAATCTGAGTTTCGACGCCAAACCAACATACACTTAATCTAAAATCAAAGTAGTACTAAAGGAAAATAGAAGTGTCAGGCATGCTTATTAAGAAACTAGAAGAAGCTTAGTTGCCTGCAAGTCTGAAACTTGAATGCTTGTGGATCCCTTTGCGTGGCAATGCAAAATGCCTTGTGGTTTTGTGGAATTGGAGAGGTGCGAAAGCGTAGGCTAAATGTGAAGCTGGGGAAAGGGAATTATCATTTCATCTACCTCATAATTTGATATTATTTCCACTTTTCCTTTCCCTTTTCTCGATTAAAGTATGAGAACGGGAGAGAAATTCAGATACAAGATTTTCTCTCCTGAGTATAGTGATAATGTGAAATTTTTGGGTGTAAAAATAATATATTGAAATGGTTAGGAGAGTTTTCTGTTCAAGAAGAGATGGTGTTAAGTAAAGTATAGTGTAAACAATCACAAATATATCTCCTAAAGAAACTTAGGATTACATGAATTTAAATTGAGCATTATTTGTTTCCAATAATGTATAGAAAGTGCAATATAACGCTTATAATAGAGAATATAGACTGTTATATTCAAGAGCAAGAATAGTGAAAACAAAATATTTAGGCGATCTTTATTCTAGCACCTCATTTTTTTCACTAATCACGGATTTTAAATGGGTCCCATCAGTACATGTCAGCAAATTCTTATTAGAGCAACTCCAATGGAGTTGCTATCATGTGATCTGTTAGAAGAAGAATTGCTTGTACGTGGGTTGCCGCATTGGAGTAGTATCTTTAACGAGAAAGAGTAGCTTTCTGCACACACGATATGTTAAAAAATTAAGTGGGACCAAACGATTAGTTTATTATTTTCATATATAAAGTTAAAAAAAAGTAAGTAACAGATGACATTAAAAAACGGTTCAAAAAGTGGGTAATATAAAGTGGGGTAGATTGTGGGGTCCATTTAAGAAACTTTAATAGAGTTGTTGGGTTGAAGAAAAAAGTTAGTTGAGTTGCTTAAAATTATAAAGATGATATGATATTATGGAAATACGTAAAAAATTATATTTTATTTAATGTAGCAACTCATGTGAGTTGCTCCATTGGAGATGGCCTTAAGCATCTATCTTCTCTAACACAACACTTCACTTTTTTACTATTTATTAATCGTAAATGGTCCCACCAATACACACATATCACCCTTTTTTTATTTACAAATATTTTAATTAATAAATAGTAAAATAATATTAATAAATCATAAAATAAAAAATTAAGTTTTCTAAAAAAGTGTTGTTTCCGGCGGAAAAGCCAAATAAAAAATTAAAAAAATTTACCGAGGTTTAAACCCACGAAAAATCTAAATAAAATAATTAAAAACAATTACCGGGAGTTCTTGAAAAGACAAAACCAAAAAAAATTAAAGCACCGGTGAGCACCGGTGCTTGTGAAACACCTGCCCCTATCAGAAGTCTAATGGCATTTGCTAGTTTAGCACTGGAGCTTATTGAGCAAAATGCTCAATAAACACCACGATAAAGGTGCTCTTATTGCTTAAAACAAGTGTGAAGGAATACCATTTGTCGAAATAGAAAATTGTGCTTATATTAACGATAAAGATATTGTTCATGAAGAAAATATAGCTTAAACACAAATTATGCGGAAACTGTTGAAACAAAGGTGAAAACACAAAAAGGGGTTAAATTGTGTTTCAAAACTTTTTCAAGTTTTTAAATGGAAATTCCTTCATAAACTAGTTTTAAATACTTCAGCTGGATCAAGGAGTTGTCTTAACTATTTTTACTTGTCTGAAGCTTAGACAAGTAATTTCCAAAGATATCTTTAAATAAACATTTTCACAAGGCTAAGTGTAAACAACACCTTTTAACTCCATTGGTTAGATAAAAGAAATATAATTATGTAGAACTAAAAGAGTTCAATGGAAGGAACTTTACGCATATAATTTATCTTCGTTCACTCACTCCCTCTTAGGAGCTATGTTCAGTTCCGGTAAAAACACTTACTAGATTTTCAATAACTTTGCAAAGCTATAAGTATTCTTTTTCACCAAGCCTTTCTAGGCTCAATTTACAGTGTTGAGATCCTCTCCGTTTCCTTTAATTGTATGATGACACATGGCTTTAACACGCTCAACGACATAGATTTCATTTGCATCTTTCAATTTAAAATTAAAAAAGAAATTGAAGACACAATACAGACAAAAAAGGGGAAAGAGAAGCTCGACACAAGTTTGGGACGAGGAAAAAGAAAAAATAGAAGCTCATAGTCACAGGCCATCCTTCCCCACTGCTATTAAGATTAACATTTCTATACAATGTAAATTTCAGAAGCTTACTACTACAATAATTTAAAGAAGTAAAATGAGATTTCTCACTCAAACTCTTGAGTCTCTTTCAACAAGTTCAAGTTTATCTCAATCTGAATAGTTCCCTCGATTTTCATATGATTCAATTTTCCATGAGCCTAGCCCATACTAATAGAAGTTTCTAGTGTAGTTCTACAATTTTCCTTGAGTTGTGTTAACATTCATCTAATTAGAAAAATCAGAGCATCTTGAGTTGTTTTGCAAAGTTGGAAATTGATGGTTAATTACTAATATATATGGTTCAAGGTTAGGTGTTGCAATCCCTTGTATTTTCCAACAATGTTATTCTTGGTGTGATACTACTATGAGAGACTTTTGTTGTAGAAGAATCTCTTTATGTTTTGGACCTCTGTGCTAAAAAGTTGTGTTTTTCCTTCGCCCATAAGATTCTCAAAACTATGTATATGTTGATCATGGTGTGTTGTATAGTTATGGTACCCGGCAATGGTCGCGGAGGGTGGCCTGGCACGGCGACTCAACAGAGTAACGAGGTGTGGCAGCAGTCAAGTGAATTAGGCCTGCTAGGCAACAAAATATATCCCTTCTTGGTAAGTTAATTTGGGATTTATTAAATCATGATCATTCTAAACTTTGGGTTCAGTTTCTGGCCTCTAGATATGGCCATGGTTACAGTGTTTTTAAAAATGTGCAGGGGTGCTCTTTTGTGTGGAGATCAATCACCAAGGCTGCCTTAGCTCTCCAGGATGGTTTTTCTCCCAGAATTAGAGATGGTAATTCAAATTTCCTGTTTGATCCTTGGTTACCAAAGGGTCCTTTATGTGAGCAGATAGCTTTTATTAACACCCATGACATTCACTTGAAAGTCAAGGATATTTGGAATGGTCAAAATTGGCAGCTCAATGTTCTATGGTCCAGAATTCCACCTGATTTATGTGAACTAATTGGCAGTCTCAAACCTGTAATTTCTGAAGGAGTTTCTGATTCTATAATCTGGAATTCTGCTGGCAATGGCATCTATTCTGCTAAAGTTGCCTATTCTTGGCTGATAAGTCAGTCTCATAACCAACCTACTGGTGGATCTTGGTCCTCGATTTGGAAGCTGGATGGAAGTGAATCTGTAAGGATGTTAGTTTGGCTAGCTGCTAAGGACATGCTTCCTACAAAGAAGCTACTCCACCATAGGAATATTACAACCTCTTCAGTGTGCATATGCTGTCTAAACACAGGAGAAGACTCTCTGCATTGCGTGAGGAATTGTCCCAATGCTTCTAGGTTGTGGGACAGACTTGGGTTTTCTGCTCATACTCAGTTCGTTACATGTAATTCTATTTTTGATTGGTTATTTTGGGCTTGTCATAATCTTGGCTCCTTGTTCTTGGCGGGAATTTGGGAGATTTTGCTAGCAAGAAATCTTAGAGTTTTTGAAGGAAAAGAAGTTTCCACTTATCAGCTGGTTTATAAAGTTGAGTCTCTAGCCCAAGTTTTCAACACAGTTTTAATATCTCCTAATAGCACCCCTGTTCAGCAGCCCAGATTGATTAAGTGGATTGCGCCTCCACTAAATTTTGTGGCTCTTAATGTTGATGGTAGCTCTATAGGTAATCCGGGTCCAGGTGGATATGGTGGACTTATCAGAGACAATGCTGGTTCTTGGCTAAAGGGGTTCTTCACTTATTTAGGCCACTCCGATATTCTCCAGGCAGAGTTAATGGGTCTAGTAGCTGGTTTACAACTTGCTTGGGAAGGTGGAAACAGAGTTGTGGAGTGTTTGACAGATTCTCAGCTTGCCTTGTCTCTTGTTCATGGGCCTTGTCCTAAGTTTCACAAATATGCTCCAATTATTAATAAAATCCAGAAGTTCATGGTGAAGGATTGGCTCTTGGAAATTAATCACATTCCTAGAGAGGGGAACCAATGTGCTGATGCACTAGCTAAGCTTGGAGCTTCTTGTCTCTCATCTTCAATTGTAACTCTTGACTCTTAAGATGGGTTTCAAGAGCTAGCCTCTAATGATGCTAGAGGGATATCATTCCTCAGGGGTTGGGCTCCTTGCCCTTAGTTTTGTAGTTTTATTCTTTCTTTTTTTTCTTTGTTTTTCTCTCATGTAACCAAAAAAAAGATAATGAATTTTTTTTCCTCTCTTCCTTTTCCATCTAAAACCCTTCAATGTACTTGCATCCTTAATCACATGCACATTAGTTTAACAATGAGCCTAAAATATTCACTTCAAACTTTCCGTATTTAGAATTTTTATTTTGTTTCAAATCGATACCCACATGAGACACTAATGATTCTCCAATGATTCATTGCATGCATTGTCCCCAGAGGATGTTTAATTTGAGAAAATATTTCATGTATTAATTTTCTTTTTTAGTTATAATTACTAAAATATTTTTAATTTTGGTTATAACAAATTTTCTATTTTCTGTTTTCAAAGTTTTGTAAAAAAAACAATAAAATTAATTTTGTATTGATTTCTCTATTTCCCAATGTTTTAAAAATCGGACCGGTAATTGAACCGGTGAAGGCACCGGTTCATGGTTCAATGGTTGAACCGTGGTTGAACTGGTTTTAATTAAATATATATATTTTTAATATTATATAATATTTTAATTAATAAAGTAACACAAAATTATAAGAAATTAAGATTTATAAAGTTGTAAATCGGTATAAATGACCTTATTATAAGGTTTATAAGAGAAAAAATTAATAATGATTAATAAAATAATAGATATCTATGTGTAATCCTTAAATATATGTCTTTATTTATCTTAAAAATATTTTAGATTAAATAAAAAATAAAAAAATTAAAAAAATGATTTTTTTTAAAGGACCGGTTCAACCGGTTTTCTGGTACCGGTTTTATACTGGTTCTCACCGGTTCTGAGCTCCTCCGATTTTTTGTGTTGAACGGACCGGTCACCAGGCCGGTTCCCGGTCGGACCAGTCGGTCCGGTCCGATTTTAAATACAAAATTCTAAAACATGAAATAAAATGAAAAACACAATTTGACATTACTTGTAATTAAAACTAAAAATAAGAAATGAAAACAGGTCATTTACTTTGAGAAAACATTTTTTTGTTTTCATTTCCCGTTTTTTAGTTTTAATTACCAAAATATTTTCAGTTTTGACTACAAAAACATCATTCTACTTTTTATTTTCAAAGTTTTGTAAAGGAAATAGTGAAAATAACTTTGTATTAATTTCTCTATTTTCCCTACAAAACTATGTAATATGAAATAAAATGAAAAAATAACAAGTTACATTATTTGTAATTAAAACTAAAAAAATCCCTTTTGAAATAGAAATGTGGGCTGTGGGCACACAGTAAGATGTCATGTGTTTTACGAAAAGGACAGGATGCAGATGCCATTCTCAGTAAGCGCATTATATTTCCTATGAATTTGGAAATATTAGGGAGAATTCCGTGGTATATTTTCTACGAATATGAAAATATGAGGGAAAATTCCATGGAAAATGATCACAACAACAGAGAATAATAGCTTTTCTTATCCTGTGGACCAAATTCCTCAGATTGGCCGAACCAAGGTTCCCAACTTCCCATCTTTTTTCTTTGTGTGGCCTTTATTTCTTTCTATTTCGATTGTTCCTCCTTTGAGCATTGGTGTGTCCATGGTGCTTGGAACATTTGAGTGGTCCTTCCTAGCAAATATGTCCAAACTAGCTTATCCACACTGAACAACAGACTTCCTTGCAATTCCTGCTCTTTTCCCCCAACAGAGGAGATTTACAATCTTAGTTTAAAAAAAAAAATTGATAATTTTAGGTTATACCCTTTTAAGTTTAGGTATATGTTAGACCCTCAATTTTATTACTATAAAAGCTAAATTTATTTTTTTAATATTAAATTTATACTATACCACTTTTTCGTGATCTATCCTAAAATTTCCTAAAAAGTATACTAATGCTAGTGTCAAAATGCATAACTTGAAGCGCCAAAACGCTACTTATTGGTGAAATGAATCAAGGAACTAATATAAGGACCAAATAAGTAAAACTAATTTACTGAGGACTTGTTTAGAAAATAAAAATAAAAATAAAAGTAAAAAAAATGATTAGAGATAAAAACATTATTAAACATTAGTCTTAAATCACTTTTACCTCAAAAGTTGCAGAACATCACGACATTGAGAAAGTTTTTGTTCACGAATGAAAAATTCCCCCCACAAGGTGCACAATCGTATATGAAACTCCAACATGATATGCTATCAAACCTTACAATTAACTCCGTTAACATAAGCTTAACTTGGCAGTATGACTCCGGTGGTAAGACAGGATTCAAGCCCCCTTGAGAAATTTCTCCCACCCTGGATGAAAGCAAGTTATTGTTATTGCATAATTATATACGTTACATGCAAAACAAAGGCACGCTCCTGTACACAATATCTTTAGATGCATGCACTGCTTATATTTTGCTTCGATTAATCCAAATTTGAGGAGACAGGGTAGTAACATAAGCAACATATTCAATGTGATTGCGTGATATGGCCTGAGCATTTCTCACTTCCCCATACGACTTCAAGTACAGAGTGTGCAGCCATATGTATTCCTCTCAAATTAATCCCCTGAATCTCCCACCATTAACTTCAAAATCCCTTCGAATTCCAAACTATTACGGGTCCTTTTTTCATAAGCTCAGAGGGATTCAAACTGTTCATTGCCTTTCCCATCAGAGCCATAGCAGCAATGCTTGGGAACTGCTTCTTTTGAAACTCTTCTAGCATAGTGTTTGAAGACTTTGGTTCTCGAAGCTCCAACAATTCATGCCCCTTTTGGGAAGATGCAGCACGACTATGACTCCATCTCTGAATCCAGGGATGTGAAAGTGTAATATCTACAGTTTTCTTCGCTTCAGTAAAAGAGGACTTGTCATTAGTTAATACTGTTGCAGGAAGATCTGGTACCATCTGTTCTTCAGCATGATATACCATTTTGTTATCCAAATTAGGTTTGATATCTTTCCTAATTTTGCTGAGATTTTTGTGTACTTTTTCATGCGAAGGAGTTTCTTCAATTTTTTCAGACTTGGTACCATGAGCAGAGTCCAATGTGCATAACTTGAGTCGTTTAACCCATCTGCTACTTGGATCTGATCCCAAAGAACTACTGCTAGATTTTGACCTTGCGTGAGAAAGAAGTTGTTCCATGTCAAGGCTGTGGGTTCTTGATGTGCTAGGCTCCCTGTCAACCACTGGACTTCCCAGAGTGAGAAGTTCTGGGGGCTCTTCGTTTATATCTGGTAGGGATGTATTCACTGATTTTCCTGTGGTTTTCACTCTAGCTGATGCTATTGCAACTTGAGACATGAGCGAGTTTTGACTATCCTTGGAGCACTACAAAATTCAAAATTTGATAACTCATACCTGATTAGCCTCTCAAACTTTATAGTATCAGATTTAACGAGGTACATTCGTACAAGAAATGTCTTAAAATGATCAAGTTATTAAATTTATGAGCTAATTATGAAATTATGAAAGTGCGTACAGACAATATATATGTGAGAGTTTAAATCTGGGTATGAAAATACAGTGTCATTCAAAGTAGCTGCATCTCTGTGTGATGCCATACAACATTCATCATAATCAACATGAATGTATAAGTTAATGAAATTCTTATCTTTATTATGATGTATGAACTATGAAGTGTCAAAAACCAGGTTAAGATGAAAATCATTTAAATGCTTAAGCAAGAAAGTGCTGAGGGAAAATCAAATGGCATGGTATCAAGCAGATCAAACATTAGAAATATTACCTTATTTGTTTGCAATGGAGCATCATCACCTGCAATAGACACGAAGAAGCATCATCAGTTCCAAAAAACAATAGTAAAGCCATCAAACTTGTAGACCATGTCATCCTCCAAAACTAAAACTGAGATTAAACTTAACTCAAAAATATGGAAAACTGAATATTATGTACGTATTAATCAAACTCAGAATATCTGAAAATTTTTATAATATAAAGGCTTAAGTATAGCATGATATGGTATGTCCTTTAAATGTGTGCACTGTTGCACATATACCAGGAAGATTATTCTCATGCAAAGCATCGATGTCCATAGTGTCTGTTTCAGCAGATGATTCATTCCTCAGGTTTGTTGGACATTTGAAATCTTGGATAATTTCCTTTCCTTCACTCTTTCTGGAACTCCCTAGAGTTTCCAGCTTCAGACCTTCCATGGCATGGTTACTCTTGGGTGGAGAGAATTCACGGATCTTATTGAAAGCATTTCCTTTGAATTTGGTAGGTGCTATTGGCTCTCTAAAGAACTGACCTCTATCAGATAAATTAACATCAGTTTTCTCTGACATCAGAAAATGATGAGTTGTCTGGGATATTTTCGGATGACCTCTTGACGATTCTTCTATTGAATCTATACTGGTGTATATCTTCATGGTCTCCACATCATGAACAGAACAAGGTACTTGCGCTACCAAAGAGCTTACACCATAAAAATTTTGAGGTTTAGTTGACTCCAAGAATGTGGTCTGGTTTGTAATATTAGGAGTAGCAGTATAATTTTGAATCTTGCGGTGCTGACCGCAAACAAAATGTAATCCATCATCACTACCAGCTATGGGATCATGCGGTGAATGAGTAATACCGCCTTGCATCCATCTTGAAAAGGAAGATCTTTGAGGGTCTAAAACGCTACTTGTTTTCTTCTCTCGGATAAGAAGAGAAGAATAGCTATGAAATTTAGTACTTGTGAAATACTCTTGGGATGCTAAATTGTAGCTTGATTGATATACTTCACATGGTTCACGTGTGAATTGGGGCATCACAGCTTTTCCTTTGTCATGTCCATTTGGCACTAAGTCAGAAGCTGATTTTACAAAGCCATCCCATACTGATGTTGAAACAGCTAGGTCCTTTTGTTCAACAGCATGTGGAGATTTCTTCAGCAGGGCAGTCGGTAAAACTTCTTGAGACAATAATTGACTCTCTCCTACTAAAGTGTCTGTTTTAGGAGGAGCATGTGCAGATGTTGATGGTAAGTGACTCCCAGCTCTCTTAAGAGAAACAATGTCATCCCCAGAGCAGGCTTCAGTTTCAGATTTTACATCTTCCGCATGGTGAACACTATTCTGTTCTCTCTGCGGAGACAGTCTCCCATCTAACTTTTGAGAAAGACTGAATATAGGAAATGATTTGGAGCCAAAACTTGCTGCCTTCTTTGATTTTCCGTTGTCTGCCTCATTGATGAAGGTAACCCTTGTGGCCCCAGCTTCTTCTCGAACTGCTCCAGCACGCATGGAATTATCTACTGCAACCTCTGACCCACCATGTAAATCATGCTGCTCAGCATCACTGTCTTCTTTGACTTTTTTCAGCTTACAACCAACAGGTAAACGATTGCAAGCAGGGGTTGCTGGCTTACAACTTGTGTGCATCCAATGAGACATCCATACCGATTGATAACCATGCATTGCTTGAGCATCCACCCTCTCACCATCATGACATGCCCGTGCAGCAATATCATCAGGCATCATGATAGATTGATTGATTGTTCAGCACAACAAGCACACCTGGATTTTCGAAACCATGAATTAACCTTGATCAAAAGAATCAAGAAACATAGCATGCAGTTGCAGATACAGAAAAATGAACAAAACTAGATCGTAAGGCACCAAACACTATCACATGCAGAAAGCAGAATCATATTCTCTCCTAATTCATATATAAATCACTACTGAATCATCGAATATACATAGGAGATTGTAGCTTTTGGTGTTAATTTTAAATCGAAATCATTTCAGTGTGATTGAATTCAACAAAGACAAATCTTAAAATCTATGCTAGCAAGCAGCAAGTCGAACTTCCATGGAATTCACCAAACAACAAAGAAAATCATTCGAAAACTGAAATAATTCCAAGGTACCTACGAAATACAGTGATGCAGAAGAACGAAGTCGGCGAAACTGGGAACCATTGAGTTGAGGAGGAGCAGTGAAATGAAACGAAAGCAGAAGAAAAGAAACCATAAGAGGAAGGAAAAGTGAGTTACTGCTTAAAATGAACGGTCAGATGTTCTTCGTACGTGGGTCCCACGCGTATGGAATCAATCCTGCCGTTGATTTTAGTTTGCAGTGAAGGATTAGCTGGGCTTTGTTTTGTTCGGCTTCTTTCCTCAGCCACATGAATCGGGCTAGACAATGGGACCCACCCATATGCACTTTTCTGTTCCTCTCATTGGCTGTTTCCACTCTCTTTTCTTTTTTTTTTTGTTTTGGGCTTTTCTTTTTCTTTCATTTCTCGTACGTTTCGAATTACGCGTAATTATTGTGGCCACTTCAAAATTCCATACCAATGAATAAAATAATAAGCTTTTTTTTGTTTTTGTGCTGAAAGGTTCTGAATCTCCCTTTTGTTAAATTAAATAAGTGGGAAAAAACATTGTTTTCACTAACCCTCTATGTATTGCTTCACAAGAAATACGGTGGAAATAGAGAGGAATGAAAGGAATATTTGATATGAGATAAATTAGATATCATAAAAATTTAAAGGTGTGAGTTAAACTAAAAAAAAATCTCTTCTAAAGAAAAGAGAAATCAGGTGAAAATGCATTCATTCAATCTATTTCATTTTTATTTTTTTATATCAAACACAATAAGAGAGAATTATTGTCTTAATTTCACTCGTATTTCTTTTATGTCAAATAATAAATTTTTTTTTTATTTCTCACTCATTTCTTTCTATCATACCAAGCATGACCTTTAAGGAAAATCTTTGCACGAGTTCAACTAGCAAGAATATTTCAATTTTATGTATCTTTTACTCATACATTACATTAAATATTTAAATTTATAGAGAAAAAATTTAACGAATATACATTATCAGTGTAAAAAAAATACACAAACATCCATTAATGCGTTGTCACATTGTTTATTGAATTTAATAATACATGATATGTCATATTCATTAAACAATGACAACATATTATTGAATGTTTGTGTAAAAAAAAATTTCACTAATAGTGTATATCTATTAAATCCATATAATAATAAACACATAATAAAATAAAAAAATCAAATCAAATTATTTCTAGTCAAACAATCACAAATAAGAGACGCTTGAATATAATAATATAAAAATAAAATATGTTTCTCTGGAAGTAATTAAAGTCCTAAGGTCATGCCAAATTGTTATGACTACACATTCTTCACTTGTAGAAGATTTCTCCTCCTCCTCTTCCTCCTCCTACAAGTTACACTCTTGTTAATTAAACATGTCACAACACGACCTAAACCCTAACACCACACAACTTGAATATTTAAGGGCCTGTTTGGTTTGCATTTTCGTTTCCTGTTTCCATTTTCTGTTTCCTGTTTCCTGTTTCCTGAAATTTTACAAAGGAAAAATTGGAAATGCTGGAAACAAAAATTTGCTGTTTCCAGCATTTCCAGTTTTTCCTTTGTAAAATTTCAGAAAACAGGAAACAGAGTGAAAACAGGAAATGAAAACAGGAAATGTTTTCGTAAACCAAACAGGCCCTAAGAGTCTTTGAAAAATAAAAGATTAAGATAAGTAGATTTTTTTTCTTAGCATATTTTAGACAGAGGAGTAAGGGCACCAAGAAGGCGCTCTAGGCTAGCTGGTGGCACCTAAGTAATCAATTAGAGCCATGTAAATTGAGCCCTACCTCCACCTTAACCAAAACCCCTCACTATTGTATTCCTATAAGTGTATCGGCCTGGAAAAAACGAGTTTTCACGGAGTACTAATACTCTATAGGCTTGAAGTCCAACATTCTATATCTTTTTCAAAATAAAATCATGACATTGTTTTTTTAATAATTTTGTTACATAAATCTTTTAGAAGTTTTATTCAACTCAGAAGGGATTTTTCTCATACATACAACAAAGAACTGAGAATTAAAAACAGTAGTTTAGTTATGTTAAAAAAATTACTAGAAAAGAGAAGTTGTACTTGTCTTAAGAATTGGATTGCAAACTTTAATATATATATATATATAATCCTTTGTTATTATAAAAACTAAATCTGTTAAATAAATTGATGTTAATAGATTTTCTATGGAAAAATTAGTTGGTATTGACTAATTATTTAGAACACCTAGCCAATTTAAAATGTGAGTGTATTGTTTGTAAAAATATATGGAATTTAACAACAAAAATTATAGTAACAGTAAAAGTTTATATATATATATATATATATATATATATAATAGTCATATAATCACTTAAAAAAGTCATATGACTTTATGTTTTAATCATGATCGTTCATAGTAATATAAAAACGATTAACATTCATCTCTCTTACTCTTATATAAACAAAGTCTTCTCACTCGATATGTCTCCTATATGTATGTGTGCATGTGTGTAAGTAAAAGACAATATTTCCAAGGAATTAAGAGGAGTAAGAATTATATAGTGTAAATTTGAATATATAAAACATAGGTTCAATAACGAGTATAGATTTTTTTTTTTTTGCGATAAGAAACTTAATCGTGTCAGGATCTGAGTTGAGATGAGAACACCCAAATATTGTCTGGAGGAAAGTCAACGAGACCAATATATGATTGGCATAATTGAGAGAGATCTCCTCCAAGTAATTAGGGGAGAGAATTGTGCTAAAGGGGATCCTTGTTATGGTATAAATAGAAAGCTCCGGAGACAAAAAAAAAAAGGACGGGACACTATTGACTAGTTTTAACCATGTTCCCTTGGGCTAGGTCAAACCAATTAGTCATAAATAATTGGATCCCATCGTGGGGCAAGGTAAAAATTTCCCCACCCCATATGAGTAAGCAATGGTGCTCACAAGGAATTGAGCTACTCCCATAGGAGAAGGTAGTGATACTACAAAAGTGGTAAGGGATATGGAGGTGGTAGTGGACTTGTTATAGCGGTAGTTGCAGAACCAGGTAATGACTTTGACAAGAGATATGAAGGTTGGCAAAGTAAGTAGCCATGACACCAAGCACCAGCTTGGTCAAATTAAGCCAATGCACTTAAGTGTGTCTCGACAGTCTAAGATAAAATAAATATATAGCACACTTAAGTGCAACCTACCAACGAAAGCCAGTGCACTTAAGTACAAGTCAGAAGTCCAAGATAAAATAAATAGCTAGCACGCTTAAGTACAACCTTGCCAGTGAAGCTAGTGCACTCCAGCGCAATAAAATAATAGCTAGCATGCTTAAGTGCAACCCTACCATTGAAAGCCAGTGCACTTAAGTGTGTCTCGGAAATTCAAGATAAAATAAATAGCTAGCATGCTTAAGTGCAACCCTGCCAACAAAAGTTAGTGCACTTAAGCGCGTCTCGACAATCTGAGATAAAATAAATAACTAACATGCTTAAGTGAAACCCAACTAGTGAAGGCTAGTGCACTTAAGCATGGCTTGGCAAAATTGAGTTTTCATAACTAAATGGTTAACACATGTAAGTGCAACCTTGCAAGTGAAAGCCAATGCACTTAAGTGTGGCTTGGCAAAATCGAGCTCACAAAGAAATGGTTATCACATTCAAGTGCAACCTTACCAATAAAAGCCAATGCACTTAAGCACGACCCAACTTTACTCGGTCAGTGAATTTAAGTGAGGCTCAAATCTACTCGGTTAGAGGGCTTAAGCGTGGCCATATGATTCTAAATTGGTCAACGCATTTAAGCGTGACCCATGAGTAGCTTGACCAAAGAAGACAGCTGGTGCACCAACCAAGTGCAACTCAACCAAAGAAGAGAACCGGTGCATTAAGCACAACTCGGCCGAAGAAGTGAGTTAGTGTCTATATGGAAAAACTTTAAAGAACAAAAATGTTGACTAGCCTACTTAAACTCGAACATATGGAGAAGGTTATTTAGATAATGTCTAATTTATGCTCGGGCGAGAGAAGTCAAGCTCATTCTAATCGATATCTCGGCCTACCAAGCATTGCCAATAAGCCCTTCGCCCTGAATAGGCTCGAACTTGGGGGTTGTGGACCGTGCCAAGATTTGGTTCGAGATGGATACACCTAATTAATGCCCAAAGGAAAGTCAATAGGACCAAGATATGATTGGCATAATTGAGAGAGATTTTCTCCAGGTAATTAAGGGAGAGAATCCCGCTAAAGCTGTTATAGTGGTTGATATTAATTAGGAGAGAGAATCCTACTAACAAGATCAAATCATTTGTTTTCTCTCACTCTCGCATAAGAATGTCTTTCTCACCTGATACATCTCTCTCTCTCTCACACACACACACATAGAGAGATGAGATATGTTGACACCAAGTGTAAGTTTTTAGATTGACACCAAATTTAAGCCGTTGATATGAATAAATCAGATGACTCAAATTATTCCAAAAAATAACTATATATATATATATAAGCGTAGCCTCCAGCGGCGCGCAATTACCATGGTGTATTCTTGGTCGGCTTTGGGGGAGAGTTGGATTCTTACTCTGTTCTAATTACAAACTTCGGGGTGTGTGACATTGATTTTAAGGACTAGAAGGATTTCTCATTGCACATCATTTCCACCCAAAATTCTTCACACAATAGTATTATTTTAATATGAAAATGAAGATTTGGTAGCAGAATTCAATTCACATATGTTTTATTGTTTTGTGTTGAGAATATAGTATACCCAAAACATTGACAAGTTAATTTTAATTGGTAACAATTTGAGAAAAACAGGTTGAGTGTTGCAACACTTCAATGTTTTGAAAAACCTTCACCTTCTTCGTCTGATATCCTTATTTTCCTATCACTCCTCCCATTCAATTTAATTCCCTCATAATCCACCATAGAATCTCTCGTAAAATTGAGAATGTAAATAAAATGAAAAACTAAAGCCATAGGGGAGAGGTTTGATTTTGTCCAAAACACCTTACTGAAAGGGGAAAAAACATTTTTTTTGTCAAAAGGGCTAAAAGGTTCTTAAGAAAAAAAAAAGTAGAAAAGGGATAAAATCTTCTTGTGTGATTTTTACTATTTTTTTTTATTTTTTAGTGGACTATTTTCAGCCATCGGATTCATTCACATCAACGGTTAAAATTTGGTGTAAGTCTTCATACTTACATCTGGTGTCAACGAATCCTAACTCATATATATATAACCAGCCTGGTCTCTTCAAGCGGCAGGGGAGTTCGTTTAGCCCTACCAGTGGTATTCAAACAAGCTGGGTCTTCCACCCAATCTGGGTCATCCAATCAGCAACCAAACCCTTCTGGGCCATCTACCCAGCAACAAAATCCATCCTCTCAAACAGCCAAACAGATGAAAGCTGACTATGCTTTTCCAATTCAAACACTCTTAGCCCTCCAAGATTGTGGCCTAACCCATCTACCCAAGAAAACCTGGGCTGATATAGCCTCAGAAGAAGATGAGGACGAAAGCCAAACCAACCTTGCGATCCTCATAAACCAACTAGCCGAAAGCCAAACAGTGATCAACGACCCTAAACAAAAGAAAGTAATATCACAAGTTACTATACCCATAGACACCCAAGTAGCACAAACCCAAAATCCAATCTCAACCCAAAAAACCCAAAATCATTACATCTCAAAAAACAAGTTTTCTTTAGTACTACAAATGGAACCTGAGTTCTGGGATAGCTCCCCACACAAAGTTTCCGCCAAAGTGTTCCCAGAAGGATTCCACTTTAGACCATCAGCCAAAAACAAAACTCGACAGTTTTATGAGTTTATACTAGTGGACTCAGATTCTGTCACAATCAAGCATTATAGGGATCAAAATGATTCCTCAAATATAACCCATTCAACAATCCAAATCTTAAAAGTCCTCACACCAGGCCAATATGGGAAAAACCCAAACAATATCACCAAGTTTTCCCAGAATTTTGATCTCATTGGATATAGTTACTGGGATTATGTGAATGCCTAGACAAGGGTCTTTCGGAAACAAAACAAAAATAATCGCCATTCATGGTTGATATATTTCAAGAGAAACACCCAATATAGCTTTCCGAATCGGTTCCTCCAATGGTGGGATTTTTTTCATTACAATTGAAGCAATCCTTCCATCCTCAGTAAATGAAGGATTGAAACAATTCTGTAAAATGTACGACCAACAGGAATCATGGTTTCAGAGCCTGATGGGGAAGTAGGAATATACTTGTTAAGTTAGAGAACTGTTTATGTTTATGAATCCGATATATTTAACTTTGTAAATTAATTAATATAAACAATATTGTTCTTAACTGGAAGTACAATTTTTTAGTACTTTACTTTTTTATGGAACTGTAGCAGTAAGCCCTCTTTGAAGGCAGTAAGTCTAAGTTGTTGATGTTACCATCAAAAAGTAAAAGAAAGAAAGTTGGTGGCTATGGTTAAGAATGGGTTTAAAAAAAGTTTTTATAATAAAAATAAACACGGATTCATAAAATAAGCAGTAACTTAGCTTAATAAGCATATTTTTATGGAACCAAATGAAGGCAAAGATATCAGAATTAATGAAATTATGTCTAGACTCCTCTTATCTTTCTCTCGCCTCTCCTTAAAATCCTCAGCTTCTACTTCTTCTTCACAACAAAACCAAAACTTATTTCCCAAAGAGGAAACCAATCAGTTAAGCCCAAAGCATACCATATTCGATGAAGAAGTGTGCTTTGAGGATATCAATCAAGAAATAGATAATTGGCAAATCCCAAAGATTCCTCAGGATGAATTATACATGCCTGAAGAATCTCAAATCAACATAATTCTGATTACGTTATTAAAACATCTTAAAACAATATTCCCCTAGGCCCAGAGGCTGGGGAAGAATTTCACCTTTTATCCAAAGAATCAATAGTACAACATGCTAAAAAATATAAATGTATACACATTGGATGTGTACAAGTAGCAGTCAAACCTTTGATAGGAGAAGGTTTGAATGCTTCAACCTTGATGTGCTTAAGAGATACTAGGCACAACAAATTCCAAGATTCCTTAATAGGAATTGTTGAAACAAGTTTAAGCCATGGGTCAGTATACTTTAACTATTACCCGAATAAAACATTGAATTTATTAGATAGGAATCTTTTAGACTCATTATATTTAAACATTAAACTTAATGGCTTAGACATGAAAGAAGGATTTGTCCCAGCTGCCTTATTGTATAGAATCCAATATAAGGTCATGAATACCTGCAACTCGCGGGTACTCCTTAAACCTAAAACTAACGGGAAAACAACCTTGTTTGTTACTGATATGATAAGGGCAAACATTACTGTTCCAAAAGTTATTAGATGGGAAGACAGTCTTGCCTGATAAATGGACAATGGATAGAGCAACTCCGACTCTTTCAAGAAAAACTCCTGAAATACAACAAATAAGGCAATTCGAAACAAGGAAAGTTGAAATAATCTTTGATAGGAGGAATTCATTTTCCTCCAGATCTGAAGCCTCCAGAATGTCAGATTTTGCTTCGGCAAGAAGATCATTCTCAGTTGCATCCCAATCGGGTGTATCTCAATCTATCCACATACCCCCTGAACTTGATCTTAGAGGGATAGATAGATATAACTTCAACTATTCCTAGAACAACATACCACAAAGATGAAGAAGACCAAAGGTCTATCCAATCCCCAACTTACTATTCTCTTAATGATCATTATGATGTTATCTCATAAGTTTACCATAGATAAAGAATCCCTTAGAAAAGACTTTTACTCTGAGAATTGGGAACCTCAGAGAAAATGGTTTTTCCAACATTTAAGGGAAATCAAAGGGAAAAAATTCAAGAAAATTTCTATAATTTTCTTAACAAAGTAGAAACTAATATCTCATTTTTTGATTGGTTTTATGCTTATACCATTAAACATGATATAGATTATCCTTTTCAACAAAAATCCACTAATGTCATTACAAATTGCGGAGTAATCCAATCGGAATTACCTCCACCAAATCAATATCAACTTCCCAAAGTTAGGGATTCTAAAGATAATCCAATAATGGCATCGCCATTCAAAATCGAAAGTTTAGAAGAGGAATTAACCTCTAAAGATATTAAAAGCTTAATGGAGCAAGCAAACTATACAAATAAGTATTTTCAAGTCATAGGAGAAAAGATATTCACTACACAAACTCCAACTTCTCTAGCATCTTCTTCTAAGGAAGTTCAATCATCATCTACCATAGAATCCCACATTGAAAAACCTTTGTTTAAACCATTTAAAATGAACCATAAATTGAGACAAAGCCTGCAACTTCTAAAATTATAACCTAGGGAAGAAGAAGAAAGTCAGAATAGTGTAAGTGGAGTTTTAGGAAAAGTTAATGAAATGTTAACTAAAACAGTGCTGGAAACTCCACAATCTACGGAGGAAGTGTCAACTAGTAGGCCCAAAACTAGGCAAACTACAAAAGGTGGTGTATCTATAAATGTAGTTAATCATAGTGATAGATCTGATGAAGAATCTGAAACAAACTCTAAAGATAGAGTAAACCCAATCATTACCTCTAATACAAGTTGGAAAAACCCAACCAAACTTTATTATCAAAAGGCTACAGCTCCTGATATCCTTTTAGAAGAAAGAAATCAAAATTTTAAAAGTTTTAGTGCCAATAATATCTATGAATGGAACATAGATGGTCAAACAGAATATAACATTCTTAATACCCTCCAACATATGACGATGGTAGCCACCGCATACCAAACATCACATGATTGTTCTGATGAGGTAATAGTAAATATCTTAGTAGCTGGATTTACTGGTCAATTAAAAGGTTGGTGGGATAACTATCTCACTAAAAAAGAGAAGACTAAGATCTTCTCAGCAATAAAAACTGATTCAAACTCTGATCCCATTGTCAATAACGGGGAAATGGTCCCTGATTCGGTAAATACCCTAATATTTACAATAGCTAAACATTTTATTGGAGACCCATCCTTGTGGAGAGATAGGTCTGCAGAGTTATTATCCAACCTCAAGTGTAGAACCTTAGCAGATTTTAGGTGGTATAGAGATACCTTCCTAACTAGGGTTTACACTAGGGACGATAGCCAACAACCTTTATGGAAAGAAAAATTCTTAGCAGGTCTTCCAAAATCTTTGGGAGATAAAGTTAGGGACAAAATTAGAAGCCAACCCCCAAATGGAGAAATTTCATATGATAAATTAAGTTATGGGCAATTAATCTCATTTATTCAAAAGGTAACCTTAAAAATATGTCACGATAAAATCCAACATCAGCTAGCTAAAGAAAAGGCCCTAAACAAAAAAGATTTAGGATCGTTCTGTGAACACTCAGTTAAGCATATTGGACATGAATATGAGGAAAATATCCAATTATAAGACCCTCACCAGACAAAATGGAAAATAAGATGGATATGATATCCATTTGATGCTTGCCTAAATCACTATCGTTCAAATCATGCCTGCATGAGTAAGTTGGAACTGGCTTCAGTTGGTCAGACCAAATAAACAGCAGCAATAAATCTATAAATCATAGAAAGTAGTAGTAATAAAGTCCACCCAATTTGATAATACATACACAGAGGACTGCAAACAAACACACAGTTAAGCAGCAAAAAATGTTATGCAATAACAATATGCAGCACCATGTAATAATTTTCTTTTTTATAGTAAAAGAAGGCAAAGGCTAGGGTGAGGGATAAAAAGAGTCCCTCACCCATGAGGGAGTAAAAATATGACCGTCTATTACAGGCCATGCAACCAGTTGAAAATTCTTATAATTGCAAAGAAGTCACTCAAAATAAACAGCTGCGATGGTTAACAAATATATGGTCAATCCCTAAAATGGCTTGAGAAAGTTGTGCTGTTGTCATTGATTGCTAGCAGGTCATTGAAATCACTGTCTGTGGCCAGTGCTGCTGGTGCATCAATCTTCTTCCACTACTGTTTCTGCATCCTGGACTCTGTGATCCTCTTTTCTGGTGTTGCTCTTTGTTCTGCTAAGTGACTGCTCTTCGTTGCTAGGAACTTATATTTCAATTGCTCTTCTATGAGTTTCTCGATCTAATACTTATCCTGTTCATACTCACGTTTTTCTGGGTTTTTGAATTTCAAGCTTCTGTTCTTGGTTCCTGTTTGCCCAATGCTATGCTTGGTGTCCCGTTTCAAACTCACAGAGTGTTGCTTTTGTTAGACTCCTACTCAGGCCACTTCTAAGCTATTATCATCCCAAACCCTTCATTGTAAATGTTTAAAATTTAAAATGAATCATCCCCGTTTCTAAGTGAAAAATCTGTGTTGTTGATTTCTTTTATATATACTCCCTCACCAGAGAGGGACTTCTTTAATCCCTCACCCTAGACATTTCCGTTAAAGAAACTTTATTAAAGAAAAAGGGGATAAGTTATGGATATAGAAGGATGAGATATCCTCCAAAACAGAAGGAGAAAAATACCCAGAGAACCAAGATCAAGAATGCAGTCAAGCTGTCCAATCTCTGCATAAATGAAATGGCAATTCCTTTGAAACAGCCATTAGCAGAAAACCACAGGGAGGCCATAAAGACAATCTTATCTATCCTATAGCAAATTGAGGGGCAGACAGGCAACCTTAAATGTATGAGCTTCCACCTTTATATTCAAAAGAATCTGCTCCATTGTAAGACACACTCATTGCACACCAAAATCCCCAAACAAATTGTTCAAAAGCAAGTAGTCAACTTGAATGGAAGATCTAGTGTCCAACTGTTTCTGAACTAGTGCTATAAACACGAGGAAAAGGACCAGTGTTACACATACGACTTGAAATAAGTAATTTGTAATTAATTTTACTAAGTAGTAAGTGCCACTGTCTAGGCAAAGAACTTGACTTTACAAGGAGCTATGGATTTCCAAATGAGTTTATGAAGGAATCCCTGATGATTAGTAGAACGAGTTGAGAATTGGAAGAAATATGTAAGAGAAAACTTGCCAACAAGTGGTGGGCCCTGCAAGAAATCAAAAACTAAAATATTAAATAAAAGATGGGCTTCTTTATACTCAATACTTCTAGGACACGAGTTAAAATTTTCAATAATCAGTTAGCAATGAGTTCTTGTTCATATTGGAGTCCTCAATGTTAATGCAATCTGTGAATAAATATGAATTTCTGATCTTTTGCCTCTTCCTTTCAGTCTACACAATCTTGAATTCAGATACCCAGTTTTTTTTTTGAAGGATAACATCATCTCAGAATAGAATTGGAGCATGCCAAATAATCTATTCATCAGTAAATTCTATCTATTTGCTAGACGTCAGCGGTTCACAGATGCCAATCCTTTTTTAAGAGTTTCAAATATATAGAAAACACACACACACACACACGAGAACATTAAGCAAGTAATAAGTTAATAAAAATACTTTCTCTTGAAAGGTTTATGTAGCAAATAAATAGTCCCCTGGGCGTTACAGAAAGGAAGAAAAATGGGAAACAAAACGCATGCAGAGGTTTAACAGAAATAGATGACAAAGCAATGTATCCTGAATCATATAGATGTCTATTGCTCATAGTTTTTGACAATTAACTATAACAGATGTAAAGATAATATCATAGATTTCTGAATTACTGTGAGTCTGTGACAAACTGACAATAAATTGCAAGCACAGTGATTGATGCAATCAACGCGAAAGTTACAGAGTATGATTTATTATACCAATGAAATGGTACCAAAAAAACACTTACAGCTGTAACAGACTTTATGATTTTGGTAACTTTACTGACAAAAGAAGAATAAATTTCCCTGTGGACATAAAATCGCTCAGCCCCAGCACAGTTCTGTCCACTAGACTGGAGAGCAGCTCTGACAGCAATTTATGCAACCTATATAACAAAGCTTGTTAGAAGTTAAAACTATGGCATAATTGGCATTCAAGAATGGAGATTTCATTTTGCCAACCAAATGGTCAACAATAACATCCAAGCCTTGAAGAATTAGAACGGATGGAAGGGATTCTTACATGGTCCACATCTACGTCTTCGCAAACAATAAATGCATCTTTCCCCCCAAGCTCTAGTGTAACTGGTATAAGGGTCTCAGCAGCATTTCTCATTATCTGAATAAAAACATGAAGCATATTAACAGAGCGCAGACTTCCAATTTCATCAGGAAATTGGATACCATCATAAAAAGAATGGAAGAGAACTTGAAAAAGTAAGAGATCATTTTGCTCTATCTCCATATACTGATTCTGCTTATGAAGCAGCACTTTAAATGACAGCTTTACTACAACTTTTGAGGTAAAGAGTTTACACATTCCTAATACTTTTTTTTTGTATGGTGTATAATGGGGTCTAAGCAGGTAAGTCTACTGAGTTAAACATTGACTCTTTTGGAGTTCCTTTCTTAATTATCTACTATGCATAACATATCAAACTATTTCTTAGAAATTCAAATGAAAGTATGGAAGCTATGAATAAAACCGAAGTGAGAGCATAAATGTACTCATTTGATTGGCCATAGGAACCATACCATTTTACCAACACCAGGCGATCCAACAAATATGACTTTATCTACAGAAGATACCAATGCTTCTCCTGTTTCAGCAAACCTGGGAAGAAAGGTCCAATCAATGCCATAGATGAAAAGTATGACCATGGAACCAAAAGGAAAAAAGAAGGGTAAGACAGAAGGCCCTACCCTGTTATCACCTCAACCAGGTCCTCTGGAGCTCCTATGGCAGCAAGGGCTGACTGGATGATCCGGAAGTAAAAGCATCCAGACCAACTTGCATGTTCCGATATCTACAATCAGAAGCACATGGTTTTCTGTCAAATTGAAAAGTATCAAAACAACTTTTTATAGTAAATATCAAATACGTCTCCTAAATGCTTGGCCTATTAGGTGGAAGCTCAAAAATGGTTTTATATCTCTAACTCAAACATGATCCTCAGACAATAGTTTTTTAACTTAAACTGAAACTCAGCTTAATATTGAAGAATTTGGGTAGCAAGAATCAAACACTGTTGGTCAAAGAGGCTAGCATTAGTGGATATCACATTAAGTGACAACTCTTTTAAAAGGTTAACTTATTAGGTTGAAGTTCATGAATAGTTTTACATCTCGAACATTAGGAGTAGGTATCTCCAATATTTGCAAGCTTTTGGAGATTCTTAAGTTTTCTGCTTTTCATTAATCGATTTACATTTCCTCATGTTGACAGATTATTGTGGATGGGATGAATTATGAAAGTTTTCAGTATTAGCACTGTTTTCTTTTACCCCTCTCTCTGATATCCCTCCATTGTGATAGTATCATTTGTGTGTACATCTTTTTGTTCTAATCCATTCCTCTTAAATTTCCCATTTATTCATTCCTGACTATTGTGACGATATCGATATATGATTGAATTCATATGTGAATTCTTATTTTCAGACTGGGCCAGCACAAAACAGGGGTAGGGGTGGCAGAGGTGGTAGGCCATTTAGACAGGGTGGTCGTGGTCGGGGCCGGTTCAATCATGAAGGTCCAGCCTCTTACCGTGGTAGGGGACGTGGGGTGGGTGATGGTAGACACATCCCATCTCATTCTTCTGGACCTGCTATTTCTAATGCACCAGGTGCACCTACCGCCGCTGGAGCCACTTCAGTGGTACAAACTTCATCATCAGTCTCTGGGAAAGCATTGCCTAGACCAGCTCAAGTGCCAACTGCACCATTGCAACCACCACCTATGATATATTGTGAAATTTGTAAGATTGAGTGCAATAGTCCTGAAATCATGGAACAGCATAAGAACGGAAAGAGACATAAGAAAAATATGAAAGCACATGAAGAATTACAGAGACGCAATGTTATAAATGGACAACAGAGTGAACAGCTTTCTACCTCTCAACTGAATTTGGCAGATCAGCCTAAGAATGTTTAGAAATCTGAGAAGAAAGAATGCCCCACAGAAAATTTGGGCTCTGAAATTACAGCTAATAATCACAAGGATGTAATAGAGCTGCAGAATACTGTAGGAGAGACTTCTGAAGTTCCTGCTGAAGAGCCTGGGGCTGGGGGGAAAACCACTGATAATCCTAATTAAACACATTCCCTAAAATCAATAACTTGTTAATATGATAAAATCCCCAAATTACCAAATCCAAAAATACATAATTAACCCTAAAGTAACTCAGATAAATCCTATTCATTTTGCATCAATTACATTTACACCAAATTAAAATATTTTTATATGGAGCACATGCATAAAACAGCCTTTATCTGTAATACTACCATTACCAATTAATTTTGTTCAAAACTCAAAACAAAACAAACAAAAAGCAAAAAAACAATAATAATAGTAATAGAAACAACAACACACACAATTGTAAAGCATAAAATCTAAACAATTTAATCTTAAATGACTAACCTCTGAAATCAAAGGCTCATTTTTTCAAAAGCAAAGTCCATGGTATGCTGCCTTAGCTGTCGCCAGGAATCCACAGTTCTAGAGAACCAGCATGTGAAACTTCCATCTTCTGAATAATGAGCTTAAAATCAAGCTAACTATGGCAGTCTCAACCACAAGAGTCTTGGTATAAACTAAGTGTCAAAACTTTGAGAACTTTCCTTATTTTTCTTGATTGCTAAGTGTTGTATGTGGATGCAACTTGTCAACCAATGCGGCATACGTAATTTCTTCTAAGGGTACTCCTGTATTAGACATATGATCACATTGAAAAGCTTCATCTAGCTCCCTTTCCTTGCAATAGCCTTTTTGCAGTGCATTATAAGTGATGGTATCTGGGGCTATTCCGTTTGATATCATCTCATTTAAAAGCTTAGTTGCTTCTTTCATATTGCCCAATTTACAATAACCATCAATCATAATAGTGTAGGTAATTTTATTAGGTTGTATTCTGTTTGAAGACATTTCCAGTAAGATACTCCCCACCTCATTCATCTGACCTAATTTACAGTAACCGCCAATTAGAGCAGTATAACAAAATACATTTGGCAACAACCCTTCATTTCTCATTTCTTCAAAAATTTCCTTTGCTTCATCAACACGGCCAACACAGCACATTCCATGTATTAGAGAAGAATATGTGACACAGGTCGGTAGAATGCCCCTACTTTTCATAGCATCACGGAGTTTGAATGCTTCCATCATATTCCCAACTCTACAATGGGCTGCAATAAGTATGTTATAAATAACAGAATTTAGCTCTACTTCCTCATTAACTAACTTGTTGAATAAGTTTACAGCATCTTCAATACGATCAGCATTACAATATCCTTCTAACATAAGTGCAAATGTATACACATTAGGAGCCAGACCATGTTCTATGGCTTCATTCAAAAGCTTACAAACATCATCTATTTTACCCATATCAGCCAACCCTTTCATTAGGAAATTGTAGGTATAAATATCTGGTTGCAATTCTTGCTTAACCATCTCTTCCTTAAGCTTGAAAGCTTCCTCTATTCTACCACATTTACAACAACCAAAAATAAGTGTGTTGTATGATATCCTATCCAAAAACAAACCTCTCTCAAGCATGTTTTTTGATACTGAAAAAACCTCCTCCATGTCCCCTTGTTCACAAAGTCCATGGAGAAGAGCATTTGAGGTTGCCGTATTGGCCTGAAGCCCTTTATCTGCTAGCCTAAACCAAAGTTCAATTGCCTCTGAATGTTTTCCACATTTACAAAGTCCAGAAACCAATAAGGTTAGCAAGCTATCATTAGCCTTAATGTTCCTCAACAACAGCCCATTAACAAAATTTAAGGCTGAATCAAACCTGGAATTATTGCACAACCAGTGAATCACATAAGAACTCGCATCCTCATTAACAGACAAGCCACTTGATAATAAGTACTCTAAAACTTGCACAGCTTGCTCCATCTGATTGCTCCTGCAAAAACCTTGCAAAAGAGTATTAAAAGTAACAGCATTGGGTTGCACACCCTTTAAAACCATATCATCCCTGATCCTCAATGCCTCAGTCATATTCCCTTTCCTGCAATACCCATCAATCAGTGCATTAAAAACAACCTCATTAGGGGCAAACCCTTTGCTATACATTTCTAACAAAACAGAATTTGCCTCATCAAATTTCTCCAACTTCATCAAACCATTGATAAGAACCCCATACGTGACCACACTCGGTTTCACTCTGTTTTTCACCATCTTATCTTTAAACCGAAAAGCTTCTTCCAACCTTCCACTCTTGCACAACCCATCAATCACATTATTGTAAGTAACAACGTTAGGCAAAACACCCTGCTCCTCCATTTTGAAGAACAAAGCAATAGCGTCTTCAACCCTCCCACCCTTACAAAACGCGTTAATAGCAGTACTGAACGTGTAAACGTCAGGGGAAACAGTAACACATTGAATAACGGCATCAAACACTCGGTAACTATTCTCAAGTTCGTTGGCCTTCACCAAAGAGCTCAACAAAAAATTGCAAGTTTCCAGGGATGGGAACACACCCTTGCTCGTGAACATGGTGAAGATATCAAAAGCCCAACGAAAGCCCAAGTGCTTGAACTTGGAGCAGAGAACGTAAAGCAACAAATCCAATTCACCGTGTCTTCGATCCGTAACGTGACTCAGTTCCAGCATTGAAGAAGCAATTTCACCGAGCCTGTTGTCGATGTTTTCCAACGGAGTGAGCACGTTACCGTCGATCAAACGAGTCATCAGCGACCTGGCGCGGGGCAAAAAATTCGAAGCCAGGAGCAAGCGAACCAAGAGGCAATAGGAACGAACGGTGAAGCGAAACTTGAAATGGTTAGCGGCGAAACGGAAGAAATCCAGTGTCGTTTTGAGGTTCACGGTAGAGTGAAGAGAAAAGAATAAGCGGTCGAATTCGTACGGGGACAAATGGGGCAAAATCGATTTGCATTTAGAAGAATCTAGAACCCTGCTAGTGAGAATAGAAGGTAGCAGCGAGGCGAGAGGATCGTTATTAGAGTCTCGCGGCGGTGGAGGGAGGTGGCGGCGTTGGAGGCGGTGGGAGGTGGAAGTAACCCAAGTCAGGGGGCGAGTGAAGATAGGAGGAGGCTTCGTGGTTAAGAGCTTTGCGGAATGCATTGCATGGATTGTGAAAATGTGATGTGAATGCGATGGCACTTTCGATTTTAGTGTTGTGGTGTTGAAGCCATTATGAATGGTAGGTGTGAGGAAAGGAATATGTGTATAGAGTAAGAGAGATAGGGTGTGGAAAGTGCCACGCTTGGTGGAAGGAGAGAATGGTTACGTTGATGGCTTGTTTCCCTCAGGTTTGGTATTACTATTGAGCAGTTCCGCAGGGCACGCAAACTCGGCCTCTGCGAGTATGCGCGAGGCGACACCGTGACGGCGAGGGCGAGGGCGAGGGGTGGGGTGAGGTGCAGCCGTGGGCTGCAAGAAATGGGCCATCGAAGCTTTTTTTTGTCAACTGGGCTCCGAAGCTTTGAACCGGGCCCAATGTTAGGATTATGAATTATGATTTAACGGATTATATTCTAATTGGATCTCAAATAAAAAAAATATACATGTTCAAAATAAATTACAAAACCATCTTAAGACCTTCATAAACTAATTTTGATGATAACAAACTAAGTGCATGTATTATAAAAAAAACTAATTTTCTGCACTTTGAATATTTCAGATGGTGAGTAAACCATCAAAATGGTCCCTGAAAGATTGGCCATCGATCAGTTTGGTCCCTAAAAGAAGCAAAAATTGCAAAAAGGTCCCTCACAGATTCTAACGTCAATCAATATGGTCCTTCTGTTAACTTCACTCTATTAAAGTTAATAGAGTTGATGATGTGGCACGTTTTGTGCACATTTAGCACCTCCACCTACCCCAGCAGTGGCCATGGACCCCTTTGTCCAAGCCCTTGCAAAGTTTAGGAAGCACCACCCTCCAACATTCTCAGGGGCATATGACCCCGAGGCAGCAGACTCATGGCTCAATGCCATGGAGAAGATCTTTGAGGTTATGGCATGTGCGGACGAACTCTAGGTCTGGTTCGCGGCATACATGTTACATGGAGATTTCATGTAGTGTTTCTCGAGAAGTGTTTCCATGCCACAGTCTGTAGGCAGAAGGAGGCGGAGTTCCTGCAGCTGAAGCAGGGGAGTTTGTTCGTGGGCCAATATGCGGCCAAATTTGAGCGCCTAGCCAAATACTTTACCTTCCTTCAAACCGTCCCTAATGAGGGATGGAAATGCAAACATTTCAAGGCAGGCCTGAAGCCCGAGCTGAGGAAGAGCGTGACTGCATTAGAATTGAGGGACTTTCCCTCTTTGGTCAGCAAGTATCTCTTAGTAAATCAGAGTATGGTTGAGGAGACCCCCAGGCCAACTGATCAGAAAGGGAAGAGGAAGCTTGAGGAGCCCAGCCAGGGCAAGGGGTCTGGGCCCAAGTGGCGGGGCAATGCCGCCCCGGTCATCCGACCTGCCTTAGGGCAAGGGGAGTACCCCTCGTGCCCTAAGTGTGGGAAGGGACATCGGGGGTAGTGCTTGTCTGGCTAGAATTTCTTAAACAATTTTCATATGGCATTAAATATAAGAAAGGCAAAAGCAACATTGTGGCTGAAGCACTTTCTACGAGGTACAATTTATTACCTTCCTTAGATGCAAAACTTCTTGGGTTTGAAAGTCTAAAAGACTTATATGTGCACGATTCCTTCTTTGCTGAAAAATACGAAACTTGTGAACAAACAACAAAGGTTGGTTTCTATAGGCATGAAGGGTTTCTCTTTAAGGGAAACAAATTGTGTATCCCTCAAAGCTCCATTAGGGAGTTTTTGGTAAAGGAAGCCCATGAGGGAGGCCTTATGGGACACTTTGGTGTACCCAAAACTTTAGGGGTCTTGCAAGAACATTTTTATTGGCCACACATGAATTTACAAGTTAAATCATATTGTAAGAAGAGTCTAAAATGTAAGAGTGCTAAATCCAAGGTAAACCCTTATGGTCTTTACATTCCTATTCCTGAAGGTCCTTGGCTAGATTTAACCATGGATTTTATTGTAGGCTTGCCTCGGAGCCAACATGGAAAGGATTCCATCTTTGTGGTAGTGGATGGTTTTTTTAAAATGTCACATTTTATTCCCTGCCAAAAGGTAAATGATGTTCAAATAATTGCTGATCTTTTCTTCAGAGAGGTAGTTCGTTTGCATGGCAACCTAGGAGCATAGTGTCTGACAGAGATGCTAAATTCGTTAGTCATTTATGGCGCACACTATGGCACAAATTAAGAACCAAACTACTTTTCTCTACTACATGTCACCCACAAACAGACGACCAAACTGAGGTTGCCAATAGGACCATAAGCACTTTTATTAAGAACCATGGTACAAAAACTTTGAAATCTTGGGATACATATCTGCCTCATATAGAGTTTGCATATAATAGGACGAAGCATTCATCTACTTTGCATTCTCCATTTGAAGTAGTTTATGGTTTTAATCCTTTAACTTCTCTTGATATTTTGACTATGCCTAATCCATCTGTTGCTAAGTATATGGATGCTTCAGCTAAAGCTGAGTTTGTTAATAAATTACATGCTGAAGTAACAGTAAATATTGAGTGAATCGTGACTAGTCAAACAAAAACTGCCAACAAGGGCAGAAGGAGAATAGTCTTTGAACCCGGTGATTAGGTTTGGGTACATTTTCGTAAGGAAAAGTTTCCAACTCAACGCAAATCCAAACTATCTCAGTGTGGTGATGGATCTTTTCAAGTACTGGAATGCTTAAGGGACAATGCTTATTAGCTTGATTTGCCTGGTGAGTATGGTGTTAGTGCCACATTCTACGTTGTTGTTCTTTCCTTGTTAGATGTAGTGATCACTATCCAGATTTGAGGGCAAATTCATCTCAAGGGGAGGGAATGATGATAAAGCTAAGGAATCACCCAGTCAGATGGAACTGGAAGAGGTGAGTGGACCCATGACAAGAGGTGACCACGCTTGTGTCTTTTGCCTTTAAGGACATAGACCTTCAAAAGGACACAAGAGACCCTACTCAAGGGTAAACAACATTGGATTCACATTTAACATTTCACAACTCACATTTAAAAGATATAGCTTGCTCAGGTTTTGAAAGTTGCATTGGCCTTGAACCATCATTAGTCTTCATGAATTTACTTGCTTTTCCTCCTCTAATCTTACGCTTCAATCCACGGCCTCTTGCAGCAGAGTTATCAGTGGTTTTCCCCCAGGCTCTTCAGCAGGAACTTCAGAAGTCTCTCCTACATTATTTTGCAGCTCTATTACATCCTAGTGATTATTAGCTGTAGTTTCAGATCCTAAATTTTCTGTGGGGCATTCTTTCTTCTCAGATTTCTGAACATTCTTAGGCTGATCTGCCAAATTCAGTTAAGAGGTAGAAAGTTGTTCACTCTGTTGTCCATTTATAACATTGCGTCTCTGTAATTCTTCACGTGCTTTCATATTCTTCTTATGTCTCTTTCCGTTCTTATGTTGTTCTATGATTTCAGGACTATTGCACTCAATCTTACAGATTTCACAATATATCATAGGTGGTGGTTGCAATGGTGCAGTTGGCACTTGAGCTGGTTTAGGCAATGCTTTCCCAGAGACTGATGATGAAGTTTGTACCACTGAAGTGGATCCAGCGGTGGTAGGTGTACCTGGTGCATTAGAAATAGCAGGTCCAGAAGAATGAGATGTGATGTGTCTACCACCATCCACCCCACATCCCCTACCACGGTAAGAGTGGAAATATTTTTATCATGCTGCTAAAACTTTTTTCTATTGAGAAAGGTTATTTATACAACATGTTGTATGAACAATCAAGTGAGAGATAGAGAGAAGTATGAGATGTGAGAGAGAAGTATGAGATGTGATAGATGATATGATATGTGATGTGATGGAGAGAAATGGAAAGAAAAAGTATGTTGTATGAGTTGTTGTATGATTTTGTTGTATGAATATAATAACTCTTTTCTATTAGCCAGACTTAGTTTTTTAGAAAAAATATAAGTGACACTCTTGAGGGTGGTGTGGGTTACGGTTTCACAGTTTCACCATCAGACGGTACTAATTAACTCGTGCTTTCAATTCAATGTATTTGCTTGGATATCATGGAGTTCATGGGGTAACATTCGGAACAGATTATATATATAATGGAATTTCATATTTCTGTAGTTGATAATCCAACTATTTATCTTTTCCCCTACAATTTTTTGGATATGTTGGTTTCATATCTTTACTTGAAAATATATACTATGATTTAAGTTGTCATTCTTTGGATGTAAATGGATGATTTAGTTTAGGGAAATGTCAGGAAAGCAATTGAATTAGTACTATTGTAAATTTCTATCAGAAAAAAATAATATAATTTTGCAAATAGATTTTTGTTGTGCCTACCGACATATTTTTCTGAATAAAAGGAGAGGGGTTAATAAAGCATAATGCATTCTTGAGGTTCCCGTCCTTAATTCTTGGAAGCATGTTGATAATCAATTTACTTAAATTCTCATTTTAGTAAGATATTGAAAGCTCTTTGGTATTAATTCGGTTATTGTACTATATATTATTGAACTTTACATTTTGTGGTTTTTTTATATAACTACTAACACAGGGGAGAATGTAAGGAATGGAAGCTATAGTAAACTGAATGATTGTTTTTTATCTTATTGAGATAATAGATCAAATAATAATATAACATCTAAAATATTATATTATGGAAAGGTATAATTTAAAATAATATATATTTTGTGTAGTTAAAATTGTCTGCTTTTATTAGCAACTCATTAAATTTACCTAATATATAATTTGCTCAAATATAGACTATATCATTGTAAATTTTTTCAATAATTAGTAAATAACTAATCATATATTGTGATACAAAAAAGAGGGTGGCTTTAGGAACTAGCTAGGTGAGTTTCTACGTTTTCATCACTATATATCTATTATCTTTCAAAAAAAAATTTCTATTCATCTTTTTTATAATTAATAGAATATTTTATTAAGAAATTGTTTGGTGAGTATGATTACATAGCTGAATATTTATATCTCATAGAGATAAAAACTATAAATGTTAGTAATTTGACTAATGTACTTGAAATAATATCGCAATATTGGGAGGAATAGGATTGGAACAAGTCATTTTTCTTATTATATCATAAAATATACAAACAATTAGTAATTATTCATACCATAAGTCTAAATATATAGATCATATGGGGTAAATATTTATTATATATGAATAAATTTTTTACCTAAAAGTATTTTAATATTTAAATTATAGGACTAAGTACTGATTATTAAGGGTACAAATATAGTAAAACACATTAACATTTTATTTATATTTCAAAACATTATTGGAACATAAACATTTATGTTTTCATTTAATCAAATTATAACATATTTAATTATGTCATGCATTTTTTATGAAATTATTGTTAACGTGAGCAAGCATCTCATTAATATTAAAATAGTTGGATATTAAATTTTATAAGGAAATTTCCCTCACATATTTTGTCTTAGATAAAATTGAGTTGATATTAATATCCAAATCCCATGGCTCAATGAATATATACATATTAAAAAATTGACACCAAAGCATATTAAAATATTAATATATATATATTATACATATTAAAAATTGAAATCAAAGCATATTAAAATATAAATCATAAGAGTAAATATATAATTCATAAAGGGCATTTACCTGAAAGTTATAAGAAAGGGTTTTAAAAGCTTATTTAATGTTTTAAAAGAAAGTTTCCTTTATTTATATTTTTTTATTTAACCTAATAATTTGTGAATATATTTATGGATGAAAGCACAAGCGCTTAGGAGTCCATATATTTATATTTATATTTATAATTTATTTTCCTCTCGAGTTTACTGTCATAACTATTTTATTCTCTCTTATAAAATTTAGCCCCCGTGCATGCATGGAAAAAAAGTTTTGGCTACCTGTTTCATGTATTTAAGGACAATTGATGTTATTTACTCGATGTAATTTTTTGTTAAAAATAAATATGAATACTTTGTGTACTCTCTCCGTCCCTTATTATAAGACATTTTCAATCGTTTCACACAGTTTAAGAAAAGTTGATTAATGTATTGGTCTTTTAGAAAAAAATTATAGCATTCCAAATATATCCTTATTTAAAAGTCACTATATTTTAGAAACATTAATTGTCACATGGTGGAAGACTCCAAAAGTCATTTTCTAATGGTGTAGTTGAGCATGTGGGTAAAACTTCATTAATTGTTCACACTCATCAAGGTGGAAGTTAATATTAAAAAATCGCTTCTAACAGGCTTCGGGGTCCCAAGGAAATACCTTCCTAAAACCTGGATCTTTATTAAATATGAGAGGCTCCAAGATTTTTGCTACAACTGTGGGGTTCTGGGGCATGTTTTTCAGAAAATGTAAGGAGGAAAAGGTCATGGCAGTTCATATTCCAAATCGTCCTAGATATGGCCCAAATCGTCCTAGGTTCTTCTCATTTGTTTTATACAACTTAATACCATTGATTTTGCTCACCGTCAATGTTATTATTCCTTTTTTGTAGGGTGAAGCTCAGGACAATAGCAGAAATAAATACCTGCAACAATGAAGCTCAGGAGAAGACAACAATGACAGAAATGGTTGAAGAAGGAAGAAGAAGGATTTTCTGGAGAGGGAGTCTCGAACAACAGAACCTCAATGTTCTTCAATTTTATCAGATGTCCCCGAAGGGACACTTAATGTTTTTCAAGAGAGCTTTTTTAATTTTAATTGTTATGCATTTATTTTTTAAAATTATTTAAAGTAATAAAAATTGTTAAAAATAATAATTTTGACACAGTGTATGCCATGTATGAGTGAGAAAGACAAGTCAACAGAGATATTAACTGACACATGAGCACACTATTAACTTTTCTAACGGCGAGAACCATTTTGAAAAGGAAAAAAATTAGGGGGACTAAAAGAAAAAAAAATTTGGGGGACTAAAATGAAAATGGGTGTATTTTAGAGGGACCAAAAACATATTTAAGCCTCGAAATAATTTAAGACGGAGTACACGACTTGTTCTTGTGTACTTTTGGCTTTTATGCTTCCATTCAATAAAAAAAATAACAAGAAGGTACCAAAACCCTCTCTCGTTGGAGGGTACCAAATTGGTACCCTAAAGATTAAATTAATATAATTTTAATATTTGAAGTACCAAATTTATCAATTTAAAATTATATGGACTAAACCAAATTTTAACTATATTTCAAAACTAAAATCACAATCAACTAAAAAAAAAAGAAGAATAAAGAAATTTGATAGCATACAATGGGCCATAACATTTAAAATAAATCAGCCCATAGACCGTACCGTTTAAGTTAAACCCACGTTTAAAGAAAAAAAGACCCGTACGGGCTGGTTGTTTTAAATTTAGGCCCAATTTTAAAAAGCGACCCTAACTAACTCGATTGCAATTGAATAGTGGATACTGGATATCAACGAAAAGAAAATTTGGACAAAAAAAAAACATCAACAAAAAGAAAAAAGGCAAAAGAAAAGGAATTTTGATTGTTGTACTAGACGAGGTGCTTCAGAAAACCCTAACTAAAACCCCCAAGGCCAAGGTGTAGCTAAGCTGTGGCGCTTGGCTTGAATGGGGAAGGCAAAGGGAAAGCATCGTTTGGACAAGTACTACCATTTAGCCAAAGAGCATGGTTACAGATCCAGAGCCTCATGGAAGCTTATTCAGCTCAACTCGAAGTTCCACTTCCTCGAATCGGCACGCGCCGTCCTCGACCTCTGCGCCGCCCCCGGAGGGTGGATGCAAGTGGCCGTCCAACGCGTCCCCGTTGACCACCTTGTCATTGGCGTTGACCTCGCACCGATGGCTCCCATCCGTGGCGCCATCGCCATCCAGGAGGACATCACCAAACCCGAGTGCAAGTCCCGAATCAAGAAACTCATGAACGAGAACGGTTATCGCGCCTTCGATGTCATTCTCCACGACGGTTCTCCCAACGTCGGTGGTGCTTGGGCCCAGGAAGCCATGAGCCAGAACGCTCTCGTCATCGATGCCGTCAAGTTAGCCACACAATTCTTGGCTCCCAAGGGCATCTTTGTCACCAAGGTTAACCTAATTATGCACTGCTTCTCAACTAACTTTCATCATTCATTATTAATCACTCATTCTGATTCTGATTATTATTACTACTGCTGCTTTTTTATGTAACAGATTTTCAGGTCGCAAGATTACAGTTCTGTTGTGTACTGCTTGAAGCAGGTACTGGTTTTTTATAAATGAATGATTCTGTTCTGTTCATGTTTTAGTGTGGTTTGGTGGAATTCGCTAAGAATGGTTAAAAATTGTTTGTTGCTTTGGTGGATGTTTGCATTGCAGTTGTTTGAAAAGGTTGAGGTGGATAAACCTGCTGCTAGTCGTTCTGAATCTGCTGAGATATATGTTTTGGGCCTTAGGTATAAGGCCCCTGCCAAGATTGATCCACGCCTTCTCGATATTAAGTATCTCTTTCAGGGATCTGTGCAACCGCAGGCTAAGGTAATTTGTTTTCGGTGATGTTGGATTGGCTGTGTATATATTTTTAGCACATTCCATTTTGATTTTCTTGGTTGGTGAATCATTAATGCAGGTGGTGGATGTACTTAGAGAAACTAAGCAAAAGAGGCATCGTGATGGGTAACTACTACAGCACTGGTTAATTACAATGTTACATGACATGATTTTTTTGTCGTTTAATTTGTATATTGTGGCATGCTTTCTCAAATTGTTCTGCCCATCATCTTGGAATGGAGTATCGTAATTTAAATTTGCTAGATTCATCATAAGTAATCTTGCAGTCTTTTACTTTATTATATGGTGTTTGCTGTTGTTAACTATTTCATATCTACAGCTATGAAGATGGAGACACAACTTTAAGAAAGGTGTCTTCAGCTTCAAATTTCATTTGGTCAGATGCTCCTTTGGAGATCCTTGGTTCAGTCACTTCCATCACCTTTACTGATCCAGCTGATTTACCAATCAAGGATCACGAATTAACAACTGAAGAGGTATTTTGGGTGTATATAATTGGATCATGCATTTTTTAGTAATCAGTAAGGGTTTGACCAATGATTGATGTGGTTAATACTAAATTCTTTCATTGTGATTGTATGGCAGGTAAAATCTCTCTGCGATGATTTGAGGGTTTTGGGAAAGCAAGATTTCAAGCATCTTCTAAAGTAATTGCATGGCTTGAATTTTGCTCCCTGTGATTTCGGGCATATTTCCTTTAAATGCTCAATACTGGATATTTTTATTTTCTTTTGTGCGGGGGATTGATGCTGTATCTGTTGGATACATGCAGGTGGCGGATACACATTAGAAAAGCTCTTTTACCTGCTCAAAAGCCTGAACCAACAACTACTACGGCGGAGGTGCAAAAGGAGCATACGGTGGATGAAGATGATAGAATACTCAATGAAATGGAGGAACTGACATATGCAATGGACCGGAAGAAGAAACGTGCAAAAAAGATACTTGCAAAAAGAAGAGCTAAGGTTTCTGGCTTCTTAGCTGCCACTTAATCACTCAGGATTTGACATATACTTGAATAAATTTTGTGATTATGCAACATCAATATTAATATTTATTCACAGACTATAAAATTGTAGATGTGTTTGGTCCTACAAACGGTTTTAGGGCATGCCCAGGACCAAAAACATGACATTTGAAGCTCAGTTTTGTTTTTCAATCCTTTTAGTGTATGAGATCAAGCTGATTCATTGCTTTAATCATTTGAATTTTATAGGACAAGGCACGAAAAGCAACGGGGATGCAAATGGATGCAATAGAAGATGGTTATGTTGATCAGGAGTTGTTTTCTCTTTCCTCTATCAAGGTTTGGTTTAATCTTTTTAGCTTTTCCTGATTTAGAAATTGATATGGATCAATTGTTTTTAATTCCAAACTCTCTCACTTTTGAAGATATCTTAAAGTCCAGTTTCTTTGTTTAATATATTCCTAAGAATTTTCGTTTCCTTTGTAATTGGGAGGTCTAGAGTATAATGTTAGATTACTCATGCTGGGTAACACTTACATGAGTATCTTATTAATCCATTACTCTTCAGAGTAAGTTTCATTTTACCTTCTATCTTAGCAAATGTCCTCTGTGGCCCTTCTTTCATAAGGAAACCAGAAAAGAGGGTTATATCTTACCTTTTTGATTGGGTATTTTCTTTCTGCTCATTCAATGGAATATATTCAGTTGTGTAACTATGGCTTCATGGTATGAATTTTAATAGTGACCTATTTTGTTCCTGGCTGTTGTCATGGGTTTCAGGGTAAGAAGGATCTGGTAACTGTTGACACCACTGAATATGAAGGTAATGAGGGTGAAGTGGATGACAGTGAGAATGAAGAAACCAATGAAGGCTCAGAACATTCATCCAGTGACTTAGATTCTGATGAAGAACGTAAAAGGTGATTGACAGGTTCTTTTGATGTAGTTACTCATGTTCCGTTATGCAATCACTTGTATTCTTGCAGATCGCTTGTCATGATTTCTAAACCAATATATCTGTTAGTTACAAGCCTTTACTTAATAGGGAAATAAGGTGTGGAGGTTATATTCTAGAAGGAATAAAGAATTGATGGCTAGTGAGTTAATTACAAGCAGTTACATTAGGAATTAAGAGGTTAGGCCATCTCCATCCCAACATCCCTCAAAAGTTTCTCAAACCAATATTTTATAGTTCTTCACACTTTCCCATACTATTATATTATTTTTATTACTTTAAGTAACCCAATCACTTTTTTATCTCTAACCCACCATTATTTAAAAAAAAACCTGAGCAACCCACTTTTTGGGTTGCTGCAGGTAGCATCTGAGAATTCCTAAAGAACCCCAGGGTGCTCTACAATGGGGAAAAAAGAAGAGCATTGATGCTCAAAGCTTGAGCACCCCGGTTACCGATGGAGATGCTCTTAGATAGTTAAATAAGGGAAATTGTAAGGGAATGCATAGGAGAGATAATTATTGAAACCAAGGTATTCAGTTAGAAATGAGACGGTGCTTTAAAGAGGATTCTTCCTCGTTTTTCTGATTGATGCAAGTCATTCATTTCTCACATCTGTTCTTTACCCAACACTGTCCTATTATTTGTTGGTCCTTCGCAATTGGGGAACCTAACAGTATACTCATATCAGATACAATGAACAAATGGAAGACTTACTCGATCAAGCTTATGAACGGTTTGTGGTCAGAAAGGAAGGAAGTGCAAAGCAGCGGAAGCGAATCAAGAAATCCTATGATGCTGAGGCCCAACTTTTGGAGGTATGGCGCTTTCTTTTTGGTAATTGTAGATATAACAAAACCTTCACCTTGTTTGGGAGCTGAAGAAAAGGAGATTATAATACAATTCTTGAAATCCATCACTTTTTTCTGATCATTTCTGAGTTCTCCCAATTTTTTTGGATTGTAATATTTAAAGATTCAAACAAAGGGAAGAAAAATATTTATTTTATTCACATTGTTTCACTTTAGGCATCCTTTAATTTCTTCCCTTTCTGTCCCTTCCTGACATTCAGATATACCCTCTGTCCAATACTTTATATGCAGTTTACTGGTAATAATATAGACTTAATTTTTTCATGTTGACATGGTTTGTCTGCATGTCCCCAAATTTCCATTAACCTCTATTTAGTTTTGTTATGTTTGTGATATAAAATGTGGTTAGTTTATTGTTTAGAACTGTGGGTGAAAACATCCTTTTTTTGTGCAAAAAGAAATCTTTTACATGCTGATTATGGCCTTTTGGCTGTGCAGGCTGATGAGGATGGCGACATTGCTCAGTCCAAATATGATTCAGATGAAGAGAAGGATGATCAAGAAGCAAATCCTTTGATGGTGTCACTTAATGACGGGGCAGAGCCCACCCAAGAGGAGATTACAAATAAGTGGTTTAGTCAGGATGTCTTTGCTGAAGCTGTAGAGGAAGGAGACTTTGAGAAGTATGAAAGCGAAGATGAAATGGATATTGATGAGCGGAAGGAGAAACAGTCTATTGCAAAAAAGCTCAAAGAAAATAAAACAACAGCTTCTATGGAGATGGATCACTCTTTATCTCAAGCATCTAAGGCAGAGGATTTTGAGATTGTTCCTGCGCCTGCTACTGATTCAAGTGATGATTCATCTTCTGATGAATCAGAGGAGGAAGATATTGAAACCAAAGCTGAGATATTGGCTTATGCTAAGAAGATGCTGAGAAAAAAGCAACGGGAGCAGATACTAGATGATGCATATAATAAGTACATGTTTGATGATGAGGGATTGCCTAAGTGGTTTCTAGATGAGGAAAGGAGACACCGCCAACCAATAAAGCCTGTCACTAAAGAGGAAATTGCTGCAATGAGAGCACAATTTAAAGAAATTGATGCTCGGCCTGCAAAGAAGGTGGCAGAGGCCAAAGCACGGAAGAAGCGAGTTGCAATGAGGAAGCTTGAGAAAATACGTAAGAAGGCCAATGCTATATCAGATCAGGCAGATATATCTGATCGTTCGAAGAGGAAGCAAATTGATCAACTATATAAAAAGGCTGTTCCAAAGAGGCCTCAAAAGGAATATGTAGTTGCAAAGAAAGGTGTCCAAGTTAGGGCTGGCAAGGGAAAAGTCCTTGTTGATCGCAGAATGAAGAAGGATGCTAGGAAACATGGAATGAGTAAGGCAGGAAAGGGTGGTTCCAAGACGAAGGGTAAGGCTCCCAAGGGCAAAGGATCTTCAAAGGCCTCTGCGAAGAAGGGAAGAAAGGGGAATAAATGAAGATAGGTTTATACGCCATTGCTCAGTTATGAGTTTGTCTTATTTTCTCGGCTCAATTTTGTTTTGTTCATTTTTGTTTTCTTTTGCTTGTTATTGTGTAATAGATAATATGAATTCAAGAATAGAGCTGTTTTGTTCTTTATAAAGGCAACCTTGATTTAATTAAAAATTCATGTTAAGATCTAATGAGTTAACTGGTAAAAGTGGTTATGATCTTGGGTGCACCACAGTCCACAGACCTTAAGATGTTGTGGCCGCCGTCATCATTAAGGTACTTCAAATTCTCACCCTTTATTATATTATAGTTAATAGCTAGTAGTTTAGATTAATAACTAATTATCTTCAGATTAGGACTCTTAAGAATTATTTTCTTAACATCACCTTGCAATGGCTAATGCATCGAAATATTTCAAACAGACAGGATTAAGGGCAGTGGTATTACAATACTATCGACATAATTTATCTTAAACTCAAAATTGACAGATGAGTAAGCATTAAAAAAAAATAAATTGCTTTCTTTTCAGACAAATTGATTAAGGAACTCATCCACAGTAGTGTATTTGACATCGGGATAGAGCGCTGATGCTTCTACTCCAAAGGATGGCTCAATTTCAAAGTTAGTTTGATCTCCATTCACATACACAGCGTGACAAATTGCGAGGACCACGTTGGGTACCTGGGACTCTGCAAGAACAGGAAACAACTTGCTAACTATCAAATGAAGCATATATTGAGAAGTCCTAATCTGTAAAAGAAGTATTCATCTTCAACTCACTAATAACTATAAAACAAAATTTAGTAAATATCACTAGCTCACCTTGAATTTCCTTCAAGACTTGATCCCCTGGAACATAGACCCTTTCAAGAATCTTACCAATTTTCTTCTCCCAAAGAGAAACCAGGTCATTAAATGACAAGGTGTTTTCCTGAGGTTTGATGTAGAGAATTTTGTTCAACGTTCTCGGATCATTAACAGCTTTGATGGTATAGGTGCCAACGTCCTCTTCCTTGTTAAAAACACCTATTAATTAAGCACAAGTTAATGATAGGTTGTGAGTTTGCAAATTTCTATCCTTTGATGCAAAAGTGGGATCTCACATTTGGGGTTTCCATCCCCTAGGGTAACTACTTTATCTCTAGGGGGAGCTGTGGCTCCAGGCTGTGACAAAGAGGAAAGGAAATAACCAGCAAAGAAGTTGCAGGACACAATGGTATGGGGAATTCCTTCAGCCTCAATAGTTCTGCGAATTTTGGCCTTCACCTGATATGCTGTCTTGGCTGGATCCACAGCATGAGTCCGGTCCACATCATTTCCAAACTCTGAAGGAAAGAATCTCTGTGAAACAATATAATCATCATAACAAGGTTCAAAAGATGCTTTTTCTGTCAATCAATAATTATTACTGAAGCATCCACTTCAGTCTTCAAATTACAACATGAAAGATCATGTTTGGTAGTATATTGCCTGAAATCTAATTTGTGATGTACCTTAACATTTCCTGCTTCTTTAATGGCAGAAATGATTCTAATTTGGTCAGCTAGCTGCACGTGACCCACAGCAGAGATAACCACATCCACCTGCTTTATTGCCGTAACCAAACTCTCATGATCATACAGATCTCCCTGAGAGGAACACCCCCATTCAATAAACAACAAAAATCCAAGAAATAAAGAGAAAACAGACTACACGTTGCAGATAAAAGATCCTAATTTCTTGAAGAGAAAACAAAAATCAAGAGCACACACTTTTTTTTTCAGTGAGTACTTTACCAAATAGAGAAGTAAAAAATGGGAGAGACAAAACGAAATGGGGTTGCTAGGAATCACGTAAAAAAAAAAAGAGGATAAAGGTTGAGAATTTACGCACCAAAACAATGTTGACGCCCAAGGTCTTGAATTTTTGGATAATGGGTGATCTTGCTGGGTGGGAAAGAGAGGACTCTCGGACAAGGAGGTAGGTGGGGTGGCCAGCTTTGAGGCTCGCTTCGACGATGAACTTTCCAATGTAACCGGTGCCTCTGATGAAGAGAATCTTGGTATCTGCGGCATCCATCGGGAAATTTCACCGGCGAGAAAAAGAAGTAAAAGTAAATCCGAGAATTATGAAACAGTAATATACTGGCAAATAGTAATGATTATTTTTTTGGGAAATTCTAAGTTATCCTACAGTTAAAGAGGGTTTTGGTACCTTCTTTCACCATTCAATTAATTTCTCTTAACTTTTTTAAATGATTTTAGTATTTTTACAGTTGTAGACATATTTTAACTATTAGAATTTGTATTTTTAATTTTTGAAAAGATTTTCTGACCCCCTATAATTATTATTCTGTATTTTTTTTTGTGTTCTCTCATTTTTTTCATATTTTCATTTCAAATACACGTGTTTTTCATTCAAAAACTATTTTATGTCTTCAAAATGATTTAACAGGGAGTACACGATTTATATTCCTATCTAGCTTTGGCCTTTATGCCTCCCTTTAATAAAAAAATAAATAAGAAGGTACCAAAATCCTCTCTTTTAACTTTCTTAAATGGTCTTAGTATTTTTACAGTTATGGGATAATATTTAACTATTAGAATTTGTATTTTTAATTTTTGAAAAGACTTTTTGACCCTCTATAACCATTATCCTGTATTTTTTAGTGTATTCCCCCATTTTTTCATATTTTCCACATGTGTCTCATTTAAAATCTACTTTATGTCTTCAAAATAATTTAAAATAAAGTACAAGACTTGTTTCATTGTAATTTTGACATTTATATCTCCATTCGATAAAAAAAATAATAAAAAAGTGCCAAAATAAAGTACAAGACTTGTTTCATGGTACTAAATTGCGACCCTTAAAAAAAAACTGCAGCAATTGCAATCCCACAAAATTTGCTCGGAACTCTCCAACGGATGGATTTTGCAAAGCACCAAAGCCGAGCAACTCGGTTTTTACACTGATCGAAATGCTCTAAGAATCATTTAATAAAAATAAAAATATTTATTGATCACCTTTAATAGGCAACTGAATGTAGATTGGATTATGTGTAGCAAATTTTATTTGATTCATCCTAGGATTGTGCCTCGAATTATATAAATATTTTTCACACCCACCTTGATTTCTCCTTATTAATACGTGACAACTTGACAAGGTTTCTATCGTATTGTACGGGGGCGAAGCCAGGAATTAACATTAAGGGGGGCCGATATTATAATTTTTTCCAATTAATCAGTTCATCCCAAATATAATTTTATTATTATATATATAATTATATGTATTATAATATAATAAATAAAAAAATAAATCAAATATAAAATATTGAATTAAGATAAATATCCACAAATATATATACAATGCAAATAATTCATAAATTTTATGAATTATTTTAATTATTATTATCTTTTTATTATTTATTTTAAATTTTAATAAAAAAAATTATCATTAAAAAGTTTAATAAAAAATTAATTTTCATAAAAAATTCAAAAAATATAATTAGCTAATATCATATCTTTGTCAAATAAACAAAAATAAAATTTATATAATAAAACTTATGTAAATACATCATTTTACATTAATAAAAAAATTAAACCAAATTAACACTAATAATTCAATAAGAGCTAATTTATCAGTTATTTTTATTAAATATAACTTATATCCCCTTCTAATCGTGCTTCTATTATACTACTCTAGTCTTGAATATAAACAAAAGTTAACTAATTCACGTTAATTAAGAGTATTAATTGAGCTCATTAAATTTTCTCAAACCCACATAAAAATGAGTTGTATTTCCTTAACTATAATTCTTAATATATTTTGTAAGGTGGATTTTTGAAAAGAAATTTTAAATTAAATAAGGATATTATGAGGATACTACTAGCATTTAATAGGGCCAAGGTGGTTATATTTTACTTATATTTAACACCAATAAAATTAAATTTTGAGTTATTTATATTTGAGATAAGAGGATGTGTAATTTTATTTAACAAAATAATAAATAAATTTTTCCAACAACAAAACATACACACATGTATATATTTGAAAAAAAAAATTGAGGGGGGCCATGGCCCCCTTAGCCGCTCCGCCCCTGGTATTGTACTACTATGAAAAAGAAAAGGTCACTATGAAATATTCAAACAAAATATAGGAATCAAACAAAATTGAAATATTCATAAGTAAGTACATGATTTGAGAACATCACCATAGACTGCCACGTACTCCGTGGTTTTTATTGGGAAAATGAAATAATTAGGTATACAATTTGTAATCTTAAACAAATTAATTATTGATTAAGGAACCGACAAAATATGCTTTTTCAGTACTTGCAGGCTAACAATGCATAAATTTTTAGTTAACAAAAAACACATGTTGTTAACCAAATTTCATTTACACCTTGTTAACCGGTATGAATTGGTTTAAGTAAAATGGTGTGCGATTATATTTTTCGTCAAGTAACTCATCGACGGTTGTGTATTTGACATGAGGATAAAGCTGGGAAGCTTCTACTCCAAATGAAGGGTCAATTTGGAAGTTAGTGTGCTCTTCCTTCACAAATGCGGCGTGACAAATTGCAAGGCCCATATTGACGGGAAATGAGGACTCTGCAACAATTAATTTGCAATTGTCAATTCAAAAGTCCTGTACCAATACGTAACTAACAAGAACCTTGAATTATTATCATCTTCTCTTATGCATTAATTGCGTACCAACAACTAACTAACCTTGAATTTGCTTCAAAAGTTCATCTTCTGTGACATAAACTCTTTCAAGAGTTTTACCAGTCTTCTTTTCCCAAAGAGATACTAGATCATTACATGACAACGTGTTAGCCAGCTGTTTGATGTAGAGAGTTTTGTTCAACGTTCTTGGATCGTCAACAGTTCTGATGGTGTAAGTGGCAACATCCTCTTCCGTGTTAAAAACAGCTATATATTAATTAAGCAAAAATTAATTAATTAGAAGAAAATATATATGTATGAATGACTATATATGATATATATTAAACTGTATTTTTATTTTATTTTTTTGAAATTAGCTACCTCTGGGGTTTCCATCTCCAAGGATAATAACTTTATGCAAGGGGGTAGGTGTGGCTATAAGCTCTGACAAAGTGGGTAGGAAGTGTCCTGTGAAAAAGTTCGCCACCACATATGTGTAGGGAATTCCTTCACTCTCAATGGTTCTACGGATTTGGACCTTATCGTCAAATATTAAACTCTTTGCCTCATCTACCCCATTAGCATGATCCACATCATTTCCAAACTCTGAAGGAAAAAACAATATAATTAATTAATTAATCAATTAAGAAAGAAAATGTACAAGAAATTAAAAATAAGTTCGTTTAGTTTTGATATACACGCGCGTACCTTAACATTTCCTGCTTCCTTGATAGCAGAAATAATCTTAAACTGATCGGGTAAGTGCATATAACTCACAGTAGAGATCACCACATCCACCTGTTTTATCGCCTTAACCAGACTCTCATGGTCATGTATATCTCCCTATATGTACATCATCATCAAACCCACAATTAATTAGTTAAACAACAAATTAAACGTGAATCCAGTCCCAACACTATATTTTTCGGTAGAATTAGATTGGACTCACGTTTATAACATGATTTTAACATTAAAAAATTTCTTAATTATGGATCATATATATTGTGATTCTTTATATAAGTATAAATGAAATTGATTTTTCAGCGTACATGAGCATATATATGAGAATTGTAATTTGTTTGTATAACAAATAATTTTACGACAAAAAAAGAAGTATGAGATATGATAAATAATATGATAAAGAGATATAAAGAAAAAAGTGTGTTGTATACCAAAACTAAATTGACCCCGAGGGTCTTGAATGATTGAATGATGGGGGTTTTAGCAGGGTCGGAAAGAGTGGATTCTCTGACAAGGGCAAAGGTGGGGTGGCCAGCTTTAGCGCTCGCTTCAACCATGAACTTTCCGATCCATCCAGTTCCTCCAATGATCAGAATCTTAGTTGTGGCCATTACTTGGAAATTCAAATGTTAATTCCAGCGAGAGGAAGTGCAATGCAATGTAAGAATGAATAAATTTGAGAGAATAGGTGGGTGCGGTGCGGTTCAATTAAATCTGCTCTGCAAATGCCAAACTGAAACCCTCATATATATATGAAAAAAAAAGGCAGGTTATTTCGTTAGAGCTGACGCATACGTCATTGCATATATATATAATGTTGTTGTACTAATTTTAATTTAGAAAGGTATGTTATATTATATTAATTGTTTTCAAACTTTCGCTTTTTGAAAAGATATTATAATTTAATTAAGCTGCATCTTTGATTCGCTTTGTTTGAATTTCAATTTTAACTACTTTGAAAACATGAGACACAGTATTAATTGTCTCAAATTGTAGTAGTGGAGCTATACATGCATGTGGATAAACAGAATTAAGGATCAAGGCATGGGGATGGGGAGAAAGAAATTAAGGAGTACGCATTCTGGTGAGAAGAAGAAAAAGATCCATCATAGTTTATCTTCACCTACAACTTCGCTATATATAATTGTGTGTAATTAATTAATAACCATAGTTTAATTAACGATCCAACATAATTCCATATATATCCACACTCGGGAAAGTTTTTATAAATTGATTCAAAAATTTGAAAAATTAATTCAACCAAATTTATTGATTGGATTGAATCAAATAATTTCAAATTTGATTTTGAAAACCTATCACTTGTTTTTGTTTACGTTCTTGTGTATTTAAATAATTATCATACTACTTATACTTATTTATGAAAATAATATTTTTTAGGAAAGTAAAATCATCTTTAATTAAGTAAACAAATGTTGTTACATAAATTTTTATTAATATGTGCTGAAACATAAATAAAATTATAAAATTACATGTAGTTTTTTTACATATATAACCATATAGATTTGGTGATTTTTACTAGTATTAGATGTGTTTATGACTTATAAATGAAGTATTTGACACTTTAAATTTTCTTTCTGTTTTATTTAGTATTCCTTCATAGAAGACAAAGCTACAACTAAAATTGAAAATTTGATCTAAATTTAAATCATTTTAGATTGAGAATTAGATTACCAACTTTAAATTTTGATAAAAAGTAAAAAAACTAAAAGAATTAGATCAAATAAATTTTCGAGATTGGTTCAATTCAATCCAATTAACGAAGAGCCCTAGTTGCATTCTTAGAGTTTTTTTTCTAAAAAAAAATATATCAAGAGATGATTGAATCACGGAATTCTCTTATATTTTAAGCAATTTTATTTTTCATATACACCAAAAATAAAATCATAAGTAATTCTAATTTCAAGTTTTTAGATTTAACTATAAATAATTGACTAAATTAAATATATTTTTTTATAAATATATATAATTTTTTATTGCTACTTATTGTGTGGATGAGATATATATCTTTGATCATGAGTATTGCTACTTATTATTTGGTGCCATATATGTGTTGGACACCACACTTTGTTTTGATGGTTCCTAATGCTTATTGGGACACTTACTCTGTGGTATGTTGTTGCTGCAGCGGTCATTGTTGGTGCAATTCCATTAATACTTTTTCATTAGTAGGGGCAGGATTTCATTTAGTTGAATAGGTGGGTTTAAAGCTTGGCTTCTTTTCTTTTGGTTGTTATGTGTAAGGGTTTGGATTTTCTGTACTGGAGTTCTGATAAGTTGGTGACTTTATAGGATGGGTCGTAGAATATATCCCTTGTATTCCTTTTTTAATATAACTATTTTCTATAAGAAATTTAAATATATATATTCTTATAAATAAAACGTGTTCTGATTTTAGTTTTTATAATTTTTTTTATCCCTAGCCTTTTTAAATTGTATGCTTTGATCCTCAAACACACATAAATTTCTATTGGTCACATCAGCAATTCAATTAAATGATAGGTGAGATAACTAAAGTATGTAATTTGAAAAAAAATAAAGAATAAGAAAAAAGTTTTTTTTTTCAAACTTGCAGAAGCTAAAATCAAAACATATTGTATCTGTAATAATGAAAAACATATTTTAGGCTAAATACTTTTACAAACTAAATTGAATCTAATTTTCTAATAGTTAAATTATTTATACAAATCATACAATAATTCATATAACATACTTTTTATTTCTCTTTCCTTCTATCATACCATCCAATGTTATTAAATTCGGGCTGGTAATTGACTCAGTCGAGGTACTAGGTTAATGGATTATTGGTTCAACCAGTGAGTGGTTGAACCGGACATATAATTAAAATAAATAAATATTATATGATAAAAAATGTACTTTTTTTTTAAAAAATATTATGTGATATAAAGACCAATAATTTATTTTTACTATTTTAAGAACTAATGATGGAATTATATAAGAGTAAAATTAAATATTTTTATTATATTTAACAAAATGAAAATAATTTATAATAAAATAGCAATATGATATTATGATAGGTGAAGGTTGTTTTCAATTGAAAAAAAAATTGATAATGAATGTTGCTGCAGTGCAACAGTGGTGTGGAAGTGGAATTGTCAATTGTGATATTCGCGTGAAAGCTGTTTTGAAAATAGTGCAATGTTAGCATATATAATATAGGGAAAAATATGTTTTTTTTAACCTATAGTTTCGGTTAACTTTAGTTTTCGTTCCTGTATTTTAAATCTTGTGTTTTTTGTCCCTAAACTTTCTAAACCCCTAAATCGTGGTCCCTGTCCGTCAGTGAGATCTGTTAACATGATGAGCTGACTAACAAAAGTTACATATCATCTAATTAATCGAATGATCATCTAATTAATTTTTTAATACTTTTTTATTATTAAAATAATCCTAATTGCTAAATTAGTGTTTTTCACCTGAGCAATTTCACCCGATAAAAAACCTAATTTCATAATTATGGTTATTTTAATAAGTAAAAAATTAATAAAAAAAGATTTATTAGATGATTCAGCTATTTGGGGCTCATTATATTGAGCTTAACATGTAACTTTTGTTATCCGGCTCATTAGGTTAACAGATCTCACTAACGACTAGGGACTATGGTTTGGGGGTTTAGAAAGTTCAGGGACAAAAAACAAAGGATTTAGAGTACAGGGACGAAGACCAAAGTTGACCGAAACTATAGGGACGAAAAACCTATTTTTCCCTATAATATAACTAGTATCCAACCTGTGCGATGCACAGATTTATTATTCACATAAATATTTAACCTTAAATTTTAATAATATATTTAACCTGTTTAATATATGTAAATATTAAATCATAAGATTAATTAATTTTTTATATTTAATTTAATACTTGTTAGTAGATTAAGAATATAACAAACTACCAGAATAAAATGGATTTGGAAACATGAAATAGTCACATCTAATAATTACAAATGAACATTGTCAGCAATATTGCTTCATTTAATTTTTTTAAAACTTTCTTGTAGACAATATTTTTGTAACATTACAACACTTAAAGTTGTCATCACATATAAGAATCCTAAGTCTTTGTTGAGACTTAACCCTAGATATACAACAACATATAATTGACCATAAGAGAAAATGGACTTTGGTAAATACACACCAACACATGTGACAATGTCTGACCTTGACTTTTATTAATGGTCATGGCAAAGCAAAGAAAAATTAAAGTTGTCTTCGTTGAAACTTTAATGGGGTGAGATTTTTAGATGAAATTAAATTCATTCGATGAATGAATACCTTCGTTCCCAAATGTGTTCATGTAATAATGGTTTTTACAATGACATTAAAACCTAATTAATCAATTATTAATCTAGTTCTATTGCAAAGTCCAACAGATACTTCACATTAGCATAGCAATCACTTCAATCTTTAACACCAATTTATGATCATAGAGTCCAGAGCACCTAATATCTTTTGAGAATTCAATTGTCAACCAATCAACTTCAATACCGACTTCCTCATCCACCTTCCATATAGTATAAGAACTCAATCATTTCTTCTCCTGGAAATAATGTCATGACATATTCATTGAATGAGTAAACAACATCCAATGTAGGAGCAAGAATTGTTTTATCTTGAAACAATTCTATGTTTTCAAAATTCGATAGCAAATTAGGATAGGAAAAGGAAACTATATCTCCAATTGTATTACCCGTAGACTTTATAAGTAAATCCTCCAGTATTTCAATATCAGTTGGACCATCAATAATTCATATCTATATTAATATGACATGTAATCTTGTTCAATATAAATTTAATACTACATATAGCTGTAAAATTAAGGGTTTATTTCATGTATCACATTTTAAAATTATTTTAATATAGAAGTGATATATTCATCCATTTTAAGTATTTAGAGTTTAATACGATGTCTAACAAAATAAAAAATTATATTCCAATAATAAATAAATTGATAAAAATAATTGAGAAGTAATATTTTTGTTAATTTATCATCTAACATGTTTTTTACTTGATATGTGTATATAAATGATCTTTAATTGTGACCACAATTGTAAAGGTTTGACACTAAACCCAACTCATCCATTTCAAGTTAAAGCTCATATATTTTATGATATAATCATATACATCAATTAGTAGAATCTGAATATCATATTGTTATCATGTTTGCAATAGAACTAGATTAATAATTGATTAATTAGGTTTTAATGTCATTGTAGAAATCATTATTACATGAACACATTTGGGAACGAAGGTATTCATTCATCGAATGAATTTAATTTCATCTAAAAATCTCACCCCATTAAAGTTTCAACGAAGACAACTTTAATTTTTCTTTGCTTTGCCATGACCATTAATAAAAGTCAAGGCCAGACATTGTCACATGTGTTGGTGTGTATTTACCAAAGTCCATTTTCTCTCATGGTCAATTATATGTTGTTGTATATCTAGGGTTAAGTCTCAACAAAGACTTAGGATTCTTATATGTGATGACAACTTTAAGTGTTGTAATGTTACAAAAATATTGTCTACAAGAAAGTGTTTAAAAAAATTAAATGAAGCAATATTGCTGATAATGTTCATTTGTAATTATTAGATGTGACTATTTCATGTTTCCAAATCCATTTTATTCTGGTAGTTTGTTATATTCTTAATCTACTAACAAGTATTAAATTAAATATAAAAAATTAATTAATCTTATGATTTAATATTTACATATATTAAACAGGTTAAATATATTATTAAAATTTAAGGTTAAATATTTATGTGAATAATAAATTTGTGCATCGCACGGGTTGGATACTAGTTATATTATAGGGAAAAATATGTTTTTCGTCCCTGTAGTTTCGGTCAACTTGGGTTTTCGTCCCTATACTTTAAATCCTTGGTTTTTTGTCCCTGTACTTTCAAAAACCCGTAACATTAGTCCCTGCCGTCACTTTGGTCCGTTAAACATACCACGTGTCAATTACCTAGCATGCCACGTGTACCTAGCATGCCACGTGTCAATTGCCCAGCATGCCACGTCACAGGTTTAACAGTCCAAACTAACAGCAGGGACTACTGTTACGGGTTTTTGAAAGTACAAGGACAAAAAACCAAGGATTTAAAGTATAGAGACGAAAACCCAAGTTGACCGAAACTACAGGGACGAAAAACATATTTTTCCCTAAAATTAAATAATAATCTTTGTCATGTGATAGTTTACACGTCACAGAATTAAATCCATGTCAGCAAACTCTGCTAAATATTTAATGGGAGGCTAACAATGAGATTAGATTTGTTCAATTTTTTTGTTCAATTTTTAAAGAAAAGAGGCCAAAATTGAGCAATTAAAACTAGGGGGACCAAAATCACCCATTTACAAAAGTATAAGGACCAAAATGGGGCAATTAAAGCTAGGGGACCAAAATCACCCATTCACAAAGATATAGGGACCAAAAATATATTTAAGCCTAAAAAAAAAAGATTGAAAGTCACCTTCTCCCGAACCATCGTCGAATTCTTAAAAGTTCCATTAAAGCACCAATATTGGAGAAAGTTAATTTAGCATTCCTTATATATTGATTGTTTAGAAAAGCAATGATTAAGGATGGTAAAAATACTTGTATATATAAATATCCCCAGTGAATATTCGTACATTTATAAATGTTGGGACATATATTATATTATATATATATGTGTGTGTGTGTGAGAGAGAGAGATATGAGATATAAAGATATAATTTTACTTATATAAATTATCAGTGTAAAATCATTTTACACATATATTCAATGGTGTGTCATCATATCATATAATGGATATGACACATTATGTGTTATTAAATTTAATAAATAATATTTCATAAAAAAATTAATAAATAATGTGGCAACATATCATTAAATAATTGTGTAAAACTTCTTTAAACAGGTAATATATATATTAAACTCATAAACATATATTGAGATAATTTATCAGGCCTACATTTTTTGGTAAATATTTTTAAGTATTTTTAAGTACTTACAACCAGGAAAGTAAAAAGAGATGTTGTATTATATATAGTGGGACTTATTTAACAAATGTAAATAGTAAAAATGAGAATTTCACCATTAGAGAGGCTCTAATATTTACTCAACTTAATTATAACTTTTTGTAAAATATGAATTTAATAAATATAATCATTAAATAATATAATATTAATATAATTAACACACCAAAATCTTAGATAAATTAAATATTCATAGGTAAGTAATATTATACTCAACATTTACTTATATTTTAAAAATTGTATTATACATTAATTAAATTAAGATATATATTGTATGGAGTGTCAGATAGTTTTTAATTTTTTTTTTAATTTTATAGCATTAATCTATTTTTTTTCATGTGATGGTTGTATTGATAAAATACAATGTTTATAAAAAACTAGTTAAATGAAGTAACTTGGTCAAGATTTACTATATAGTAAATTGACCCTCATTTATATATACACACACAAAGTAATTAATTTAAGGGAAAATTGCATTCACCTCTCCTGAGGTTTGTCTAAATAACAAATATCTCCCCTCTAATTTTTGAAATACATTCACCTCCCTTGTGGATATTTGTCTATATACCAGCAATGAGTACCCACATATTTATTAAATAAGTGAGGACGGATATTATACTACTGATCTCGCGGGTGCCCGCATATTCATTAAAATGTATTTTCTATTAAATATATTAAAATATTAAGGATGAGATAAAATTTAATTTTATTATTTTATAATAATATTTTCAATATATTGACTTGTAATAATACTATATGGTGTTAGTTTATATTATATAAAATTAATATAATATGATATCACAATATATTATATGTCATTTTTTTTACTTTTTTTTATAAATTTTGAATTCTTAAATATTAATGGATACTCGTGAATATCCATTACCCGCATGGGTAGTTGTTAATTTTAGTAGGTATGAATACGGGTAGTGTATAATCTGTTCCGCCTCGTTAATATCCCTAAATAATCCTCACAGTGTCAATGAGAATTGGGAAGGGAGGTTTCTGCATTTCAAAATCTAGAGCGGAGATCTTTTTCATTTAGACAAACCTGAGGGGAGGTGAATGCAATTTTTTCTTAATTTAATCCTACTCAAATTGACAACATCCAAATCATTGTTGGTCTAGTTCTTCCAATAAAAATGTTTTTCATATAAAGTAAACTCAAACTTGGATCGTGAAATCAAACATGTATCACTAAATATAAATATCATACATTTAAATTTTAGTTTAAATAAAAAATATTTAAAGAATAAAAGAACTACCATATAAAATTTATTAATGTGTTTCTTAATCAATATATTATAAAATTTAAATATAAATTTAAAGATAAGAAAAAATTCAAACTTATGTAATAATAAAAATATTTTATTTTATTAACTGATTATTCTTATATATGATCATTTAAAATGGAACAGGAAAGTCATTTGGATAAAATTAAATAAGAAAAAAATGCAATTTTTTATCGTGATATGCAAACTTTTAAATTTTTATATAAAATAAAAAAATATATGAATTAATATGAGTTTTGTTGCTCTCAGAAATGAGGATGAAAATGGGTATCCTCTGGGCAGATACCACAGTGCCAGTCCTCGTATCCGCGTTTTCAAAAAAAAAATTGTACCCACGCCCGTACCCGCGTGGGCAGTTAGTGTCCATCCCATACCTGCTGGGCACCTACATGCCTGTACCCGTGCTCATACATGCACTTTTATTAAGTAAAAAATTAACAACTCACTAAAAGAATATTAACTTAAAAAAACTATATCTCAATTGAAAAATTACTCGAAGATTGTCCAAACATAATTTTTAAATATCAGTTACACAACAATTTAATTTAATTGAAACACAATACGTTAATGTTCTAAAACACAACACATGATCTAATGTTCAAAATTTTTATTAAATGTTATAATATACTTTCACGTCACACTATTTTACAAACATGAATATCATGTGTTAGAATTCTCCAAAGATCTGTAAAAAATGATTATTAACACTAATTAGTCATATATTATAAAATAAAAAAAACACAAATAGATAGTTTAAAAAATATATTTTTCATTTTGTAATACATTATATATATCAATTTTAAAAATATATATAAATATATTAGATATTTTAATAAAATTAATATAGAGTAAATTACTCCAACCTCCCCTCTATTTTACATTTATAACACAAAACTCCCTCTATTTTAAAAACCTACACAAACAAACCCCCTCAATTTTAAAAACCTGCACAAAACCCCAATTAATATAACTTTTTATTATTTATTAAAAAATATTTTTTAAAAAACCCAACATTACCCTCAAGACAACCTTTCCTTTCTAATTGAATTATCAGAATTGTTAAATGCAATAAAATCCAAGCATGAAAATCTTCGTCTTTCTTGCGCAAAATTCATTATTCTCGTTCTCCTTCTTTCTCACCACCCTAACGTTTATTATTTTACATATTAAGTTTTTTTGATAATTTATGAAGATTTTTTTTATTAAGATTCATCTTAGTAAATTTTTTTTAATCTATTAATACTTCATAAATTAATCTTAATAAATTATTTTGGTTCATTTTATTAATTAGTTTATGAGTTTTTAATTAAATTTTCAATATGAAAAGTTTTAAAATAAATTTCTTTATTTTGCTGGTATGAGTTGAGTGATTTTTATATAGTAAAGAAAAATTCATAGTTAGTAAGGGTATTTTGGTCAATTTAATATAAAAGATAATTGTTGACTGTTGACTAAAATTTCTATTAAAGTATCATAAAAATTTGGGTTTAAGTGTAATGTAGTTTTAAAATTGAAGGGGTTTTGTGTAGGTTTTCAAAATAGAGGGGGTTTTGTGTTAATTGGAAGTGCAAAATAGAGGGGAGGTTAAAGTAATTTACTCATTAATATATCTATATATAATTATATATGGTATTGTTTATTAAATAATTATATATATTAGTGCGAGTATGGGGGCCGTACCTGCGTCCGTCCTCATGAAAAAATGAGGGCTATTGCCCATACATGCACCTATACCCGCTTTGCGAGTTTTTAGGATTTGTTTGGTTTGCATTTTTATTTAATATTTCCATTTATTGTTTCCTGTATTGTGAAATTTTACAAAGAAAAAATTGAAAATGCTGAAAACAAATCAGTTTTTTCTTTGTAAAATTTCACAATACAGTAAACAAAATGAAAACACAAAATGAAAATACAAACCAAACAAGCTCTTACCTTACCCATTACGGATAACTTTTATGAATATCATAGGGCTTAACCTCAATTGTCGTCCTACTCCAAGTTTAATTAAGAATCAAATATAATATATCGAAGTTTCATTAAGAATCAAATATAATATATCGTAGAAGATATGTCTACCTATTGACAAAGTCAAAATGGTTTGCCCTTTCGAAGAATATGAAAGTTTCATTACGAATCAAATATAATATCGTAGAAGATATATCTACCTATTGACAAAGTCAAGATGGTTTGCCCTTTTGAGTTTCGACAGCAATCAATCCATTGGACGAGAATGTTATAGGTTAATTGAGGAGAGATAGCAACACACTCTTTTGAACACTCTCTCCAACACACTCCATGTGATTGGTTAAAATTTACATGGTCCCACCACTTGAGAATATGACCCATGAATTTGGTGGGACCCATGTGAATTTTAACCAATCACATGGAGTGTGTTGGAGAGAGTGTTCAAAAGAGTGTGTTGCTAGCACTCGTCATGTTAATTTCTTCGGTTTTTTAATATATATTTAGTAATGTAATTTGCATTACATTTACTCAACAGTAATAAAATATATATTGCTAAATTTTCTTCTTTTGATCAGTCGATTTTCTGGAATTGAGCTAATTTGGAATTGCAACTTACGGACGTGCTTCTGGAATTGAGCTAATTTGGAATGGACACGTTGACAAGACTGACTTATGGTGAGCTAAAAAGGCAAGACTAGCATATATGTTATATTATATTATACGGCTGCGTCTACGGTACTTTAATGTACGGGACGAGACACTTTCACGGCCATCGGATTTAATATTATTAAATTGAAGGGTTTGAATTATTTACCTGCTACCGGTTGTGATTTGAAAGTTTAGAAAAGCTCTGTGTTTATTTGTTTATGTAATTGTGACCCATTCTTGTCTCAATTTGTTTTTTAGGCCTTGCTTTGAACGACGATAGAAGTGCAGCTCGCCGGCGTAAAGGGAAGGTATGAATTGCTCTTTCCAGAAAGGTATTTGCCAAAGTATTGATGAGCAGTTTACGTATTTTCTTTGTTTAATTATTTATATTTTCTTCCAAATTCGACGAATGCAAAAATTACATTTAGCCGGAAAAATTGAACAGTTCTTGTAATTTTGTGGCAGCCAAATTGTATGAGACCAATTCTGCAGTGCGTGTTAGGTTGATTCATTGGATATGATAAAGTGAAATTGAGATCTGAGAAATCCCCAAATTGAGCCTTTTAATGTTGGCACAAAATGAAAAACATCTTCACCTCAGCACCTATTTTTTAGATAAATAATTTTTTTAATTTAAAGAATTGAATTTTCGTCCAATATGCAGATGAAGCAAAGTCTTCAAAACCAAATCTCTCTGTCTTACGCACAAAATACTTCAATAATTGAAAGGAGGCCTCAAAGGAGAACACAGAACTGAGGTGACAGCCAAATCCCTCTGTCAATGCCTGGGTTGGCCACAAGTGAAGCAATCAACCATGCTTGATGTTCCTTAGGAAGCTAGTGATGCTGGTGATCGCCGCTGGTGACAGAGGCCCTGTGCGTGCGATGGTGCCATCATGGCCGCGTGAACGCGAAGACAGAAGGGGATGACGCGGAGTGGGAAGACGGTGGGGGAAGCGCCTAGTGGCTGCGAAGGGATGGATCGTTTGCCATCAAATATGGGAGGAAGGACAATGCCATTTCATGCACAATAGCTTGACAATTCACAGAGACAAAGAAGAGGGATGGCAGTGCGAAGGCTGCACGGTTTGCTGGGATGAGGCCAGGTTTAAGGTAGGAGGATTGAAAAATAAATTTTGATTTTTAAAATAGCCGGTCAAGCAACCTCCAATAACAAGTTATTTTAATACATGTACTGTACACGACCTATGTCTTATATAGGCACCGTAGAAGCCACCATATTATACATCCACAAAAGACTAGCCGATTTTGTTTTATTGATTTAACCTAGGAAATACCCACGTTGATCTGACATAGTATAGACAAAAAAGATTTGTTTTCCAGTATATATCAACCATACAAAACGATGGTTTAATTAATTGAATTGATTTTAAATTATTTCAATTTAAGAGGTTTAGTAAAATGTGCATAATTCATTGATCAATCATTAATTTTTAAAATTAATTTTATTCAATTATAAATCAAACAAACACTTAAGCCTTTTAGGGCAGCGTTTGAAGACATGTCAAAACAGAAATAACACGACATAAAGATTCTATTTTATGTTAATATGTTTTATATATTTTAAAAATGGAATATATTGAGAGTTTAATATATATATATATATATATATTGTTAGTGTAAAAAACGTTTACACAGACATCCATGTAAAAAAAATTTACACAGACATCCAATAATGTGTTACCACATCATTTATTGAATTTAATAACACGAATTGTCATTTTTATTTAATGATGTGACGACACACCATTTGATGTTTGTGTAAAATTTATTTACACCGACAACGTATACCAATTAAATCCATATATTATTATAATGAATAATTAAAAAGTGAGACAAAAGAAAACATAATAGAATATCTTAATATTTTTTATTGAAGATATATTGTCATACTCTCTCTTGCTTAATATATCCCTTTCTCAAAACTATTATTCTCTCCATTAGTACTATTGCCATATATTATATATAACACCCTCAGAGCCAATAAAATGGGTTGGTCCAACCGAGACGGTTCGTCCGAATACGTATTTTTTTAGGGTTTGGAAATTAAATTTTGAGGCCTAAATTTTTAGCATGTTTTTGGCCTGAAAAAATAAGTCTATATAAAATATGGGTTCTGTGACACCCTTCTACCCCAAACTCTTGTACGTTAAATAAATTGAAGTATAGAAAAGGTGACGTCCCACGATGGGTAAAAGGTTCACATACTCTCTTATTAAAAACCTCATTAGTTCGAAAACAACTCAATTAAAATGAAATAGAACTTAAAAGTATTCCAAATACTCATGCAGCGGAATCTCCAAAGAAATAAAACACCTAAACATCCTACTTGCCGTGCTAGGCATCCAAAACAGTTTACACCAAAAACTTTCCTAACTAGAAACATAAAGAAATAACCCTACTATTATGCCCTGATGTCACATGTATCAGAACACACTCCCTTTAATCAAACTCAACACCAGTCGTGTCATCATCAACACCTGTAAAAATATCCACAATATAACGGTGATGAAAAGAATACTACTCATACATACACATAGGAGGCTACCCTATCCTCACCCACATATAAACAACATCATCATACATCATACCTCATACCAAAACATCAAATAATCCATCAGATAAGAATCATCTATAAATCAGCATATAGCTGTTCATCTAAATCAACATATAATCTCATACCATCTTTCACCAAAGGAATCACATAACCACATAATACTTATTCATCATCAATATTCATAACTCATTTATAACTCAATATCATCATCAGATATAACACATATACATCCATCATGTATACACCAAAACTCATCAACATTATTATATAACTCAATACCATCGTTGAGTATAACACATCATCATATGCACCAAACTCATCTCATCACCTACCCAAAGATCATGACTTGGAACTCCGCACAATGGGTGCACCTCGTCAATCACTCTAGTTAGTACCAAGATAGTCTACCGGAGTCACCACACACAATCCGATAGGTTGTACCCCCTCTATGGGCCCGCACAACGACATTCGACCCTAGGTTGCACCCCCTCTATGGGCCAGTACAAATCACCCCTAGGTTGCACCCCCTCTATGGGCCCGTGCATCGAACGCCCCATCTTGATCCCCTGAGTTGTACCCCCTCTATGGGCCCGCACAACTCAGTTCACCTCCCGAATTATACCCCCTCTATGGGCCCACACAATTCAGGTCTCATCACATATGCTCAAGGCATCTCTCTTAAGTTGTACCCCCTCTATGGGCCCGCACAACTTAAGTAACATCATCATTAATCATATTGCATATTCACCAACCAATATGCACACCAAAACAATATTATCAATCATATTGCATATTCACCAACCAATATGCACACCAAAATATTATCAATCATATTGCATATTCACCAATCATTATGCATACCAAACATCACCTATCATATTGCATATTCACCAATCATTATGCATACCGAAACATCATTATTCATATTGCATATTCACCAATCATTATGCATACCAAACATCACCTATCATATTGCATATTCACCAATCATTATGCATACCAAAATATCATCAACATCATTAATTATCACACCATAATCAATATAAAGCATTATCAAGCATCATCACCCATCATCAAGCACTTATGCTCTCAAAATCCACTCTGGTAATCGATTACCAACCTCTAGTAATCGATTACCTGCAAACAAGGTCTCTGGTAATCGATTACAACCATCTTGTAATCGATTACCTGCAAGCAAAAACACTGGTAATCGATTACAGCATCCCTATAATCGATTACCTGCAAACAAACTCTATGGTAATCGATTACCACAATCCTGTAATCGATTACCAGCGAACAAACAACACTTCTGGGTTGCCCAGAACACCCTGGTAATCGATTACCACACCTGGTAAACGATTACCCGCGACGCAGATCGCAGATTTCACGATTTCTAACATCTATAAACCCCTCCAATCAATCTCTAATCAATTCTTTTCGATAAAACACCATTCATATATAATCATCAATATTCATCAAACTCATCAATCTTTAACAGTTTTATATGGTTTTCTTATCAAAACCCCAAATCATCAAACCCTTATTTAACCCCTTTTCACTATTCTCATTATTCTCATTCAAATCACTCAAGATTCATCAAGAATCATTCAATCATCCATAAATCACAGTTTATAACATCCATTCTCAGTTATAACATACATCAATACGAATTTCTAGTCTTAAATCACTACCCAAGCACCTCTACATGCATATACAAGCAGCACCCTCTCCCCCACCGTACCTTAAGTGAAGATCGATTACAGCAAGGAAGTCCCTTTCTTGGTTCTTGATGCTCACTCTGCAGCAATCCTCTCTTGAGATTCGGTTTCTCCCCTCCTTAGCGTTTCGCTCTCTGACGATAATACTAATAAGGATTAGGGTGAACTGATAACCCCTCCTTACTAGAATGCCTTATTGGGCTTGGGCCCACTCTCAACTCCCTTCTCTTCTTTTTAAATTTAAACTAACTTTATGTATAAAACTAATAATAATATTAATCATATTATTTATTCATCTATTTAATTAATTATTCCCTCTACTCATTTATTTATTTTAATTAATATTTTACTTAATAAAATTTAGGATGTTATAGGTTGGAGCCGGATAGCCTGTACAAGCTTTAATTTCAAGCTACCTGTATATATTAAAAAAATAATAAAATGGCTGAACATGCACAACATATATAGATATAGTCCATTTGACGTAAATGGTTTTTAATATGGTCCTTTACAATTTTATGTATTCTAATATACGATTATACATATATATATTTTTTAAAAATATAGTTCTTTTAAGTCACATCTGACTAAATGAAAAATGCTCAATGTTGCATTATCGGTAATCCTTTACAAGTTTATGTTTTCTTAGTATGTGAATTTAATTTCTCATTTGCTATTTCATGTGTTTTATTATGTTTTGTGAACTCTAGTTTTCTTTAATATTTTTCTATAATTATATTGTAATTTTTTAGTTTTATAGAAGTGTATTTTTTTATAACTTTTAATCAGTTATATGTTTAATAAATTATGTTTAAACCAGGTCGGCCCAGCATTCTACCAACATAGGGTCGGGTTTGGGCTTTTATTTTACGAGACCAAATTTTTGCTAGGTTTTTTAGTCTAGCTCGCACAATTCTCCCGTTAAAATTCAATTAGCATTTTAATCACCCATGCAAAATCTACATTCAAAGATAACTAAAAATACCAAATGTAAAAGAGAATATATTTTAAAATTTACGTAAAAATATTTGAACGATAAAAAAGTATCATATAAAACATTAATATATTTCTTAAATAATATATTGCTAATTTTTTTTAGAAAAAGATTAATTCAATTTACCTTAATAGAATTGAAAAAGAAACATTGATTATAAAAAAAGGAAAAATTGAGATCTTTTAAAATAAAATAAAAAAGGTTTAAAATTTTTTATCACCTAAAATATCCTAATTTTTTTATTTGGTCCCCCATTTTTAATACTTTCAAGGTGGTCCTCCAATTTTTTTTCTTAAATGGTCCCTCTACTTTTTTATCATAAAATGATCGACGTGGCATAAAAAACAAATGAATTATCTGAGAAAATCATGATATTTTGAGAGGATAGTTTGAAATCGTGATATTCTATAGGGACTAATTTGAAAATCATGATTTTTTTAAGGATTATTTAAAAAAAAAATAATTGTAATAAAGAACATAGAAACCATTTGAAAACAAAAATAATTGTAAAAAAAACAAATGGACCATTTAAAACGAATCACTTTTAAAGGATTGTTTTAAAAATAATACAAATAGAGATTAAATAAAAAAAATCGTCATATTTTAGGTACTAAACATAATTAGACATTTAGACCTAAAAAAATAATATGGATCGGAGCTCGTCAGTCCAAGAATGAACTTGAGAGATCCATTTAGTCACAAATAATCCATGAACACAAGAAACTTAACTTTTTAATTTAGTCACGAACAACAAACACATGTAGTAGTAGCACCGAACAACTCCTTATTTTCATCCTATCCTGTACTGTTATCAGAATTTCATTGGCTGAAACCGTTTGGCAGCATCTTTCGCACGGAAAGTTTTGAGCCAAATATTATATTAGTAATTGAGAGAGTGAGATTGAGACTGTGTTACATTACACGAGACAAGTTTTAATTTTGAAGTTTCATATTCCTCCATAGATCAGTGTTTCGTTTCATACGTGAGAAAGATGGAAAAGAGCAAAATTTTGGTAATTGGGGCAACAGGAAATCTGGGTTATCATATGGCGGAAGCAAGCCTCGAGTTTGGTCACCCAACATTTGCTCTTGTTAGAGACTCTGCTTTTTCTGACCCCATCAAAGCCCACAAGCTTCAATGTCTTTCCCATGCCGGAGCTACCCTTCTTAAAGTCTTCCCCTTTCACTCTTTCTCTCTCTTCACTCATTTTCTTTTAATCTTATCTTATTCTTATTGTTAGCATTTTATGCTCAGGGTTCGCTCCAAGATGAAGCTAGCATTGTTGAGGCTGTCAAGTTAGTAGATGTTGTAATTTGTGCTGTTTCAGCTAAACAGACTCTAGATCAAAAGCTTCTTATCCGAGTTATCAAACAAGTTGGCTCTATCAAGGTCATCCATCACTAAAACCTCTTGCCATACACACACATTTTGTTTTTCTATCTATTTCTATTTCTTGTCTTTTGAATTAAACTTATTCTTGAGAAGAAATTAGAAATGGGTTTGGTAAATGTCAAATGGGAATAACCATTGAGCATGTAGATTGGTAAGGAGCTGATCCAACTTGGTGTATGCAGCTGTGTTAAATATTCTGAGGAAGAGTTTTATCGCCCATAAAGACTGTTCCAACTTGGTGTATGCAACTATATATGTTAAATATTCTGAGCGAGTATTTTACCGTCCATGGAGACCCTATCCGGCTTGAACAGAATTGTCTCCTGTTCAAATATACATATACCTGTCATTTTGCATCAAAAAAATGTCAAATGGAATGAGCTTGTACGGCCCCCAAATCATGAACCTTTACAACATGAACCCTTAAAAAGTCTTTATGGTCATTGTTAACCTTATCTTAAAATGCTGATTTTTAGACCCTGTTGGTTAAAAAACTACATATTCTGCTGGAATTTGCTGTTGAGAAGGCTGGTCCTGGTCATGTATCCCTTGACCATAGTAGATAGATAGGTTCTGCAGTTTCTAAAGTTGTGAAAGTCTTACTTTTTCCATAGTTGATGTGTTGCTAGAGGGGTCTCATCTCAATATACAAGTGTTTATTAGCATCTGTTTATTTGCTTTGCTTTATTGAATTGTTAAATCACTCAATCAAATGTGTTCAATAATCCAATATTAGTTGTGGGCTACAGAGGTTCATCCCATCTGAATTTGGATCAGATCCTACCAGGGCTCAAGTAACTGAACTTGATGATGGCTATAATTTCTATGCACCCAAAATTGAAATTCGACAACTTGTGGAGGATGAAGGCATTCCATATACTATCATCTCCTGCAATTTCTTTATGAGGATATTGCTTCCTTCTCTTGCTCAACCGGGCTTAAAAGTTCCTCCTAGAGACAAGGTCACCATATTTGGTGATGGGAATACAAAAGGTCCGTTTGCTTGATCAAAGGTACCATTGTTATCCTTTCTTTAAGTGATGTTCTTTTACTTGGTATTCGTTCATGAATGGTTTCTTTGCAGGTGTTTTCATGAAGGAAAGTGATGTTGCTGCCTTCACTATCAATGCAGTTGATGACCCCAATACGTTAAATAAAGTGGTGTACTTGAGACCCCCAGGAAACGTTTATTCTCTGAATGAGCTGGTTGAGATATGGGAGACTAAGACTCAGAAGAAGCTTGAGAAATTGCATGTCTCAGAAGAAGAGCTGCTCAAGAAAATCAAAGGTATTATAATTAGCACATACAACATATGGATCACTTCACTATAAAGTGTGTGTTTGGTTTCCCTTTAAAAGTAATCAAACTCAAATGAAGCATTGGAAATGTGAATTTATCATCTTTCAATGTTGTGTTTGGTTTTCATCAATAATACGTTACAAACATGGACTTGACCAAAAAAAAGGGTTGGAATGGATTCAAATTTATAATGTGATTTTATGTGAAATCATACACACTTAAACCAAACATACTCCAAGACTTGTAACCTATGTTGCTGCTTCTTGTCAATTATGAATTTAGGAGGCATGAAAAATCATCTATTGCAATTAGAGAGACTGGAAGATGGATATGAAGTCTCTTAAAAAAATTTATGTATTCAGAATAACTTATTAGAAAAAGAAAATGTAAGAGGAAAAATTCTATTAACGTGTGAAATTTTTATTTTGCATTGCAGGGACCTCTTTCCCTGACAACTTCGAGATGCTTTTTATATACTCTGCTTTCATAAAGGGAGATCATACATACTTTGATATTGAGTCATCCTTTGGTGTGAACGGTACAGAACTCTATCCACAGCTTAAATATACCACAATCAGTGAATTCCTAGACACACTTGTTTAAACTTTGGTATGTTGGAGAAGTGTGTGCAACACATTTATTTACGTTGAAAATTTCTCTGTTTTTTCCTGTTATATTTATCTTATTGTTGCTAATCACAGGTTTTAGAATGTGTAGGTAGTGTTGAACAAATTAATAATTCCTGTTCTCACATTGTAGAATAGTGGGGAAAGATGGGGAATTACTGTTAAAGAAAACGGTGCTACTCGATGCTTGTACTCAACTATTTTTCATTTCAGAACACCTTTTTTTTTTCTGTTCCTAAGTTGGGTGTTAAGTATCTTTTGTTGCTTAAAAAATTCGGAAAAGAGAATTGCAATGCACTGATCCCTACACCCCATTCAAGGTTTAATTCATAGGAAAATCATGAACTGCAGTTTCATCAAATTCTCCTTGAAAGATATTATTCACCGCAAAAAATATTGAGAAATATTAGTTTGAATTTGAATATAACCAAAAGTTAATTAATAACTAAAAATATTAGTTGAACTCATTAAATTTTCTCTCAAATTCGCATAAATTGGCATAAAAAGTTAACTGTATTTTCTAAATTACCATTCCTAATATTTATTGTAAAATAAATATAAAATTTGAATTAAATAAGGATATATTGGGATGTTATTATTTAATAAAGTAAAATTAGTTAAATTTTGCTCCTATTGTGAATCATCAAAATTTTTATCACAAAGTAGGTGAAAAAACATGTACTTCCTCTGTTCTTTTTCTTTTAAAAAAAGTATTGAAAAGTACTTATTTAATACAATGGCAACATAAAATCCTTAAATTGCATTTTCTTAAATGGTTCTTATTTTTGAACTATTGACAACAAGTACTTTAAAGATATTGATTAATATTAATTAAAAAAATTGTTGTTTAAGGTTTTTTATAAAGACAAAAGGAAGTCATTAAATATTTTCAATTTTAAGAAAATTTAATTTTATATGACTGTATTTTTTTAATAGACCAATTCTTTTTCTTTCAATTCAATAAAAATGCCAAGAGTTTATAATGAGATTACTAAACTTAATTCATATTTATTAATATTATAATATAAAAATAGAAATAAACCCACATTTTATTTAAGAATCGATGATTATATAAACACCCAGAATTTATATAAGATCTGCTTTAAGGGTGCTCTTGAGTTAAGCATTGATGCTTATTTCATTTCCCAACATAAGCACCCTGTTAGTTATGACTTAGGAATGAGTTTGTTATTCTGTTAGGTTGTTATTTCAGTTAGGTTAGTTAGTCGTTGCTCTCTAAACTGCCTATATATATAGTACCTTGATGTATAGGGAAAGGTATGTGCGTGAGTGTAAGCAAGAACGATTGCGGAAGAACCTGTCTGAAGTTAACAGGTGTAACCTTGTCTGAAGCAACTTGTCTGAAGCTGGTTGTCTGAAATAAGAGAAACGTTTTTCTCTTGCATATTTTCTTCTCTCTCTTCGTGTTCTTTGATTCTTTTTTCTTTTAAGCTTTCGATTGCTTGTTCTTACCCAACAAGTGGCGCCGTCTGTGGGGAAAAGTGAAAAGGAAAGATAATCAAGAATGGCAACGAAGTTTGATATTGAGAAGTTCTCTGGAGAAAATGACTTTGGGCTGTGGAAAATCAAGATGGAGGCTATCTTGATACAACAAGGATGCGAGGAAGCGTTGAAGGGGGAGGTGAACATGTCATCATCTTTAACGCAGACAGAGAAAAAGAATATGGTAGACAAGGCAAGGAGTGCAATCGTTCTGTGTCTTGGTGATAAGGCACTCAGAGAGGTGGCGAAGGAGAAAATAGTTGAGGTATGTGGACAAAGTTGGAATCTTTATACATGACAAAGTCTTTGGCTCATAGACTTTGTCTAAAGCAACAACTTTACTCGTTCAAGATGGTGGAGTCAAGAACGATTAAAGAGCAGTTGGCAGTTTTCAGCAAGATTGTTGATGATCTTGAAAACATTGGTATGAAGCTTGAAGATGAGGACAAGGTCGTTATTCTTCTTAATTCTTTACCTAAGACCTTTGAGCATTTCAAAGATGTTTTACTGTACGGGAAAGATCAGATGATCACTCTCGAGGAGGTTGTGACCTCAGTTCGAACCAAAGAGTTGCAGAAACTTCAAGATTCGAAAGGTGTAGAGGAGGTTCCCTCTGGTCTAGTTACAGTGAAGGGCAAGGGAAAGAAGTCAGAGAACAAAGGGAAGAAGGCAAAGACTGAAGGCAAGAAGCAGATCAAATGTTACAAGTGTCAGAAGTTGGGTCATATCAAGAAGCATTGTCTTGAGAAAGATGCACAGGAGCCTAGGAGACAGGAAACTGCAGGTGTTGCAGAGGCTTCTGAAGGATATGAATCTGCAGGTGTTTTGGTAGCTTCGTCTGAAGACTCTCTGAAGAGTTGGGTCATGGATTCAGGGTGTACCTATCACATGTGTCCTGTGAAAGATTACTTTGAGACCTTAGAACTGAAGGAGTATGGATCTGTACTTCTTGGGAATAACAAAGCTTGCAAGGTGCAGGGCATTGGGGCAATCAGACTGAGGATGTTTGATAACAGAGAGATGTTGCTGCAGGATGTGAGGTATGTTCCAGAGCTCAAAAGGAACCTTATGTCCATTAGCATGTTTGATGTTATGGGGTATTTCACTAAGGTGGAGGGTGGAATGATGAAGGTGTCCAATGGAGCATCCATAGTTTCTAAGGGGAGAAGAAGTAATGGGTTGTACATTCTGGAAGGATCAACTGTCATTGCACATGCATCAGTTGCAAGTCAGTCAATGGTAGACAAGACTAAACTATGGCACCTACGTTTGGGCCATGTTAGTGAGAAAGGCTTGGTGGAGTTGGAGAAGCAACAACTGCTGATGGATGATAAGCTTCAGAAGCTGGATTTCTGTGACCAGTGTGTTTTGGGTAAGTCTCATAGAGTGCAGTTTGGGACAAGTAAACACACTTCCAGCAGATCTTTTGAATATGCACATGCAGATCTGTGGGGTCCATCTAGGACTCAGACGCATGATGGAGGGTCTTACTTTCTGAGCATTATTGATGACTTCTCAAGGAGGGTATGGACTTACATTCTGAGAAACAAGACTGAGACATTTCAGAAGTTCAGAGAATGGCATACTCAAATAGCTAATCAGCAGGGGACCAAGCTGAAGGTACTGAGAACAGACAATGGGTTGGAATTTGTTTCAGATGAGTTTAACAGTTTTTGCAGGAACCAAGGAATCAAAAGGCATAAAACTGTGGCAAGGACTCCTCAACAAAATGAACTTGCTAAAAGGATGAACAGGACCATTCTGGAGAGAGTCAGATGCATGCTTTTGGGAGCAGGGATGCCTAAGATCTTTTGGGGAGAAGCTGTAAACACTGTTGTGTATCTGATTAACAGGTGCCCTTCGTCTGCTTTGGGGTACAAGACACCTATGGAAGTTTGGAGTGGAAAACCAGCTGATTACTCTAATCTGAGGGTGTTTGGGGCTTTGGTATATGCACATGTCAAGCAGGATAAGCTGGAGGCACGAGCTGAGAAGTGTATCTTCCTTGGATACGCTGAAGGAGTCAAGGGATATAGGCTATGGAGGTTAGAACCTAAACCTTCAAAGCTTATTATCAGCAGGGACGTAACATTTGATGAGACGAGAATGGGAATGCTTGGTGGAGACTCTGAAAATGGGAGGGAGAAAGCTCACATTGATATGGAGGCATCTACGAGCAAACTCAGGGAGGATTGTCTGAAGACTTCAAAAGGTGCTACTTCAGAAGGTACATCAGATGATACTTCAGCAGGTTCAAACTTCAGAAGGTCTGAAGACTTCAGAAGGTTAGAACGCGTTGTGAACGACTATCAGCTAGTTCGTGATAGAGAAAGGAGGGTTCCAAAACCTACCAAAAGGTTTGGACACGCTGACCTTATCTGTTATGCTCTCAGTATGGCTGAAGATATACAGGGTTCAGATGAACCAAGAAACTTCAAAGAGGCATAGGAGAGTTCAGAGAGGCAGCAATTGCAACGTGCCATGGAGGAGGAACTTGATTCGCTGAAGAAGAACAACACATGGAGACTTGTAGACTTACCTGAGGCACAGAAGGTAATCAGATGCAAGTGGGTCTTTAAGAAGAAAGACGAGATTCCTGGTGTTGAGAAAGCGAGGTTCAAAGCAAGGCTTGTGGCTAAGGGATTTACACAGGTTGAGGGTGTGGATTATAATGAGATATTCTCACCAGTTGTGAAGCACTGTTCTATCAGGATCTTGATGTCAATTGTAAACAAGTTTGATTTGCACCTGGAGCAATTGGATGTCAAGACAGCCTTCCTGCATGGAGATCTGGATGAAACCATTTACATGGAACAACCAGAGGGGTTTGCTGAGGATCAGAGAGTGTGTCTACTCCAAAAATCATTGTATGGTCTGAAACAAAGCCCAAGGCAGTGGTATAAGAAGTTTGATGATTTTCTGATGAGAATGGACTTCAGCAGGTGTAGTTATGACAGTTGTGTCTACATTTTAAGAGAAGAACAAGACATTTTGTACCTGCTCTTGTATGTAGATGATATCCTGGTGGCTAGCCGTAACAAGCACATGATCAATCATCTCAAGACAAGGTTAAATTCAGAATTTGAGATGAAGGATCTTGGAGTGGCCAAACGCATACTTGGAGTTGATATAGTAAGAGATGAGTCAAAGGGTGTACTGCGTCTAACTCAGCAGGCCTATCTGAGGAAGGTTGTGAAGAGGTTTAGGATGCATGAATCTAAACTTGTGGGCACACCCTTAGGACACCATATGAAGCTCTCAAGGAGTCAAGCTCCTGATTCAGAAGATGAAAGGAAGAAGATGAATGATGTTCCTTATTCTAGTGGAGTTGGAAGCATCATGTATGGGATGGTCTGTACTAGACCAGACTTGGCTCATGTTGTGAGTGTTGTCAGCAGGTTCATGGGAGATCCTGGACAAGCACATTGGGAGTCTCTAAAGTGGATCCTCAGATACCTGAATGGAACTCTGGATTCAGGATTGCTATATCAGAAGAAACGGTACCTCTCAGAAGGTGGAGCTGCAATTGAAGGGTTCGTTGATGCAGACTATGTAGGGTATGTGGATACACGAAAATCCTTATCAGGGTATGTGTTTACTCTATTTGGAACTGCAGTGAGTTGGAAGGCAAACCATCAATCAGTGGTAGCACTATCTACAACAGAGGCTGAGTATATTGCGTTGTCTGAAGGAGTGAAGGAAGGTCTGTGGTTGAAAGGCATGCTGAATGAGTTGGGAATCGAACAGGAGTGTGTTCAGATTCATTATGATAGTCAGAGTGTTATTCACTTGGCCAATCATCAGATGTACCATGAAAGGACCAAGCACATTGATGTGAAGTTTCACTTTATCAGAGAAGTGGTTGAAACAGGGGCAGTAAGGATTGTGAAGATTGCTTCTGAAGATAATCCTGCTGATATGTTGACCAAAACACTACCAAGATGCAAGTTTGAGAGATGCTTAAACTTGGTGGGCTTCGTCTGAATGATGTCATTCCAAAGTTAAGGTGGAGATTGTTAGTTATGACTTAGGAATGAGTTTGTTATTCTGTTAGGTTGTTATTTCAGTTAGGTTAGTTAGTCGTTGCTCTCTAAACTGCCTATATATATAGTATCTTGCTGTATAGGGAAAGATATGTGTGTGAGTGTAAGCAAGAACGATTGCGGAAGAACCTGTCTGAAGTTAATAGGTGTAACATTGTCTGAAGCAGCTTGTCTGAAATAAGAGAAACGTTTTTCTCTTGCATATTTTCTTCTCTCTCTTCGAGTTCTTTGATTCTTTTTTCTTTTAAGCTTCCGATTGCTTGTTCTTACCCAACACACCCCATTTAAAATCACCAATTCAGATGCCAAGTACATTTCCATTAAAAAAAAGGAATTCATACTTTTCAAAGAAAACATGGGGCTTCAATAGACATGTAACAAAACTAGAATAACTTTATTCACTTGAGAACATCACCAATGAATGCTACTCAATGGTTTTTTATTTGGACAATGAAGTTTTACATTAGAAGACATGTATACCAAGTAGGTATTTTGTATCTAAGACAAACTAAGAAACCAACATTGAGATTTTCAAATAGAAATTTGCACTTTATTTTTATACTAGTAAATGATATATAATTTTTTAACAACGTATATTGTTTGGTTAACAACCTAGAAATCGATTCCCACAATATAGAAATTGATTACTAGCTCCTTAATCAAACAATACAAATTGTTGATCAAAATTTTATTCATTGTTAGAAGCTATAAACTGGTTTAAGTAAAATGGTGTGCGATCATTATTTTCTTGAAAGAACTCATCCACAGTGGGGTATTTGACATCAGGATAGAGCTTTGAAGCTTCTAATCCAAACGAGGGCTCAATTTCATAGTTAATGTGATCTCCTTTCACATACCCTGAGAGACAAATTGCCAATCCTGTATTTTTGGGATAAGAGGACTCTGCAAGAACAAGAAACAACTTGCAATTGTCAGCACAAGCCCGAAATTAAAAGTATTATGCTCCAAATTTCAAGTTCCTCAAGATCTCAATTTGTAAAATAAAAAAGCATCCACCTTACACAATTAATAATTTATCATAACACTAACCTTGAATATGCTTCAAAACTTGCTCCTCTGGAACATAGACTCTTTCAAGAGTCTTACCAGTGTTCTTCTCCCAGAGAGATACTAGTTCATTATATGACAAGGTGTTGGCTGGGGGTTTAATGTAGAGAATTTTGTTTAACGTTCTTGGGTCATCAACAGTTCTAATGGTGAAAGTGGCAATACCCTCTTCCGTATTAAAAATAGCTGTTAATCAAGCAAAAGTTAGTTATAACTAACTTGTGATATGTAAACTTCTAGAGTGTGTTTGGTAAAACTAAAAAGTTGGTATGTAAGCAAAAGTTAGTATGCAAGCTGAAAAGTTAGTTGAAAGCTGAAAAACTAACTGATTTGATTGAATGTATTTGATAAAACTAACTGAGAATGATAAAATGATATATAAGGACATCGTTAATTATTAAACAATGACAAGTGAGGGTGGTTCAGGGATAAATTTGTAATTAATTTTGGAGCTTTTTTAAAAAAGCCACCTCAGTACCTTTTCAAGAAAAGCTAATAGTTACCCGAAAAAGCTACCCTACTACCGCTGAAATGGTTTCAGCTATTAATTTAAGCTTCCAACCAGCTGAAATAGCTCACTAAACACACTCGTAATTATGCAAATTAAAGCTCTGTTCTGTTTTTACCTTTGGTGTTTCCATCCCCGAGGATAATAACTGTATCTAATGGGGCAGCTATGGCTCTAAGCTCTGGCCGAGTGGGTAGGAAGTGTCTAGTAAAGAAATTGGCCACCACGATGGTATAGGGAATTCCTTCGGCCTCAATGATTCTGCGGATTTTGACCTTAGTTTCAAATAAGGCCTTTGCCCCATCCACTGCATTATTTCGGTCCACATCGATTCCAAATTCTGAAGGAAAGAACCTCTGTAAAATCAATTAATTATTAGAACAAGCTTAAAATATGGTTTCTATCACAATGAACCTTTGTGTATCATGTATGATGTTCATATAACATGACAATGAATCACTTCACTATAGAAGCTAGATACACAAATTAAAAGACCATACTAAAAATATAAAAAGGAAAGGAAGATGACACATCTTTTAAAACCATTATTTTAATTTTGATTTTATACCCTCAATGTTCTTTGAATCACCTAAATATTGATAAATTTTGGATATATGATGTGTCATCAATCATTTCATATGTTCGAGATACATGTTTTTATCATAGTTAAAAAAGCAAATCAAACCAAACCGATTCAAACGTTCCAACTATGAACTAACATGATAACCGGTCCGTTTAACTCTAAAAAAATCGATAGTTTTTAAAATTGGTGGAAAATCGGCCGTACTAGTTCAAAGCCGGTGAAATCAGTAAAAAATGCGGTGCAAAAAATTCAATTTGAACCGATTTATTTTTAAGAAGTTCAGAATTTTTTATATTTTTAATTATCTGAAATATTTTTAAGACAATTAAATAAAGACACTTGTTTCTAAATTTTAAATAAATATATATTAATTTACTAATTTTTATTATTTTTTATCTTATAAAACATATAATAAGTTATTTATACAACTTTATATATTTTAATTTTTTATAATTTTGTATAATTTTATTAATTGAAATATTTTATAATATTAAAATTATATATTTAATTATTACCTGTTGAATCATAAATCAATGTCTCTATTGGTTCAATTACACATCTCTTTTAAAAAAACATTGATATTAATGTATAGGGAAAGTTGTATCATGTAGGATCACAATAGTTAATTCCTATAATGCTTTTTCATGAACACATAACATATCAACCATACCTTTATATGAAGAATTGTAAAAAAATTTATCATAGCCATGGATCCATTTAATTATAGACTATATTTAAGTACCATGTGTGATTATCAATATCCATTGATACAAAATGGATACTCCACTATATGTCAAGATATATATCATTTAACTAATATTGTATGAATCAATGAGAGTCCAGTATCATAGAAAATTCTAACACTTCAAGTGTTAATTAGATAAGCTTTGTCTCGTGCATGTCTTCTATTAGACCGCAAACAGATCATTATTTAGGTTGGATGTTTTAGCTATAAACAGACATAATCGATATTAACCAAAGGTATACACTTCAACAATTGAAGAAAAGAAAGAAAGAGAAATTTACAACAATTAACTTTTAATGGCGAAATTAATGTACCTTAATGTTTCCCGCTTCCTTAATAGCAGAAATGATCTTACATTGATCAGGTACTTGCGTGTGATTCACTGCTGAGATTACCACGTCCACCTGCTTTATCGCCTTAACCAAACTCTGGTGGTCATGTATATCTCCCTGTGAATAAGAAGAACATAAAAAAGTAAATTCTCGAGTTCTAGATATAGAACTATGATTTTTACATGTCTTAAGCTATTATTGTTTGGATGGAAAAAAGGGGAGACATTTTATTGGAGGGTAGAGAAATTAGGGTGATTTTGGGGTAGACCCTCTTAAGTTTGGGTCTACCGTAGATACTTAATTTTATTACTATAAGGTAAATTATTTATTAGGCTTAATTGCATTTTTAGTCCCCATATTATCATTAATCCGCGATTTTGGTCTCCCTACTTTTTTTTCCGCAATTTTGGTCCCATATCATTCCAAATTCGCGATTTGGTCTCTCTAACACATATTTGGGAGGTATGGAGGGAAAAAAACAACTATTTATTAAACTTCCTGAAAATAATTTTGAAAAGAAAAACATTAATTTTCCTAATTTAAACTTCCCATACTATATATATATATAGAGGAGGGTTATAATTACACCGGTGTAAGTTACACCAAGTATTACACCGCTAATAACTACAAATCGAATATATTTTTTAGTAATCCAACCGTTGAATTATGTTTGTTCATCGTCATGATTATATGTGCCAAATTTCATAAAATTTTGACACTAATAACTTGGTAATCAAATGGTTGGATTTTTCATATATTTCAAATGTATATATAACGTTAATTTTGAGACATCTCAATGACATATCAAATAATTTCGGATTAATGTAAAATTTTATATGTATGATCTATATGATAGTAACTTTCAATCCAACGGTGGATTATTTAATATAATGATCCGTTAAAAAATTATTCAGCGGTGTAACACTTGGTGTAACTTACACTGGTGTAATTATAACCCTCCTCATATATATATATATATATATATATATATATATATGAATATTATCAGAATCAAAATCAATCATTGTTATTTAATTATATTATGGAATTAGTAGTTAAATATTTACGGTAGTTTTGATAAAATCAATTTTAGAATTGAGAATAAAACTTAAAAAATTATTAAAAAAATATTTATTATTCTCCTTATGTAATTAATGTTGTCTATTTTAAAAAAATTATTTTTAAAAGTTTTATCCTTAATCTGTTTGTAAAGTCAAAAGAGAGACTTTTCTGTTTTGAAATAAAAATAGAGTTTTATATGTATACGGTCAGTGTAAGAAATTTTACACAAATATTAAATTATGTGTGTCACATTATTTATTGAATTTATTAAAATATGGGGTGTCATATGATGTAACAACGCATTATTAGATATTCGTATAAAACTTGTTTACATTGATGGTATATATAAATTAAATTCATATTGATTTAAATTTTAAAAAACCAGAGCCCTTAAATTAAAACTTACGGTCTCCTCAAATGGGATCTAAATGAACAAAATATAATATTTAATTAAAGTGAAAAGATCAAATTTAAAATCAGTGATAAATATGAGGACGCAACTACGAGTTTCCTTTTCAAGCAGAAAAAACAAAATGAAAGGGTGCATAAATCATATTATAAACTCCCTCGTGTCCTATTTATAAGAACATTTTAACTACTTCACATGAATTAAGAAAGTTAGTTAATTTAGTTGATTAAAATAAATTTGGCATGAATGTGTATCATATTTACTAAACTACCTTTGAATTTATTGAGACACATTATTTTTCTCTCTCTATTTAACTACTTAATTGTGTCATACTCTCTACTAATTAATTACTCATCTACCTCCACCAGTGAGATATTTTTTGTCAAATAATTATAATTAATGCATGGATAATCTAAAAAAGATATTATAAAAAAAGATAAAGACTCATCTCTAAAAAGATTCTTATAAATAGAATTATATGTAATTAAAAAGAGAGAAAAGATAAGGTTGAGAGTGGAGGATTGAGGATTTAGGTACCAAGAGTAGATTGACACCCAAGGTCTTGAAATTGTGGATGATGGGTGATTTTTGCGGGTCGGAAGGAGTTAAGTCTCGTAGGAAGACGAAGGTGGGGTGGCCAGCTTTAACGCTCGCTTCCACCAGAAACTTTCCCATCATCCCAGTTCCTCCAATGACAAGAATCTTTGTAGTCGCTGCTGCAGCCATATCCGGAATTGAATAATACTAATCAGTACTGTAAGATATTGGAGAGTTCTGTGGTCTGTAACAAGTGGGGATAACTCCTCTTATTAAATAGAGTATTGCAATGCTCTCTGACGTTGAAATTTCATCATTCACTAATTACTACTTGAAAGAATACGTTCAAAGTTCAAACAGCTTCGTCCAAATGACATTAGCCGCAACAGATTTTCCGATTTCTTTCAATTATAAAATTAGGCACATTTCTTTGCCTCTCACCTAACTTAACCAGTCGCTAACCCCGACCCACACAAGGGTGCAAAATTTTCAATACTTTTGACTCTATCATCTATGAGGCCTGGTACCACACCGAGTACGTGGATCAGTTGATAAAGGTTGTTTCCATCTTAACTGGTGGTCTCGAGTTAGAGTCCTAGGAATGTAGATTTGTTAAATACTCGGGGGGAGAGTTTTGTCGCTCATAGAGATCCTATCCGGCTCGACAGGATTGCCTCCTGTATGTGGTCTTGCAAAAAAAATCTATAACTCATGGTCATAACTAAACTAGGGATAAAATGGGTATTTTTTAACAAGATATTATAGTGTCAGTTATTCTCGTACTCACATTTTTTAAAGAAAAAGTCCTTGCATGCACTCATATACTTCTAGGGTAAGGTTATGGTACACAAGTTTTTAAACTTGTGTACCATACACAAGTTATTATAGTCATAGGATATATTATTTTTTAATTGAATGGTCTAGATTAACTTTTATTTAAAAGGTAGTAGGTCATTGTGTTGGATTGTGAAAATTGTAAAAATGGGTTTGGGTAAAAATAGAACTTTTAAAATTTACATTGTGGTCCTCCTATTATTATGTTATTAGTAGTAGGTATGTTTATCTCTCATCTCTCTAACCTTTGTTTCTCTCTCCTCTCTCTCCCCTGATTGTCTCTCCTATTTCTTTCTCCTCTCTCTCCCATTTGTTTCTCTCTCCTCTATTTCTCTCTTATCTCTTTCTCCTCTCTTAGTTGTTTCTCTCTCCTCTATTTCTCTATCTTATTTCTCT